>CAWUFW010007012.1:600000-1067108 GCA_963921515.1 Calotriton arnoldi | reverse complement strand
GGACCCCATACCATTGTTGAGCAGAAGGGTGAGGTTACCTACTTAGTAGACCTAGGAACACCCAGGAGTCCCCACAGGGTTCTCCATGTCAACAGATTGAAACCATATGTGGACAGGGCAGACATGGGCTTGCTCATGGCTACTGATGAGGGACAGGAGGAAGAGAGTGACCCACTCCCTGACCTGCTCTCACAGAACCCTGATGATGGGTCAGTAGATGGTGTAGCCTTGGCAGGCAGCCTCACTGCTCAGCAGCAAGCTTATTGTAGACAAGTGCTCAATCAGTACAGACATATGTTCTCTCTGACTCCAAGTCAGACCACCTGGTGCACTCATGAAGTGGACACTGGGGACAGTCTGCCTATTAAAAATAAGATTTATAGGCAACCTGACCATGTCAGGGACTGTATCAGGACAGAAGTCCAGAAAATGTTGGATTTGGGAGTTATTGAACCCTCAGATAGCCCTTGGGCTAGTCCAGTGGTCCTTGTGCCAAAACCTCACACCAATGGTGGGAAAAGAGAGATGAGGTTTTGTGTGGACTACAGGGGACTCAATGCAGTCACTAGGACTGATGCCCATCCAATACCTAGGGCAGATGAGCTAATAGACACTTTGGCCTCAGCCAAGTATCTAAGCACATTTGACCTGACAGCTGGCTACTGGCAGATCAGACTAGCTGATGATGCAAAGCCAAAGACAGGATTCTCAACCCCTAGTGGGCATTATCAATTTGTGGTGATGCCCTTTGGTCTGAAGAATGCACCTGCCACTTTTCAGAGGTTGGTGAATACAGTCCTTACAGGTCTGAAGCCTATAGTGCAGCATATCTAGATGATATTGCTGTCTTTAGCTCCACCTGGGAGGATCACCTGGTCCACCTCAGAAATGTTTTACAGGCCCTGCAGAAAGCAGGCCTGACTATCAAGGCCACAAAGTGCCAGATAGGGCAGAGTCAGGTTGTGTACCTGGGCCACCTTGTGGGTGGAGGCCAGGTTCAACCACTGCAGAGCAAGATCCAGACCATCATGGACTGGACTGCTCTAACTACCCAGACTCAGGTGAGAGCCTTTTTAGGCCTGACTGGGTACTATAGGAGATTTGTCAAGGGGTATGGATCAATAGTGACACCCCTGAATGACTTAACTTCCAAGAAAATGCCCAAAAAGGTTCAGTGGACAGTTAGCTGTCAAAAGGCATTTGATGACCTAAAGCAGGCCATGTGCACTGCTCCAATTCTACAGAGTCCTGATTACTCCAAGAAGTTCATTGTCCAAACAGATGCATCTGTATTGGGGGTAGGGGCTGTACTGTCACAATTGAATGATGAAGGTCAGGATCAGTCAGTAGCTTTTATTAGCAGAAGGCTGACCCCTAGAGAGAAACGTTGGTCAGCCATTGAGAGGGAGGCCTTTGCTGTGGTCTGGGCTCTGAAGAAGTTGAGGCCATACTTGTTTGGTACTCACTTCCTTGTTCAAACAGACCATAAGCCCCTCTTATGGCTAAAACAAATGAAGGGTGAAAACCCCAAACTGCTTAGGTGGTCCATTTCCCTACAGGGGATGGACTTCACAGTGGAACATAGACCTGGGAGTAACCATGCCAATGCAGATGGACTCTCTAGGTACTTCCACTTAGAACATGAAGACTTAACTGGGCAATGTTAGTTTAATGTCCCTACGTTTGGGGGGTTGTGTAGGAGAGTAGGATCTGCTTCACATGGGTACCCCCACTTTTTGCTGATGCTTCACTGTTTTTCGACTTTAGTCTGGCTGGGGCCCTGCTAATCAGAACCCCAGCATAGCTGCTTCCTCTCTAAAATGGTTTCCATGTGCCTTAGGCACATCTCTAATTGGAATCTGGAGTGCCCTTATAAGTCCCTAGTATATGGTATACTATGTACCCAGGGCATAGGTACCTCAGAGGCCTACCAGGGGCTGCAGCATGTATTGTGCCACCCCTGGAAGGCCATACAAAAGGACACCACAGGTCTGCTACTGCAGCCTGGGTAAGGTGGTGCATGCACCCCTTACTGTGATATAGGTTACCTATATCACTACATACATACACACATATAAACCTATAAGTCACTCCTATGGCAGGCCTTGTCAATCCTGAAGGCAGAGTGCTTGGTTCCTATGTGAGAGGGTGCCCCTGCATGAGCAGAGCCCCTCTGCAGCGTTCGGAGACCCTTCTCTGATGCTGTTTGTAGTGCAGCCTGACCATATATTCTTAAGCGCATTATAACCTCGCGTTAAATGCTAACTTTGGGATGGCTGCACGGAAACATGTCGTGTTTGGTGTCAAACATCTTGGAATACTACCCCTCCCACCAGTTCTGGCGACGGGGGTAGCATTCCACCCTTCTAGAGGGAGAGACATGTACACAGCGGCCTGCCCGGTAACTTCTTTCCAAGCCCTGGCATCACAAAATGGATGCCGCTGCCACAGACACGGGTCTGGCCTCCTGCTGCTGACTGAAACTCCGGAGGGGAGGCCTGGACAATAGGTTTCCTGTCCCAGGGAGGTGTAACCACCTCCCCAGACAGGATAATGTGTATTGGGGCTGGGCGGGAGCACTCTCTGGTGCTTTGAAGTCCTGCACTGGGGGCACACTTGGTGTCCCTGTGCATACCCCAGTTCAAACTGGTTCAGGGGCTTCCAGCCCCAGCTCTGGCGTGAAACTGGACAAAGGGAAAGGGGTGTAACCACCCTCTTCCCTGACCCTCCCATAGGTGGGTCCCCAGAGTATGTCCAACCCCTAACTTGGTATAAGTATGGGACCCCAGTCCTTAGGACTTTAGATTTACCTGGACGAAACTCTGACACAGAATCCTGGACCTTCGACGCTCTACTTTAAGATTAGAGGACTGAAGAATCTCCCTTGGGGTCAAGGAGTGACTCCCCTGCTTGGCAGGCACCAAAGAAGCGATTGTCCAGTCTGCATCGCTGAAGCTCCCGCCGGATGCCGAAGTCTTTGCATCACCAGAGGTGGATTTCCAGACTTCCCCGAGGCTGCCCTGAGTCCCCAGCAAAGCTGAGGCCCATAGCTGTCGTGGGTAACATGGAACCGTGACCCCTGGACACCGAGAACATTTGCAAGTGCATCCTCTTCCTGGGCTTTCACGAAGTTGTGCTTTGGGCTCCGAGTAGCCCCCGCATCCAGCACCGACTGCACTAAAGATCACTGGCCCCCACTCCACGAGTGTCCCGTGAGCCAGCTCCAAGTGCGTCCACTCGAGGCTCCTTTGCGTTCGCTAGTCCGTTGGCTAGTGGGCCCTCCCGAAGGCAACTCTTATTCTAATTGGGCTTCCCTGGTTGCTCCAGGCTTGCCCTGACTTACCCTCGCTGGGTGAGTCCCTCAGACCTTGCTGGTCTGCTTCAACGTCCTTCTTCCATTTCCAAGTGACTTGCCGTTGCTAAGGCTTGTTGGGTCCAATCTGGTCGCCGACACCCCTGCAATCGACAGACCTTGTGGTACAGCTCAAATCCAGCTCCTGGTCATTGTCGACGCCTCCTGGACCTCGTGGCTGAAGAGTCAAGATGACCGTCAACCTACCTGAAGCACCCGACATCGGTGGACATCCGCTCATCGCCTTCCTGGTCACTGGCTAGTGACCCAGACTCTGTCCCCTCTGCTTTCAGGTTCTTCAGATCTCCGATCCACCTTTGGATCCACCCGAACACTTTCGACTTGGTCGCCAGCAGCACTTTGCAGCAGATCGCCATTGTAAACGACGACGAAACCCGACCCCGAAAGACACCTATGCACCCGGCTTCCCTGGGTGAGGTAACTCGAGTACTCCAGTGCTCCCGTGGGTATAGACTCTAGAACGACCTAGTTCTAAAGGGGTTTGCTCCAAGTCCTCCTCTAAGTGTCCCTTTTCTTTAAAATTCCAACCGCGACTTTCCCCATAGAAGTCAACGGCGATTCGCGGCTGTGTTAGCACACTGCACGTGTCCCCCATGGGTCCCCTGTGTCACTACCTTGGGTGGTTCCTTGTGGTCCAAGCACTTCTACAGGCTCTAGGCCTTTTGTCTAGCTCAGTCGTGGTTCTTATACCACTTTATTGGTATATGGTTTGGTACGCCCCTTGGGCTCAAACGTGTATTTGTGCTATTACTGTTGATAACTAACTTATAACTTATGTACTTCGAACTCTAGCCTCATAAAGAGACTAGAGGGGTGTGTTTAGCAATAAATACATATATTTTGAATATATACCTGGTGTGGTCCTCTTTCATTTGGTCACTCAAGAGATTATAGACTGGTAAAACAAGCTGCTTTACATTCCTTCAAGACTTAGCCTGAAGGCTGCTCTCCATAGCTACCACTAGGATAGCTTTCAATAAAGGTTGTCTTTAACCTATCTCCAATAAGGGGTTGTTTGGACTGGTGCAAGGTGCCCACTATAATTAGTGGACAGCATATACCAGGCCAACTTCTCACACTCTCTTTCTTCTTTCTGCACCCCTGTTGCCTCTTTCTGCACTCGTCTTCCCTCTTTCTGCACCTCTCTTGTCTCTTTGTGCACCTCTCTTGTCTCTTTGTGCACCTCTCTTGCCTCTTTCTTCACTTCTGTTGCCTCTTTCTGAACCTCTGTTGCTTCTTTCTGCACTTCTGTTGCCTCTTTCTGCACCTCTGTTTCCTCTTTCTGCACCTCTCTTGCACCTTCCTGCACCTCTGTTCCCTCTTTCTGCACCTCTCTTGCCAGTTTCTGCACCTCTGTTGCTTCTTTCTGCACTTCTCTTGCCTCTTTCTGCACCCCTCTTGCCTCTTTCTGCACCTCTGTTGCTTCTTTCTGCACTTCTCCTGTTTCTTTCTGCACCTCTTTTGCTTCTTTCTGCACCCCTCTTGCCTCTTTCTGCATCCCTCTTGCCTTTTTCTGCACCTCTGTTGGTTCTTTCTGCACTTTTCTTGCTTCTTTCTGCAGCTCTCTTGCAGATTTCTGTACCCCTCTTGCCTCTTTCTGCACACCTCTTGCCTCTTTCTGCACAACTCTTCCCTCTTTCTGCATCTCTCCTGCCTCTGTCTGTACCCCTGTTCCATCTTTCTGCACCTTGTTTGCCTGTTTCTGCAACTTTCTTGCCTCTTTCTGCAGTTCTCTTGCCACCTTCTGCACCTCTCTTGCTTCTTTCTGCACTTCTCTTGACTCTTTCTGCACCTCTGTTGCTTTTTTCTACACTTCTCTTTCTTCTTTCTGCACTTCTCTTGCTTCTTTCTGCACCCCTGTTGCCTCTTTCTGCACTCGTCTTCCCTCTTTCAGCACCTCTCTTGTCTCTTTGTGCACCTCTCTTGTCTCTATGTACACCTCTCTTGCCTCTTACTGTACTTCTGTTGCCTCTTTCTGCACCTCTGTTGCTTCTTTCTGCACTTCTCTTGCCTCTTTCTGCACCTCTGTTGCTTCTCTCAGCACTTCTCTTGCCTCTTTCTGCACCTGTCTTGCTTCTTTCTGCACCACTCTTGCCTCTTTCGATACCCCTCCTCCCTCTTTCAGCACCTCTCTTGTCTCTTTCTGCATCCCTCTTCCCTCTTTCTGCACCTCTCTTGCTTCTCTCAGCACGTCTCTTGCCTCTTTCTGCAGTTCTCTTGCCTCTTTCTGAACCTCTGTTGCTTCTTTCTGCACATCTCTTGCCTCTTTCTGCATCCCTCTTGCCTTTTTCTTCACCTCTGTTGGTTCTTTCTGCACACCTCTTACCTCCTTTTGCACCTCTCCTGCCTCTGTCTGCACCCCTGTTCCATCTTTCTACACCTTGTTTGCCTGTTTCTGCAACTTTCTTGCCTCTTTCTGCAATTCTCTTGCCTCATTCTACACCTCTGTTGCTTCTTTCTGCACTTCTCTGGCCTCTTTCTGCACCTCTGTTGATTTTTTCTGCACTTCTTCTTCTTTCTGCATTTCTCTTGCTTCTTTCTGCACCTGTCTTGCTTCTTTCTGTACCACTCTTGCCTCTTTCTATACCCCTCTACCCTCCTTTTGCTTCTCTCTTGCCTCTTTCTGCATCCCCCTTCCCTCTTTCTGCACCTCTCTTGCTTCTTTCTGCACTTCTCCTGCCTCTTTCTGCAGTTCTCTTGCCTCTTTCTGAACCTCTGTTGCTTCTTTCTGCACTTCTCTTGCCTCTTTCTGCATCCCTCTTGCCTTTTTCTGCACCTCTGTTGGTTCTTTCTGCACTTCTCTTGCTTCTTTCTGCAGCTCTCTTGCAAATTTCTGTACCCCTCTTGCCTCTTTCTGCACACCTCTTCCCTCTTTCTGCACCTCTCCTGCCTCTGTCTGCACCCCTGTTCCATCTTTCTGCACCTTGTTTGCCTGTTTCTGCAACTTTCTTGCCTCTTTCTGCAGTTCTCTTGCCTCCTTTTGCACCTCTGTTGCTTCTTTCTACACTTCTCTTGCCTCTTTCTGCACCTCTGTTGCTTTTTTCTGCACTTCTCTTTCTTCTTTCTGCACCTCTCTTGCTTCTTTCTGCACCCCTGTTGCCTCTTTCTGCACTCTTCTCCCCGCTTTCAGCACCTCTCTTGTCTCTTTGTGCACCTCTCTTGTCTCTATGTTCACCTCTCTTGCCTCTTACTGCACTTCTGTTGCCTCTTTCTGCACCTCTGTTGCTTCTTTCTGCACTTCTCTTGCCTCTTTCTGCACCTCTGTTGCTTCTCTCAGCACTTCTCTTGCTTCTTTCTTCACCCCTTTTGCATCTTTCTGCACTTCTGTTGCTTATTCCGGAACTTCTCTTGCTTCTTTCTGCACCTGTCTTGCTTCTTTCTGCACCATTCTTCCCTCTTTCTGTACCCCTCTTCCCTCTTTCTGTATCTCGTTTGCCTCTTTCTGCATCCCCTTCCCTCTTTCTGTACCTCTCTTGCCTCTTTCTGCAGTTCTCTTGCCTCTTTCTGATACTCTGTTGGTTCTTTCTGCACTTCTCTTGCTTCTTTCTGCAGCTCTCTTGCAAATTTCTGTACCCCTCTTGCCTCTTTCTGCACACCTCTTACCTCTTTTTGCACCTCTCCTGCCTCTGCCTGCACCCCTGTTCCATCTTTCTACACCTTGTTTGCCTGTTTCTGCAACTTTCTTGCCTCTTTCTGCAATTCTCTTGCCTCCTTCTGCACCTCTGTTGCTTCTTTCTGCACTTCTCTGGCCTCTTTCTGCACCTCTGTGGATTTTTTCTGCACTTCTCCTTCTTCTTTCTGTACTTCTCTTGCTTCTTTCTGCACCTGTCTTGCTTCTTTCTGCACCACTCTTGCCTCTTTCTGTACCCCTCTTCCCTCTTTCTGCACCTCTCTTGCCTCTTTCTGCATCCCCTTCCCTCTTTCTGCACCTCTGTTGCCTCTTTCTGCACTTCTCTTGCCTCTTTCTGCACCTCTGTTGACTTTTTCTGCACTTCTCTTTCTTCTTTCTGCACTTCTGTTGCTTCTTTCTGCACCCCTGTTGCCTCTTTCTGCACTCGTCTCCCCACTTTCAGCACCTCTCTTGTCTCTTTGTGCACCTCTCTTGTCTCTATTTTCATCTCTCTTGCCTCTTACTGCACTTCTGTTGCCTCTTTCTGCACCTCTGTTGCTTCTATCTGCAGCCCTCTTGCCTCTTTCTGCACCTCTCTTTCCTCTTTCAGCAGTTCTCTTGCCTCTTTCTGCACCTTTGTTGGTTCTTTCTGCACTTCTCTTGCTTCTTTCTGCACTTCTCTTGCACATTTCTGTACCCCTCTTGCCTCTTTCTGCACACCTCTTCCCTCTTTCTGCACCTC
The DNA here is from genome assembly GCA_963921515.1 of Calotriton arnoldi. Taxonomy (NCBI): domain Eukaryota; kingdom Metazoa; phylum Chordata; class Amphibia; order Caudata; family Salamandridae; genus Calotriton; species Calotriton arnoldi. The sequence goes on along the minus strand of CAWUFW010007012.1, from coordinate 1,059,383 downwards.
TCCTGCCTCTGTCTGCACCCCTGTTCCATCTTTATGCACCTTGTTTGCCTGTTTCTGCAACCTTCTTGCCTCTTTCTGCAGTTCTCTTGCCTCCTTCTGCACCTCTGTTGCTTCTTTATGCACTTCTCTTGCCTCTTTCTGCACCTCTGTTGCTTTTTTCTGCACTTCTCTGTCTTCTTTCTGCACCTCTCTTGCTTCTTTCTGCACCCCTGTTGCCTCTTTCGGCACTCGTCTCCCCGCTTTCAGCACCTCTCTTGTCTCTTTGTACACCTCTCTTGTCTCTATGTTCACCTCTCTTGCCTCTTACTGCACTTCTGTTACCTCTTTCTGCACCTCTGTTGCTTCTTTCTGCACTTCTCTTGCCTCTTTCTGCACCTCTGTTGCTTCTCTCAGCACTTCTCTTGCCTCTTTCTTCACCCCTTTTGCATCTTTCTGCACTTCTGTTGCTTCTTTCTGCACTTCTCTTGCTTCTTTCTGCACCTGTCTTGCTTCTTTCTGCACCACTCTTGCCTCTTTCTGTACCCCTCTTCCCTCTTTCTGCACCTCTCTTGCCTCTTTCTGCATCCCCTTCCCTCTTTCTGCACCTCTCTTGCCTCTTTCTGCACCCCTGTTGCCTCTTTCTGCACTTCTCTTGCTTTATTCTGCACCAGACTTGTTTCTTTCTGCAACTCTCTTGTCTCTTTCATCACTTCTCTTGCTTCTTTCTGCACCTCTGTTGCTTTTTTCAGCACTTCTCTTGCTTCTTTCTGTACCTCTCTTTCTTCTTTCTGCACCCCTGTTGCCTCTTTCTGCACTCGTCTTCCCTCTTTCTGCACCTCTCTAGTCTCTTTGTGCACCTCTCTGGTCTCTTTCTGCACCTCTCTTGCCTCTTTCTTTACTTCTGTTGCCTCTTTCAGAACCTCTGTTGCTTCTTTCTGCACTTCTGTTGCCTCTTTCTGCACCTCTGTAGCTTCTTTCAGCACTTCTCTTTCCGCACCCCTGTTTCCTCTTTCTGCACCTCTCTTTCACCTTCCTGTACCTCTGTTCCCTCTTTCTGCACCTCTCTTGCCAGTTTCTATTGCTTCTTTCTGCACTTTTCGTGTCTCTTTCTGCACCCCTCTTGCCTCTTTCTGCACCTCTGTTCCTTCTTTCTGCACTTCACCTGTTTCTTTCTGCACCTCTTTTGCTTCTTGCTGCACCCCTCTTGCCTCTTTCTGCACTTCTCTTGCCTCTTTCGGCATCCATTTTGCCTTTTTCTGCATCTCTGTTGGTTCTTTCCGCACTTCTCTTTCTGCACCCCTGTTTCCTCTTTCTGCACCTCTCTTTCACCTTCCTGTACCTCTGTTCCCTCTTTCTGCACCTCTCTTGCCAGTTTCTGCACTTCTTGCTTCTTTCTGCACTTTTCGTGCCTCTTTCTGCACCCCTCTTGCCTCTTTCTGCACCTCTGTTCCTTCTTTCTGCACTTCACCTGTTTCTTTCTGCACCTCTTTTGCTTCTTTCTGCACCCCTCTTGCCTCGTTCTGCACTTCTCTTGCCTCTTTCGGCATCCATCTTGCCTTTTTCTGCATCTCTGTTGGTTCTTTCTGCACTTCTCTTGCTACTTTCTGCAGCTCTCTTGCAGATTTATGTACACCTCTTGCCTCTTTCTGCACACCTCTTCCCTCGTTCTGCACCTCTCCTGCCTCTGTCTGCACCCCTGTTCCATCTTTCTGCACCCTGTTTGCCTGTTTCTGCAACTTTCTTGCCTCTTTCTGCAGTTCTCTTGCCACCTTCTGCACCTCTCTTGCTTCTTTCTGTACTTCTCTTGACTCTTTCTGTACCTCTGCTGCTTTTTTCTGCACTTCTCTTTCTTCTTTCTGCACGTCTCTTGCTTCTTTCTGCACCACTGTTGCCTCTTTCTGCACTCGTCTTCCCTCTTTCAGCACCTCTCTTGTCTCTTTGTGCACCTGTCTTGTCTCTATGAACACCTCTCTTGCCTCTTACTGCACTTCTGTTGCCTCTTTCTGCACCTCTGTCTCTTCTTTCTGCAATTCTCTTGCCTCTTTCTGCACCTCTGTTGCTTCTTTCTCCACTTCTCTTGCTTCATTTTGTACCTGTCTTGCTTCTTTCTGCACCACCCTTGCCTCTTTCTATACCCCTCTTCCCTCTTTCTGTACCTCTTTTGCCTCTTTATGCATCCCCCTTCCCTCTTTCTGCACCTCTCTTGCTTCTCTCAGCACTTCTCTTGCCTCTTTCTGCACCCCTCTTGCATCTTCCTGCACTTTTGTTGCTTCTTTCTGCACTTCTCTTGCTTCTTTCTACACCTGTCTTGCTTCTTTATGCACCACTCTTGCCTCTTTCCGTACCCCTCTTCCCTCTTTCTGCACCTCTTTTGCCTCTTTCTGCATCCCCTTCCCCTTTCAGCACCTCTCTTGCCTCTTTCTGCACCCCTGTTGCCTCTTTCTGCATTTCTCTTGCTTTATTCTGCACCAGACTTTTTTCTTTCTGCAACTCTCTTGTCTCTTTCATCACTTCTCTTGCTTCTTTCTGCACCTCCGTTGCTACTTTCAGCACTTCTCTTACCTCGGTCTGTACTTCTTTTTCCTGTTTCTGCAACTCTCTTATCTGTTTCATCACTTCTCTTGCTTCTTTCTGCACCTCTGTTGCTACTTTCTGGACACCTCTTGCTTCTTTCTGTACCCCTCTTGCCTCTTTCTGCTTCCCTCTTCCCTCTTTCTGCACCTCTCTTGCCTCTTTCTGCACCTCCCCTTCCTTTTTATGCAGTTCTCTTGCCACTTTATGCATATATGTTGCTTCTTTCTGAACTTCTCTTGCCTCTTTCTGCACCCCTCTTGCCTCTTTCTGCACCTCTGTTGGTTCTTTCTGCACTTCTCTTGCTTCTTTCTGCAGCTCTCTTTCAAATTTCTGTACCCCTCTTGCCTCTTTCTGCACACCTCTTACCTCTTTCTGCAACTCTCCTGCCTCTGTCTGCACCCCTGTTCCATCTTTCTGCACCTTGTTTGCCTGTTTCTGCAACTTTCTTGCTTCTTTCTGCAGTTCTCTTGCCTCCTTCTGCACCTCTGTTGCTTCTTTCTGCACTTCTCTTGCCTCTTTCTGCACCTCTGTTGCTTCTTTCTGCACCCCTGTTGCCTCTTTCTGCACTTGTCTTACCTCTTTCAGCACCTCTCTTGTCTCTTTGTGCACCTCTCTTGTCTCTATGTACACATCTCTTGCCTCTTTCTGTACTTCTGTTGTCTCTTTCTGCACCTCTGTTGCTTCTTTCTGCACTTCTCTTGCCTCTTTCTGCACCTCTGTTGCTTTTTTCTGTACTTCTCCTTCTTTCTGCACCTCTCTTGCTTCTTTCTGCACCCCTATTGCCTCTTTCTGTACCCCTCTTGCCTCTTTCTGCACACCTCGTTCTGCAACTCTCCTGCCTCTGTCTGCACCCCTGTTCTATCTTTCTGCACCTTGTTTGCCTGTTTCTGCAACTTTCTTGCTTCTTTCTGTAGTTCTCTTGCCTCCTTCTGCACCTCTGTTGCTTCTTTCTCCACTTCTCTTTCTTCTTTCTGCACCTTTCTTGCTTCTTTCTGCACCCCTGTTGCCTCTTTCTGCACCTCTGTTGCTTCTTTCTGCACTTCTCTTGCCTCTTTCTGCACCTCTGTTGCTTTTTTCTGCACTTCTCCTTCTTCTTTCTGCACCTCTCCTGCTTCTTTCTGTACCCCTCTTGCCTCTTTCAGTACCCCTCTTGCCTCTTTCTGCACCCCTCTTCCCACTTTCTGCAACTCTGTTCCTTCATTCTGCACTTCTCTTGCTTCTTTCTGTACCTTTCTTGCTACTTTCTGTACCCCTCTTGCCTCTTTCTGCAGCCCTCTTTCTGCACCTCTCATGCCTCTTTCTGCACCTCTCTTGCTTCTTTCTGCAACCCTCTTGCCTCTTTCTGCACCTCTTTTGCTTCTTTCTGCACTTCTCTTGGTTATTTCTGCACTTCTCTTGCTTCTTTCTGCACCCCTCTTGCCTCTTTCTGTACCCCTCTTGCCTCTTTTTGCACCCCTCTTGCCTCTTTATGTACCTCGGTTCCTTCTTTCTGCACTTCTCTTGCTTCTTTCTGCACTTCTCTTGCTACTTTCTGCTCCTCTCTTGCCTCTTTCTGTACTTCTCTTGTCTCTTTCTGCACTTCTCTTGCCTCTTTCTGCACATGTGTTACTCTTTCTGCACTTCTCTTGCCTCTTTCTGCATTTCTATTGTTTCTTTCCGAACGTCTCTCGCCTCTTTCTGTACTGAAATGGGAAATGCAAGATGTCATGTTTAAAGGGTTGGCTGCTCTTGTGACTGAGGTATATGTCTACTTGTACATGAATTCTCACATGTGTTATGCATCTTAAGATGGTAGTTTAAAAAGCGGGTAGCTTCTCCTATAGGTGGTCAAATCTTCTCAGTTCTGCTCTGTCATTCGGTTGCACAGGCAGACATGTCTTATGTATATAGGTGTGAGAGCTCCTCAAATATACTATTGAATACCCATGTGCCCTGTATTATGAGCAGAAAGAAATTCATTTACCTTTTTGTACACACATTTAGAGAATATGCTGTTTTAAACACAGGTATTCAAGTATTTGTATGTTTATTTTTATGTAACGTCACTAGGTAAAGGCAAAGATACACATGCATACCTTCAGAAACTTGGTGAGACTTACAACAGTGATATGGTTAGGATTGCTGTTTTACATTTGGTAGGCCTAACATTCTGAGCAGTCGATGAATAGTCAACCTTCAAGAGAAAAGTGAGGTTTAAGACATCTTGAGAGAAGGATTAGTGATTAGGCCACTTTGTATGAGAGTCTGTGGAAAGGTGCAGCCGAAGTAGGCCTCTTTCTGTACCTCTGTTGCTTCTTTCTGCACTTCTATTGCTTCTTTCTGCACCTTTCTTCCTCTTTCTGGACTTCTGTTGCTTCTTTCTGTATTTTTCTTGCTTCTTTCTGCACCTTTCTTCATCTTTCTGTACCTCTCTTGCATCTTTCTGCACTTCTCTTGCTTCTCTCTGCACCTTTCTTCCTCTGTCTGTACATTTCCTACCTATGTAGGCATAGTTAGAAGTTAGCATTTAAAAAACCTTAGAAATTCACTGAAAAAACCACAGGTTTCAGGGACATTATAGTTAGTATTAGCATTTAAAAACCTTAGAAATTCACTGTAAAAACCACAGGTTTTAGGGACATTATAGTTAGAAATTAGCATTTAAAAAACCTTAGATATTCACTGAAAAAACCACAGGTTTCAAGGATGTTATGGTTCGGCTGACATTTCACTCGTACAAATCCAAAGAAATTCAGCTGTTTATAGTTAGCTGGGCTAACTATAACTCGCGCCCCCGCAATGTGCTGATGACGTCACATATTACATCACTCATGACATGGTCAGTAGTAGTGTAGTTCCTATTTCCCTAATAGGCTCTGCGCATTGGAATAATATACCCTATAGGTTTGACATAGGACTGAGGTCGGTATGTCCCTATCGAGTAAAATAAACTTAATTACTTTGTGCCAGCTAACTCAGAGGCCACTAGAAACTCCTTGTAAACAAGAAGGGACTAGTTTCTGGCAACCACATAAACATGACAACTTTGTTTCCCTTTAGAATCGGAACACGTCTCAGAATCGTGGAAACAATAGATAACAGTTTCACTCAGCTAATCGTGCATGCTTAGTTTCCTCAGAGTTTACACAGAAAGAATAGACGGGCGTTTCAATAAAAAGGTTTTATTGAACAGTCTTGTTTCTTGTGTAAGAGATATGAGCTGTTATGCTCACAAGACAGTATGCATGATATATAATGTACAGCGTAAGCAGTAGAAAGAAATAATACTGCGCTAGCATTATCAATTAGCATATATTCACATACATAAATAACATGAGCTAAAAATGTGAGTACTCATACGATGCTTCTCTAAGCTAGTTCTACCCCAGTGTACCTAACCTGATCTAGGTGTAGGGCAAGGTAAGAAGTAGGTGAAGTATTCTCTAGTATTGTATACTAAGAGTATGTTAAGTCTAGTATGCCAAGTCTAGTATGCCAAGAGTCCCTCTAGGTTCTAGTCAGCTCCATACCTTGAGAATGAGAGAGGTGGGAATCTCTTTCCGGATCTGGAACTCTAACACCCCGCGAAGGGAGTCAGAACACTGGAAGCTAGATTCTCTGCGAGCAGGGATGACAGCGTCTTCTCAGTGCGTCAGGCCGGGATACGGGCTCCTCTGAAGTCGAGGTCTCCTCTAACTTGCTTGGGCAAGGGAAGGTATATTTATACCTGGTAGGTGCCTTGGAATGTTAGCATTGACGTGAAGTCGGACAGAGGAAGACGTCAGGAATGAACCCTTAAGGTATAGCGGTTCATACATAATAGATGAGTTCTTTGAGAAATCAATAATCCTGTGCTAGGGGAACTCCCAAGAGCTTAAGGGTCTGGTTTCTAAGAACTCGTTGTGACGTTAGGGTGGACGGATGTCGGTGACCATGCCTGTATTTGGAGTGCACGGCTAATGCCTAAATAAGGACTGGGATTCTATGCCTATATAAGGGCAATGCGAATTGTGCCTATATAAGGACATGTTTCATGAAAACCTATGTACGGACACCCAAAGCGGAATACAACACCCACTCCACTTTCGAATGAACGATAATACTAAATGCTAAACATTAAATGCTAAACATTAAACTGAGTACCACATGTTGCTAAAAACATTTTTAAAAGCATATTAAAAGAAGTTTAAAATAAACTGTTGAATGCAATAGGTACTGTACATTTGAAAGCATTTTTTCATTCTAAGCATATAATGGAAATAAATGCAACATGAATGAATAAACAGAAATATATACATATGATGAAATGGTTGACAAGTTTTCAAAAATCAAAGCCATTGTATGTCATGGTATTAAATGAAATGTTAGACAAATAAGGTGACAATGTGTCCCTGGAAGTATTCAAAGAAGTCCGTTTTATAAGAATAGTTCTACTGTAAGCAGATTGTTTTGCCATGTATTTTCAAAAAAATAAAAATGGAAAAGTTCAATGTTAGGAAGAGTTCCAAGTTTGGAAAATATGAAGGCCAAATTCATTGCGTCCCTGGTACACTGTGAGCCGAATCAAAGTCAGTGTATGGGTCTGGTGTAAACATGAAATCATCTATTTCTGTAGCCAAAATATCGTGTACCAAAGTTGGTGACATTTGGAACACCTCGTTCAGAAGGTTAATTGCACAGAGATGAGAAACATCGCCTTCAGCAGAAGATGCCGCAGAAATGTTCGCGTCCATTGTTACCTGTGTGCCTGTTGATCCATCTCGTACCTCAGCAGCAGCAGGAAGCGTCTGTGAGATCTCAATGAATGCCGTCATCAGGATTGGTAGCCTCTGGGGACAACACAGAGCATGGGCCGTTACCGGGTCCAGCAGAGTATCGATATCCATTGGCATGACTGATGGGAGTGTTAGACAGGTGTCTAGCACGCATTCTTCACCGCAAAGTAGGCAGCGTAAAACAGGTAAGATGCAATCTTGCCAGATTGGTCTAAATGACAGAAACCATGTTGTATTAAGTTCCCGTAGACGAGGTATGCCCAAAAGTTGCACTATGCGCTCAAGGCACTTCCGTTCTAGGAGAGCTTTCTCCACATCGCTCGGAGTGATGTCGGTGGATAGGCTTGCCATAGCGTAATAGAAGAAATAGAAATAGGATTCCTGCAACAAGTGCTAGAATTAATGGCACACCACCAAACACCGAATGTGCGAAGTTTGGGATGATTCCGAGGACTGCCTGGAAGGGTGCTAACAGTCCTGAACAGATGGTCTTAAATACATGTACAATCCCGCTCGTATCAGACATGTTAAAGATACGTTCCATCATTTCTGCAAAATGTATAGGGCAGTTTGTACGATTTAAAGCCTGTATCTCAGCCGAAGTCCTTGCAATTTGTAAATCATAGATTTCTTTGGCCGAGGTCAGAGGCACGGTCTGTTGCAAAAGCATGGCTTTCATTCTGCTTAAAGTATCAAAACGTATAAAAGAAACATTCAATGAAGGCCATAGAGGAGACTCCCGGACTGTGTCTATTGGGGGGAACAATACTTGCATACAGCAAGTAACCCTGGAGTTGACCGTTACCAGATATGGGATGCCTGGCAACATGCCACAGCAACTCTGATCATTCAACATGAGGTAACTCCCGTTAGAAAGTTGGCCAAACGTTGGATTAATCACAGTAGCCGGTGTACCCTGCTGGTGGCAGGACAATCTTGCCACAGAACCATTACAAGCCCCGTGTAAAGAAATGTCCTGACATATGAGTGAACCGCTTAGTGCATTTTCACAGTGTGTAGCGCTTAGAAACATTTCACGATCCCCACTCCAACATCTGTATTCGTAAGGTAAATCCCAGGATGTCTTAATGTATCCTTTACCCAACCTTTCATATTTGCCTGCTTGCATTTGTTTGAGGCAATACTGAAACTGAAAAGTAGTGACAGGCAGAGTGATTTTGCCATGAATAAGCCATTCTGTAGCTGGTTTTTCTGCTACTGTAAATGGTAATTTTTCCAGTTTTTCAATGCTCAGCACTGTATACTTTGCTCCCCTTTGTGCCAGTTCGATCTGTTTATCCGTTAGATTGTATTCTGAAAACAGTGACTACGTGTTGATAAAACGCCAAGGCACATAGCCTGCACGCAAAGATTGCAGCGTCCAGCTTAATAACATAATAGAACGTAACTGAGATTGGCCTTGTTGTAACATGGCTAAATCTTGTTCCAGTATGTCAATAGCAGAGGATACAATGTTGTCCAATGAATAAATTCTGGATGACAAAGTTGTTAACCCATTGTCGACCACAGAGAGAGTTTTCTCTAAGTTAATACGATCAAGTTCACGTATTCGTTCTGCGGCCTTTGCCTGTGAAACCTTCCATACTTCATTATAAGCAGCATAAATGCCGGCATATATGAAACTTTTTTGACACGGATTTTGTGATCCTAGCAAGAATTCCCTAAGGTCTGCGTCTTCTTTAAGTAAAGATAAGTGTTGTTTCACATCCTCAAGTGTAGATTTTTGTAGCCAGTCGAGGCACAATCTTCCTACACTGTATGTTGTTACTACCCCTGGATGTTGTCTTTGAACGTATCGTGGGTCTGGCCTATGGATAGTAAAGCCCTGTCTTCTGTTCAGGAATCTTTCTTGACAGATGTTTGTGTCTATGGGCCAGAGTAACCAGTTTCTCCAATCAGGATCTGTTCTGTTGGTTTGTAATATTGTGTCAACTGTAACCGCTGCCTGTGTAGTGTTATTACTGGCAGGTGTTGGTACAGAAGGTGTTTTCATGTCTTTGATCTTGGCTAAACCAAGGCAAGACGTTTGTTGCACAGTGTCATTCAAAAACATTATTTGCTGAGGGATGATACATGCTCTAAACAAAGCTTCTATCCCTGCACTTTCCAATCTTTAGAACCCCAGACAGATTTTGTGTCTATTGTGTCTTTCCACAAGTCAAATCCATGTCTAGACAGTTGGGTAATAAATGCTGCAGAGTAAATCTGTTTTGTATTAGTTAACATAATTTTCAGTCCTGTTTTGTTTACATTTTTATAGTAAAATGTTTCTGGATCAGATGTATTGTACCCTGAAAAATATGGAAACTTTTTAACAAACGTTTTGAACTACCTTTTGGTGGTGTAGGACAATGTTCCCATTGGTTAAACATAAACACATTTCTAGGTGTTGCAGATTTATGCAAGAAATGATGACCATAGTGGTTGTAACAATATAGCTGTTTATAGTCTGATGAACCCTCTAAGTATTCATTGTTAGAGAATGCAGCAGACCTTTCTCTATCAGACATCATATCATTTACAGTCTCAAAGTCCCAATCATCAGAATAGGTACTGGAGGAAATAAAATCACTTAGTGAAATTTTAAATAAATGTGGAATGTTCAAAAGTTCAGTCGGGCCGAATATATCGAAATTGATTTTGTCCCACACTATACCATCCTGTATAGGAACGGCTGTGATGTTCACTGCTGACAAGTCTCTTGCTTCACGATAGGATGATTTGTGTGGTTTCAAAAGTAAGTTCACATTTTTACTTTCAATGTCCAAACGGATGTATCTGCCATTTATAAGCAAGCTGATAGTCATAACCAAAGCTAGCCAAAGCAGAAAGAAAAATATTCCAGAAATAATCCTCAATTCAATCCATGGTGAAACCAGATAAGTCTTTTTAAGAAAATGAAAAAAGTCTTGTACTTGTTGTTTGAAAGTTTTTGATGCTGGCGTCGTTTCAGGCTCACTCGGATCCTCAGAAAACGTATCAAAGTTAATGAAGTAGCCAGAAGCAGTTCGGTCAATTGTTGGAATTGCATCAGGATTTGTTGAAATCGCTGGAACCAGTTGATCACTTGTTACGTTGGTGTAGATAGGTGTATTTGGACGAACTGTTACTTGAGTTTCAAGAGGGATGAGTTCCATAGCGTTGTTGCTTAGTCCTTCATCTGTTACTGCTGAATTCTCGATGGTTATCAGTCTTTCAGTCCGAACCTCTTGGATAGTAGCGAGAGGAGTGCGTCTGCTACTAGGTCGGAATCCATGAGGCCTACTATTTAGTATTGGCCACATACTGTGGTTTGACGAGGTCGATTGACACAAATCTTTTCTCCTTTTTTCCAGCAAGGGGCAGCAGAAGTACTGTTCTTGTTCCGTGGATGGCTAGGACAGGTACTGGTTGTCTGTAAGAAGGTCCAAATTCCTTCTTTTCCGCAATCTTGCTGGGACTGCCGGTTTTCCCCCAGTGGTGGTTGGCTTCAGGAACACGTTGCTTTGTTTCGATCTTAGTTCATTTAGATCCTGTAAAACAGCCAAACGTTCTTTGATATCAAAGGGTTTATTTTCCACCACTGTGCCTTTACATTCGAGATCAGGAACCCACATTCTTGTCCCAAATAGGACCTCATAATGGAGTGACCTCCTAGAGAACTTCTTGGCAAATTATTTAATGAGCGTTGGACCCCATAAAGATGTTTGACCCACCCATCACCCAAACCTAATACTCTAGGTGTTATAGACTGCTTTATGTCCCGGTTTTTCCTTTCCACAACAGAATTTCCCTCAGGATGAAACGGAGAGGAGTACCGCAATGCTACGCCCAAACTGGCCATGGCTTCTTTGTAAGCCCGAGAGCTAAACGCAGGGCCCTGGTCAGAATGTAGTGTGCCAATTGCGTATGTGCCGATAAAGACTCGCAAATCTTTTATAACAGTTCGAGCGTCAGCCGAGCGCTGAGGCCATATCCATAGGAACCTTGACTTAGTATTTGTGGGATTGCATTTGTCCATAAGGACGCCTGCGCGTAGATAGTCTAATGCTGTCTAACAATGGTGTCTGTACTGGGCAGGCTACATCGTAGCATGGTGTCTGGTGGCGTTCTGCATCACGCTGTTTATTGCAGTCTATGCAGTCATCGATGAAGATGTGAATCTGTGTATTCATTCCAGGCCACCAGTACATCTCTTTTAATGTTAATATTGTTTTAGAGATCCCTTGATGTGACAGACCCTCCCCCAGATGTGCTTCATAAATCAAAGCTGCTCTACGTTCCATGTTTGGAATTACCCTATCCCCCACTCCAGGGATTCGAGCAAAGGAACGTTGTTCGCATCAATTACATACGAGTACTTGAGTGGAAATTTCTTTGGTAACGCTGCACCACTGCCTTTGCTTGAAGCATTGACAGCCAACAATATCTCACTGTCTATTCTTGTTTTTGAACGAGTGATCGCAGCTACGGAAGCCGTCTGAACAGCCCCCTTTGCGGCTTTGTCAGCCAATGAATTCCCTGCAACGTGAACGCCATCACATTGATGACTCAGCGTGTGTATCACGTGAGCCTTTGGTAGTTCGTTTCTCAACTGAACTACTTGTTCCCAAAGCGTTTTATGCTTTATTGTGCCACCTTTTGCATCTTTGAACCCGTTTTCAAGCCAATTTTGTATATATTCATTATACGACTGAACACAGTAGAAAGAATCGCACATTATTAGTGTGGGGAATTCGCGATCTGTACTTTCAAGTGCCAGTTTGAATGCTTGTAGTTCAGCTCGCTGAGCTGTACAATCTCCTAGAGATTGAGTTTTAGTGACCATTGGTCTGAAGTTACCATCGCGCATGCGACCTTTAACTATTGCGCACGCTGCACTGTAAGCTTGCTTACTCCCTGTAGCGGGTTGTGCGGATCCGTCAGTGTAAATTATAAATTCATACTGATCAAGAGGCAGAATTTCAGTGGGCAGAGGACATTCATGTTCATATTGCAGGAACGCTTGTGTTTTTAAATCAGGATCAAAAACATATTCAACATCTGTTGCAGCAAGAGAATTAACCCATTGTATCCATCTAGGATGTAAAGCTTTTGCATTTGGAATGCTCGCTTTTGTAACTGCCTCTAAGGATGGTACTGGAGTTACGACAATAATGCGTTTCCTTCGGCTAGAGCTCTTTCTTTTGCTACAGCGGTTTGAACTGCTGTCAGTATTTTTCTGTTGAAGTGAAGCGCATTTCTGCTTGTGTATACAAATGTGATTTGTATGCTATTGGTACTTTTTCACCCTCATTAAATGTTAAGTAGGTGAATCCGCATTGACCCGAAGTTATTCGGATCACTAAATTGCGTTGACTTACGCGTGTTTGTAAGTGATTTGTTGCTAACATGTTAGCTTGGAGTGAACGTCAAGATTTCTGTGTGTTCCTGTGTCCAATGTTTGATTGAAAAATCAGGTTTGATTAATTCATAGAGAGGTTTAACCCTTTCTGCGCAATTTAGAATGTAAGTTCTTCCAAAATGTAGGAAACCCAAGATGGATTGTAAGTTTTTCAGCGTTTTTGGAGGTTGGAGCAGCACACACCTTTCTAAAAAGTTAGCTGCCAGACTCTTGCCTTCACTTGAAAGCTCATATCCTAGGAAAAGGACATTGAGATGGGCAATTCTGGATTTTTTAAAGTTGAATTTATAGCCCTCAGAGGCGAAGCCCAATATAATGGTACTCACCCTGTTTAAGTGCCTTTCTAGGTCATCGTCTGTCAGATAGATGTCATCGACATATGACAATGCCTCATTATCATAAATTTGTAGTAACTCTGTTACCCTCGCTGAGAATAACCCTGGGCTGTTCTTGAACCCTTGTGGGAGTATACAAAATTGACGCTGGGTCCCCATTATTGAGAAAGCTGTTAAGTACCTGCTTTCAGGTGCTATGTTTTGACAAAAGAAACCATTTGAAATGTCCAATGTGGTTTTATATTTTTTGCGCACAATGTTATTCATTAATGCTGTACTATGTGCATTTTGCACTGCAAATGTTTTAGAACAAGTGTTCAAGTGTCTGTAATCCAAAACTAGACGATATGTATTGTCTGGTTTGGATACAGGAAACAAAGGATTGTTCATTGAGGAGGTGCATGTTTCAATCACCCCTTGGTATTCAAGTTGATCTAAGATCTTCCTGACCTGTTTTTTAGCTTCTTGCTTTATTGGGACTGCCTTTGTGCAGTAGGTTCATTTTTTAGATGTATTTTGTGGTGAGGTGAGTCCTCATCCCATCCTACATGATTTTTATATAATGCTGGGGCCTGGGCAACTGCCCATTTCCTGGCATAAGTATATTTTTGGAATATGGTTGGAGAAGGCAGGCATAATGATGTCCTCGCCATGTGGGCACTCCCTGACAAATTGTGGTGGCCAGTCTTTTTCTGCTAGAAGTATATCATAACCCCTTGAAAGATTCTCCCGAAAGAGTATTTTCACTTTTCTTGGTATGTCTCCCTCCATTCGGAGTGTTATTTCATATAACTTTTGTGGAGTACTAACCCTGGTGTCTACAGTTTCTACTGTGATGTACTCATTCAAGTCCACTATCTCCAGAAGTTCCTTCAGGTTCTGGCGAGCTATTGTGACTTCTGCTGCACTGTCCAGCATTGTCTGAGCCCATTCTCCGTTCTTGAGCTGTGTTCTCAGTATTCTGGGCATGTCTGATCTTCAGACCTGCTACCTTCTTTTTTGTGAATTGAGGTTTTGATTTATTTTTCTGAACGTGTTTGTCGTCTTTCGATTTCACGCGTTCTTCTCTATGTTCTGACCGTCCTCTTCTTTCTGATGTCTGTGACGATATCTGAAAGGTACTAGAGGAACGTGTATCAGTATCTTGATACCTGTCAGGTTTTCTTAAATTATCCCTATTCCTGAGGTTATACCTCCTTTCAGAGGGATCATTTGAGGAGACCTACCTCGGGATTGAGAACGTGTCTCTCTTGAATTTTGTTTATTAGTTTCCCACTTCTTTTTAGAAGATGTAGGAGTTTGTTTAATAGAGTCCTTCTCAGGACTTTCAGATAGTTTTGGCTTCAAAGGTTTTCCACCTAAACTATCTCTGCCTAATTCTGCATAAGATTGTTCTATTATTCTGGGTAGTTCTGTTTGATGTTCTGTAACATCAAATTCCCTTAAGCGTGGGCGGATCGCCACTGATGCTGCCTCCCCTTTAATATTAGATAATATTATTGTTGAGACTGGTCGAAGTTTTTCAGTAATTTCATACCTAAATTCAGAGCAGGTTCTGCCCCGTATTCGTTTTGAATTTGTTTCAGGACATCTGGTATTACTGCAATTGACGAAACACCATGTGTTTTAGTATAGATGGCAGCAAAGACTGCGCCCCAAGTGGTGCAATCTTCCAGTTGTGGTGTGATCCCCATTGGTAAACAGATTGTTAGGATTCTGTGTTTCTCATAAGGGCTAGTATTTGGAAATACTGCTTCAATTTGAGTAATTTTTGAGCTATCCAAAATGGAATTTGCTCACGTTTTGTGGGCATTTTACCCATGACTCCGTATAAAGTCTGTGGAGTAATTTTTGTGTATTCCCCTGTTGAGGGGTTTGATTTGGAATGGTCAATGGTGGTTGGACTGTGAAAGTCCGCATGACATATTGGACTAATTGTCTGTACATTTTTATTAACTCTGTAAGTTGAGTAAGTAATTCCTCGTCTGACATTATATCGAAGTCAGGATAAGGAGTGTAGCCGGCTAGAATCGGCCATGTTGCTCCTGGTCTACCTAGTGGACTGAGCCTGGTAATGTTTCTGTGATGTTTTAGGGCGCCTTTAAACCAGAGCTGATGCTCCTGGTATGTTAGTGGAATTTCAATAGCCTCGAAAGGAATATATTCCTCTGGTGGTTCATCTTCTTTGTAGAAGTGAAACAGTCTTGTTACTGGATTTGATTCTGGGAATACTATCCATGAATAGAATAACTCTGTCTGAAATGATTTGTGTGCCTCTATCACGAAAACTGCTCTACCCCCTCTTGGTGGTAGGCCGTGTTTTATAAGTTTTAGAGTGATGGCTCTTCTTAAGTTTGGAGCGATGTCTATAACACCCTCCTCGGTTTCATTTAAACCGATTAAGTTAAAAGCTGTTACGACTGGTTGAGCCGCAGCTACACCGTTCTCGGTGCCATTGTCCTCGTGTATGGACATTTGTTTTTTGAAAAATGTAGTACAAGTTTCAAGGAAACAAAAGATAAGGTGCACAATATTTTGGAACACTATCCTTCAACGTTGATTAAACCAAAATAGCTAATCTATAGGTCTTTTG
The DNA here is from genome assembly GCA_963921515.1 of Calotriton arnoldi. Lineage (NCBI taxonomy): Eukaryota > Metazoa > Chordata > Amphibia > Caudata > Salamandridae > Calotriton > Calotriton arnoldi. The sequence continues at coordinate 1,043,744 of CAWUFW010007012.1, read as the reverse complement.
TCCTATTTAGCTTTGGCGGATATTTAACCCTACCCACTCCAGACGTCTTATGGAGTATGTGAGTAGGGGTCTCTGAGAGAAAAGCACGACTGAGTTACTCAGTATCTAGCGTTAAATTAGTGCCTTACCAAACCGTTGGGCGCCATGTAGTGTAGTTCCTATTTCCCTAATATGCTCTGCGCATTGGAATAATATACCCTATAGGTTTGACATAGGACTGAGGTCGGTATGTCCCTATCGAGTAAAATAAACTTAATTACTTTGTGCCAGCTAACTCAGAGGCCACTAGAAACTCCTTGTAAACAAGAAGGGAGTAGTTTCTGGCAACCGCCTAAACATGACAACTTTGTTTCCCTTTAGAATTGGAGCACGTCTCAGAATCGTGGAAACAATAGATAACAGTTTCACTCAGCTAATCTTGCATGCTTAGTTTCCTCGGAGTTTACACAGAAAGAATAGACGGGCGTTTCAATAAAAAGGTTTTATTGAACAGTCTTGTTTCTCGTGTAAGAGATATGAGCTGTTATGATCACAAGACAGTATGCAAGATATATAATGTACAGCGTAAGCAGTAGAAATAAATAATACTGCGCTAGCATTATCTTTTAGCATATATTCACATACATAAATAACATGAGCTAAAAATGTGAGTACTCATACGATGCTTCTCTAAGCTAGTTCTACCCCAGTGTACCTAACCTGATCTAGGTGTAGGGCAAGGTAAGAAGTAGGTGAAGTATTCTCTAGTATAGTATACTAAGAGCATGTTAAGTCTAGTATGCCAAGTCTAGTATGGCAAGAGTCCCTCTAGGTTCTAGTCAGCTCCATACCTTGAGAATGAGAGAGGTGGGAATCTCTTTCCGGATCTGGATCTCTAACACCCCGCGAAGGGAGTCAGAACACTGGAAGCTGGATTCTCTGTGAGCAGGGATGACAGCGTCTTCTCAGTGCGTCAGGCCGGGATACGGGCTCCTTTGAAGTCGAGGTCTCCTCTAACTTGCTTGGGCAAGGAAGGTATATTTATACCTGGTAGGTGCCTTGGAATGTTAGCATTGACGTGAAGTCGGACAGAGGAAGACGTCAGGAATGAACCCTTAAGGTATAGCGGTTCATACATAATAGATGAGTTCTTGGAGAAATCAATAATCCTGTGCTAGGGGAACTCCCAAGAGCTTAAGGGTCTGGTTTCTAAGAACTCGTTGTGACGTTAGGGTGGACGGATGTCGGTGACCATGCCTGTATTTGGAGTGCACGGCTAATGCCTAAATAAGGACTGGGATTCTATGCCTATATAAGGGCAATGCGAATTGTGCCTATATAAGGACATGTTTCAGGAAAACCTATATACGGACACCTAAAGCGGAATACAACACAGTAACATCACTGATGACATCACTGATGACATCATCCACTTGATATCTGATGTACCTCCTCACACCCTAATATAACTTTTCATACACCCACTCTAAAATACAGACTACCATTTTTGAAACCATAGACACACCAGTACTAGTTAGTACATATCCACTCACTGATTCAAGGGTCTACACACACATCCACTCACTTACCCATACAGTTACTCATATACGCAGTCACTCATCAATACAGCCACTGATATATACACTTACACACCCATAAAAACACTCACATACCACCACTCACCCATAGAGTTCCTCACACACCTAGTCAGTCACCCAAAGAATCAATCACACTGCCATTTACTCACCTATACAGCTATACACACACCACCTCACTTATTCATACAGACAGTAACACAATCACTGACACAAGCACACACTCATCCATACAGCCACTGTCACAATCACTCACTCTCACATATAGTCACTTATATACTCTAACACTCACATATACTGCGTTTCACATATGTAGTTACTCACGCATAAACGACTGAGACATCCATTCACTCACCAACACAGCCAGACGCACACTCACTCACCCATACAGCCCCTCACAAATGCACTCATGAACCCATACACCCAGTGAATCACCCACTCACACATCCATGCAGGGAGTCACACAGACACTCAGGCACCCAAGCAGTTACTCAAACAACCAATCATTAACCCATATAGACACTCATGTAGCTACTCACCAACCCATGCAGCCACTTATACACCAACTGACAGACTGATACAGACATTCACACAGATTAGTCATTCACCCATGCATTTAATAAGACACGTTTAATCACTCACTTATACAGTCAGTCACGCACCCACTAAATCATCCATTCAGACACTCATACATCCACTCATTCTTCAATGCACCTTGGCGTATATATATATATATAACATTCTTAAACTTTTTAGAAACACTCAGTCACTGGATGATGTCATCAGTGATGTCATCAGTGATGTCATTTGAGATGTCATCAGTGATGTCATCAGTGATGTCACTGACCATGTCATGAGTGAAGTAATATGTGACGTCATCAGCAGTGCATTGCTGGGGTGCGAGTTATAGTTAGCTTAGATAACTATAACGGCTGAATTGCTCTGGTTTTGTACGAGTGAAATGTCAGCCTATAACGTCCCTGAAACCTGTGGTTTTTTCAGTGAATATCTAAGCTTTTTTAAATGCTAATTCCTAAGTATAATGTCCCTGAAACCTGTTGTTTTTTCAGTGAATATATATGTATATAATATTTGAGACTTGGCGGGGTACAAAAGAAAGAACAATGAATTTTATCTCGCAAATCAATGTCAACAACATTAACTTGCACTTTACGGCAACTCTAAGCCGAGAATCAGTTTGTTTTCTGGATGTAGAGGTGTTTATTGTAAACAGAAAAATTGAAACGAGACTACATCGTAAACAGACAGCTGAGAACACTGTATTACACGCTACAAGTTTCCACCCCAAACACCTAATACACAGCATCCCATATGGAGAAATGCTTAGAATTAGGAGAATCTCCAGCAATGATAACGATTTGATGCTAGCCCAAAGAGACACCAAACTCAGGTTTTTTGCGAGAGGATATTAGGAGAGCACAATTGACAAAGCAATCAGAAAAACCCATGCTTTAAGTAGATCAGAGTTGTTGTTCGGAACATCAGGTAGCGAGACAAGTCCCATAGCAGCAAGTCAAAAATGACAGGAAAAACAAGGTACAAGGCTGATCCTTACATATAGCAAACAGAAAAATAGCCTACGCAACATAATCAAGAAGAACTGGCCAATTGTACTAAGTGACCCTGTTATAGGGGGCATATTACCAAAAAACCCAGCTATTACTTTTAGAAAAGCCACCTCCATGAGTGATGTTCTAGTCAGTAGCAGCCCCAAGATTAAAACGAAGACTAATTGGTTAACACAAAGGAAGGGATTTGTAAAATGCACCACGTGCCGAGCGTGCAGATTTGGTGTGAACAAAACATCTTATTCAATACCCTTTAGAGATGAACCTATCAACATCAAGCAATTTTTAACATGCAAAACTGACCACGCAGTGTATGTGTTGGAGTGCTCTTGTGGATTGCGTTATGTAGGCAGCACAAAGCTGCAAGTTCGCAAGAGAATACTCCAACAGATTAGGGCGATCACTAATTCTGATCCATCGTACTCGGTGGCACGTCATTTTAAAGAAATGCAGGATAACAAGTTAGAACATCTAAGGTATTATGTGTTGGATTCAGTCTTAAGTTTGTGAGGTGGTGGAAACTGTGAGGCTGCACTAAGAAGACTAGAAACACGATACATTCTAGAGCACGACACCAAAAGCCCACAGGAGCTCAATCCCAGTGAGGATTTTTATACTTGCCTATAAATTATTGTGTGGAGTATTTTACCTCAAAAATTGATATGACAAATTGTAACATCCACAGGTCCCTATATGCAACATGCTGAGTACCGTATTTTAACCTAAAATTAATTTTAATCTTATTGTTAATGAACAAAACATGTTGAAGGTGGCACTTAGGGTTGTTTTGCACTACAGCACTTTACACAAACTACATGGTTGGAAAAGGAGTAACGAGGTAGGCCCACCTGGGCTACATGATACAGCTAAAGTTATATAAAAAATAACAACAACTAAGCTGAGGATGTAGTAGACATAGTAAAGGGTAAAACATGTGGTTGCCCAGATACTACAGCACTGGTTAAAGTGGTCTAGGAAATTTGTGATACATTATGTATTTATTGATCATGTTTAGTGCATTTAAATGTATCCAGTTATTTATCTTTATATTTAGGTATTTAATGTTTTGGGTACAATTTTAGGAAAACGTAAAATGATCCCAGTATAATTACGATATCTGTTGTTCCCCATCAGATTGCATACAATTGTATATGAGTCTGTTTTCGCTATTTATTATTACCACACAACTCATGCACCTGTCACTTTAATAATAGGTTTCATGTCAGCAGCCGGGTCTTGTGAACAAGGCCTGTTGAGGCCGAAACGCGTCATGGCGGAATAACGAGTGAATAAACTAATATGCACCAGCAATTTGGAGTCCGTACTTGTTCTTCCACGCAGAAGGGAATTTCACGGAACAAAGGATAAAGTGATATATATATATATTATGGCACTGGGAACCCCATCCCCAGGGCCGTTTATTTGTTTTAAAGGGAAGGAGGGCCATGTGGCCCATTCCCCGAGCCTTATTTGATCCCGGGGACCCAATCTGTAGGAAAGTACCCCTTTTTCCATGGTTACCCCCCACTTTTTGCCTGACACATGATGCACTTTGACTTGGTGTGTTCTGGGTCCCTGCCAATCAGGTTCCCAGGGCCTGTGTTCTTTCCCAAAGCTGTACTTTTGTACCAACAATTGGCACTTCTCTGGCCACAGGTAAGCCCCTTGTAAAAGGTACCAAGGGTACCAAAGGCACTATGACCAGGGAAGGCCTCTAAGGGCTGCAGCACCTATTGTGCCACCTTTAGAGGCCCTGTACCTTAAAACCCACACACTGCCATTGCAGGCTGCGTATTTTGGCACAGAGAAAAGTGAAGATTCAATATGGCACACATGATGCGTGCCTTGCCTGCAACCCACTATCTGGGGCCTAGGTAAGTCACCCCTCTAACAGGGTGCAGTAGCCCCCAGGTGAGATGAGCCCTGTACCCCTACAGTGTCTGTGTCCATTCCTAGACAATGGCTTTACTGAAACCCTGGAAGTTTGGTAGCAAACTTCTCAGCACGTTAAACCCACACTAATGCCAGTTTGGGAATTAATGTAAAATGCACACAGAGTGCATCTTAGAGATGCCCCCTGAAAAACGACCAGCCCTTGTGTGGTCCCTGAATGGCTGCCCACCATTTGCCACTACCAGACAGGTTTCAGGACCCCTGGGTATGGAGCCCCCGATTCTGGGTCCAAAAACAAATCCCATCCTTGGCAGAGGTGTCATGCCTCCTCCCCCAGGATTGGTTGGATCCACGAGAGGGAAGCTTCAAAGGCCTGCCACCTTTGTAAGCTCCCCCTGCCTTTTGGTGCCCCCATAAACTGGCTCCCACCGATTCTGACTCCACTTTGGGTGAGAGAATCAATGTGAAAACCAAGCTAGGAGGAGAGATGGGCCTACCTTTGCCAACCCCACACTTCAGGTGGAGGAAGCGAGGTGAAGCACACATCTCAGTCACCTCCATTTTGGGGATGAGGTGACTCAACCAATTAGGAAGAGGCTCATGCCCCCCTCCCACTGGAGGGTGGCATAATAGGGGGTATACCCACCCCAAAGAAGCAACCCATTGGTTCCGAACTGCACACCCCTGTAATGTCCCTAAATTTAGCATTTAGCTGCTACCCTGAACTTTGCCTCCTCAGATTTGTGGACGAAAGAAGAAAGACCAAAGAGCCATGCTGGCCCAGGAAGAAGAGGACACCTACTGCTTTGGCTCCAGCCCTACCGGCCTGTCCCAACTGCAACCGGCCTACAGAGAGAACCACAGCAAGTCCAGCAGCCAGTAACCCCCAGAGCTTGGAGGACCTGCCCTGCACTCATCTAGCAGACTGTCTCCTGTGAGCATCGATTTGCTCAAGCAAAGACTCACCCACAGAATCCAGGTCCAAACGGCCGGCGATTCTGCAACACTCTACACCCGACGCCCACGGCCGAAGTTCATGTGGCCCACCACCACGGAGACATCGCCTCCTTCTCAATTTGAGAATATCTCTGTTTAGTGCTAGTCAGAGAGGGACTTGCAAATGCCACCAGGACCTATTCATCATCCTTAGTGGATCGCTGAAGCAGTATGGCCCCAAATCCTTTAGGGCCAGCATCCACAGCTATCGTGGTGTCCTTGTGGGGGTCAAAGTAGGCCAATGTGTTGTTAGACGAAAGGGCATCCTTACTGGCCTCAAAAGCAGCTTCTTGCTCAGTGCCCCATGACCAGGGGACGGACATTTTGGGTTTGCGTTGAGGCTGCGTCAAAGTAGTGAGGTCTCTGATAAAACGGCCACTATAATTGGCCATACCTAAATAACTGTGCAACTCCATCACAGTGGCAGGAGCAGGGGCCTCCTTGATATCTCAGACTTTGTCAGGATCCGGGTCACTCCCTCCAACGAGAACACATATCCACACATGTAAGAACTTGCACTTGGTGCGGTGGAGCATCAGACCTGACTCCTGAATCTTCAGAAGCACCTTTCTCAACCGCACATTATGATTGAGAACTGTCTTCGCATATATTAAAATGTCATTGCTGACATTAATAACACCAGAGAGGTCAACCAGAAGTTCCTGAATAGTGTTCTGAAACACTTTGGCTGCACTGGAACTCAAACGCTTGTATCACCGCAGTCCTACATGTGTTGAGAAAGTTGTAACGTAGCGGGATTCCTCATCCAGGTCTAGCTGGTGATATCCTGAACCCAAATCCAGCTTGAAAAACCAGCTGGCTCCACTAAGTTCATCAATCAGGTCGTCAATTGTTGGCATTAAATGCTGTTCCATTTTGATAGCAACATTTGGCATGCGCATGTCTACACATATTTGCACCTCACCACGCTGTTTGGGTTTTTGAGTTACCACAATTGGCGATACCCAAGGTGTTGGTCCTGTTACTCTTTCAATGGTGCCTGGCGCCTCAAGCTTGTCCAATACTTTCTCTACCACGGTTCTCAGATGAAACGCAATACGCTGATGATGGAGGGCTATAGCTTCCTTCCCCGTGCCTGAGCATTGGTGCCCCGAGAGTTGAGAATAGTGCCCGACCGTCTCCATACCAGGTGGGATACCATTGTGGATCAGTATTTGAATTGGGAGGGCTATGGGCCACACAAACTGCTCGATATGCAGAGGGATCTCTTTGCCCTTCAGGCACCCAATTTCTTCACAAACTGTGGGGAATTCCTCCAGAATTTGAGTGATAGCCTCCTGATGTATTCCAAAAGCAAAGGTCACAATGCCAAGATCTTCAGTCGCCCTACAGCCTAGGAGCATATCATGGCCTTCTTCTGCAAGATATACCTGAGACTCCACCGAGTGGGATCCATAAGTTATAGCCGTCTTGAATATTACCTGCATCACTAGAGGTTTATCTTGGCCATATGCGAACACCTTAATCGTCGCGGGATGCAATTTTGGGGTGGGTCTCAAAGTACCGTAGGCCTCAGCAGACATGATGTTGATGGTTGTCCCGGTATCTACCACGGCGGTGGTGAAATGATCTCCTACACGTTTCTGGCATTGTGGCAGGCGATGTGAGGTTTGAGCAGCAGTGCCAATGGTGAAGACAGAATGGATTGTATGTTCCTCAGTTTCGTCGTCATACATATCACTGCCTCTCTCTCTCACTCCTGGGAGAGCATTGATGGTGGTGCGCTGTCCTTGATCTTTTCCTGACCAACAGGCCCTCATGAAATGATTGAGTTTTCCACACCCTGCACACTTTTTTCCTCACACTCGTGCATTCAGAAGGGCGATGGCTGTTTCCCCCACATAATCCACAGGCTCGTGGTTTGGTGCCATGTTTCCTACCTTGTTTTGCTGTGGGGTTTGGTGTGATAGCATTGACTGGTTCGGTCTTCACCGGGGTCTGTAGACCCGCTTCCATGTTAGCTGCTCGGGCTCTGGAGAGTTCCTTGGTCCTGCTCAGTGTTAGAATGTCCGCTAGGTATTTTCTGGACTCTTCTAGTATCCGCTCGTGACATTTTGCTGAAGCACACCCCTGGATGATCTGCCCTCTTATTTCCTCATTTTATTTGTTAAACCCATATGTGCTGGCAAGTTCTTTTAGGCACTCGTGAAAAACATCAATGGACTCATCAATTTGCTGACTTGCTAGATAAAACATGAACCTCTCATAGTACTGGTTCGCCATTGGTTCACAATGCGCAGTGAGAGCTGCTGTGAGGGTGAGGTGTGTCTTGGGAGCCGCTTTATTAATGGACTTAGATATTTTATAAACGTCTCTTCCCCCTAAATGAAGAATAAGTGCTCTCTTTTGTGCATTATCTACTTTGGTGGCTTCAAAGAAAAGCAGCACTCTCTCAATCCATTCCTTCCACTTAGGAGCTTGCGCCGACGGGGCACCTTCCACTGTGAATGACTCCACTGGTGGTATGTTCGTCATGGTGTTGGTATGAATCGGGTGTCACCTGTACTGCCTTTTGCTCGGTCACACTTTTTTTTCTTTTCCTTTATACTTGTGTCCAGTAAGCTGCATCAACTAATTTCAGGGCCAAACACTAATCACCAAGGGCAGCTCCCCACTGAACTGGACTGCTAGCCAGCACACTCAGCCATGAGCACATTAACCATAAAGAACTTTTTCTAGGCTTCGTGTGTCCCACTTATTCTTTTTTTTAATGCCTTGTGAATGTAGCCACACTCTTGAGCAGGTCTGCCACATTCACTCGAGTAGGCCAGCAGAGGGCGCTTCTCCGCACTGTCTCTGTTGACCACCAATTCCATATGGCATTCACCACTGTGGGGGATACCTTCTGGCCGAGATAGCTATCCCGGACCCAGAGGCTCCGCCTTCCTTGATTATAAATCGGGTGGCATCCGATAGCAGCACTGTGTAAGCCGGGTTGCTTGAAGCCCCACCGGGCACGTGGCACGAGCACCACATACTTTTTCACCATGCACGCAGCCACCACACTGTGCCGGGGGCAGTGGGAACACACCCGCTCGTCGCCAATATTGTGTTGGGGTACTACAGCACTATCGGGAGATGAGCATCGGCACACATACGAGGTGGATATTAATGGGACTGGTGGCACGGAACAAATTATGCCGCCACTTAGGCTTTGGTATGCACAGCTCCGGCCCTAGTCTCCAATGTGTAGCACGTGGGGTGGAACGAGCCAACAGTCAGGGAACTCACAGGGAGCACCACCATAACACCCCTAAATTGGGGCACAGTTCAATGATCCTCAATGCTCCAGTTGCGTCACTGGCGCAACACTACAAGTGCCACTAGGAGGTGGTAAAGTACTCCCATGCTGTGAAACAGCTATTAATATAGAAGGACAGATGGTGTCTAAGGAAACGTAAACGACCAAGCTCTATGTATCTAATTGTGTAGTTGTAGACATTTTGGCTGTAAATCACAAAGCTATTTGCATACTCAGATTCAACTTAGATACACAAACAGCTACAACATTTGTTCTACTTGTTTGCTGCGGAGCAGAACAAACTATATTTACTCCATATAAGCTTTGGCACCGACCAAGAAGGGAGACGATTTTACATTGTTTACAGCACTGATACAATAACAAATGAAGCCATTATATGTTAACCATTTTTTAAATGTGAGACAAAAGAAAAGTGTTACATTTCTTATCAGCAAAAGAACTCAAAATCAGTGAAGTGCGCTTTTAGCAAAGTATTGCTTTTCAGATGGGCCATATGTGATTTGCAACTTATCCACAACCAATGTTCTTCCTTTTTTTGCACTTGTGCAAAAATCTTAAAACAACATAGACTGGGCCAAAATCTGTTTTCCAGTTTCCCATTACACAAGTGTAAGATAACTTCTGTTTTTATATTTGAACCCGAGCAATATTTACATTAGAAGAAGATTTTTTTATTGTAATAGTTATTTAAAACCAGTACAATAGTACATATTTACATTAGGTGATAAGTTTAGTCTTGGCTAACACTATTTTCCCTTAAACGCTTACATTCATTTTCTCAGAGAGAATAAAAAACTAGGGGGCATATTAGCAAGAAGAGGCGATAATCATCGCTAACCTTGCTTAGCGTGATTTTTTTTATCGCCGGCTATCGCTGGAATATATCGCCACGCTAACGCTGTATTAGCAACGATTAGCGCTATGGCGATGAATATTCCAGCGATAGCGGGGAAATGGGCCAACATCGCTGAAAAACCAGCGATGTTGCATGGAGAAGGGAGAACACCTTGCTGATATGACCCTGTGGTCGTATCAGCATAATCCACCCCCATGTTAGGTATGGCTAACACCTGCTAATTGCAGGTGTTAAATAAATAGCGATGACCCGGTTAGCGCGACTTTTCACGTCGCTAACTGGGGCCATGGCCACCTTGCTAATAGGCGATAGGCCTGTTAGCGAGTGTTTCCCAGGTTTGTTCGTCGGGAACGCCCACTTTGCATGTCATTAGCGATAAATATCGCTGACATGCAAAGCGGTAAAAACGGGCGCTAATGCCCGCAAACTGTCGCTAACTGCTGTTAGAGACAGTTTGCTGATAGGGCGATATAAATATCGCCGCTTTAGCGGCAAAAAGTGCCGCTAAAGCGGCGATAGTGCCCTTGCTAATATGCCCCTAAGTTTGCTGATAGGGCGATATAAATATCGCCGCTTTAGCGGCAAAAAGTGCCGCTAAAGCGGCGATAGTGCCCTTGCTAATATGCCCCTAGATTCATTTTGAGCAGAATCTTGACCAGAATTTGATCATCCCTTCCTACATATGTTCAATTCATGCATAGACGGCAACTCAGTGTTTGCTAAGCTTTTTTGTTCATCTGGCCTAAGGCGTACACATTTTTTGTTAGCTTTGGTGCTGCCAGTTAAGTCCTGCCAGCAGTACACCCTTGGCTGGCGCTGCCGGTGAAAGCCGCCTTGCAAACAGAGGCGAGGTCACGATGGAAGCTGAGAGCTAAATATTTGATGTCTCAACCGACGTCCGCCTTGGAGCTCATTCTGCATCTCATTCCGGCTTGTTCTTTACTTGCCAGTGGAGAAACGTTGTCACAAAATGCAGGATTCTGTCTTTTTTTTATATACTATGCAGGAATAATTCATTCACTTCCAGAATAAAGATGAGGTTATATGTCACCTTTTTCGAAAATTAGGAAATGACAGATTCTGGAGATTGCAGAAAACGTATTGATTAAAATAAATGACAGTCGGTGATGTGTGCACATTAGTTAGGGTTCGTTAAATCTGTAGCAAATCAGAATTGGTGTTCCTGGTTTATATTTTCTCCCTCCCCCACCCCTTGTCTTCATAGCAATCCAACGGCTGTGATTTTGACATATTAAACTTAAAGACAGCAGACCTTGGTGCCTCCTCTTAAGGACATGTCACATGTAGGCGCATAGCTCTTTGTCAGTGTGTGTGACAGCAGCGATGTCATGGCTGCTGCCTTCTGTTTTCTCATTACAAGCTTCCCGTAAAACGTCCCCGGCTGCTCTGTAATTCTACAGGAGACGGCATAACCCCTAACAAGATGGATAGCCGGAAAATGTTGCTGTTGAAATTACTGTCACACATTAAAGCAGCTTTTGGCAAAGCACTGGACAAAAAGTCATTGAAAATAACACTAACTATGGAGCAAACAGTGGTATTATAAATAATGGCCAGTTAGAGACGCGGTATCTTGCTTCCCCGGTGACAGAGGGAGAGGTGATGATGGGTTCTCGTGATGGGGAGCTACAAAAGAAGACAGCAGCATGAAGATGAAGCGCTGGAAGAAGAGGGAGCATCCAGAGGAGTCTGTGGCTGAAAAGAGATTAACCCAGTGGGAAGGAGAGAAAAAGAAGACAGGAATTTAAATGAAAGGAATGATTACACCGTGATAAAGGGCTTCCAATCGCATATGAAACAAAGGGAATAGTCACGTATTTATGTTTACTCTCTGACAAACCTGAAAAGCTCTTCTTAAGGTCTCTAAGAAGTGAAAACTTTACATTATTGCCTATTTACAGAGATAGTGGAGGAAAAATCAGTTGCTTTTGCAATGTTAGATTATAGGAATCGTGCATTTAACATCATGATATTATTTGGATGGGAATCTGAAGTTCCGCGAGACGATTGTAAAGCACCCGCGTGCTTTTACACTCACACAAAGTGCAAATAGTTCATCTTCTGAGTGGGCTCTGATAGTGCCTCAGCAAATTCCTTGAAGCCCACAAGCGAAACTGTGTGTGTTTGTTTTAGATTAAACTATTTAGAGGTGATATGTCGACCACAGCGTCGCCCCTTTTCGGTTTCTTTATTCGTACACTCTGAAAGCCATCCTCCGACAAAAACATCAAGCGAAAAATGAGAGATAAATATATCTACAGCAAAAGTTATAATTTGTTGATTTATACAGCACTGTCTGCGAAGTACGACGGATAATATATATTTTTGCTGTTATATGTGTGTACGAACAAAAGCTAATTGAGTGAGGTTAAGCTAGACCTTGCACATCGCACCAAGCTACTTCACTGAAAATTGTCTTCAACAAAATATCCATTTAAAATAACGAATTTCGTTGTGTGCACTGCATCGCATTTGGCGATGCAGTGCGTGCAACAAAATTAGTTTTATTTATTTAAATGTTTACTTACCTGTATTCCGCCGTAATCCGTGGTTTACTACCCCCCACCCTGCCCCTCCCCCACCCCACGTCACCGCCCGGCCGGCACTCCTACCACCGACCGCTACTGGGTCAGTGGCATCACTGATGACATCTCAAATGACATCACTGATGACATCATCCACAGAACCACTCACACACCCACACTACCACTCACACACACATATAACCACTCACACACCCACTTACAGACCCATACAACCACTCACACACCCACACAACTGCTCACACATCCACTCACACACCTAAAAAGCCACTCACACACCCATCCAACCACTCACACACCCACTTACACATCCATACAACCTCTCACATACCCACTCACACACCAGCACAACCATTCACGCCCACTCTCACACCCATAAAACCACTCACACACCCATTTAACCATGGACACACTCACTCACACACCCACACAGCTACTCAGACATGCACTTGCGTACCCATACAACCACTCACTCACACACCCATACAACTCACAAACCCATACAACCACTCACACACCCAGAAAACCACTCACAAACACTATGACAGAGCTTTACTGCCACTCACACACCCACTGATAGATCCAGATCTGGGAGAACGCTGATCATGATCAGGAACCTATTGGCAGCTGGATTGTTAAATCTCTGGATGTCATCCTTCCATCTTCCTCACTTTATTCAGCAAGATCTCTGCCACTAGCCCCTTGGTTCAATGTATCAATTCGATTAGAAAAAAGCATTGCAAGGGACTAGAAATATATTGGAGAAAGTCCTATGCTGAAGATTCGAAAAAGAAGTATAAACTAGTAACTAAAAACTATCATAGACTGTGTAGAACAGCTTGCGCCTCTTTCTACTCTGATAGAATCACGCATACCCACAACTGCCCTCTCTCCAAGGTGGTTACAGAAATCTCTGATCCTCATAATGTGTCTCCCACTCCCTCGCTCTCTCAGACTCAGTGCGATCAGTTTGCCCAGTTCTTCATCAAAAAGGTGTCAGACATCCATCTTCATCTGTCCAAAGATGCTAAGAGCAATCCCTTATTTAGGGTCACAGCCATTTCTAACCACCCATTGAATCATTCTCCACAAGTAATTCAATAGTTTATTAGTCAATTAAAACCATAAACAAGATCATACAATTCATAAGGGTTAAAAATGCATACAAGAAAGACTAAAAAAGATTTGTCATACATCTATTTCGGCCAATGAACATCTTGTCACTAGTCCTTCACTTTCTTTATCTTTCCTTCCTAAGTATGTAAATAGAGATGTCAAATAAAGATAATAAATGGACAAAAATGACTGATCAGGGACTGGTCTTTTCCCTAATGTGTAAAATGTAAAATTGCCATACGAGCGGCTGGAATTCACATAAGTAATTTGCTATAGATAATTAAAGTGCTTATGTGTAGGACTGAGTGGGTATATGTACGGTACTAGATGGGCCATTGTTTTTCCCCTGTAAAACCGCAGGTGTGCAAAACTATGCGTCATTAAAATGCCAAATTAAACAAAGTGATTACCTGAGCATAGCGGGATAGGGAACCGCTAATTGTGGCGGTCCCTAGAAGCCCGTCCCTGTAGATTACCTACTCATGTGAAGTTTACCTTAAAAACTATGGATTTATCACATACTAAAATTAGAATTGGGTACCCCCTCCAGATTACTCATCGCCCATCCTATATGCTGATCATTTTTTTTGAAAATATTCAACAACTGGGTTAGTCTAATGTTCAGCATTGTGTTGCATGGGTCCATAGACTCCACCAGTGCAGGCCTACATGACCTAATACCCCAGTCGAGGAACTCCCCTCTTAATAGAGATCTTCGTTTGACCATCAATATAGGACAGATGCATACAATGTGGAGCATACCCACAACTGCCCCAATACTCTCTTCAAAGTGGTTAGAGAAATCTCTGATCCTCATAATGGATCACTGACATAATATCGAGTACAAAAATATCCCCATACACAAATATCGACACAAAAATATCGATGTCAAAAATATCGACATCCTATCTTTAAAATGTAAAGTTTAAAAATATTGAAAAAATAATATTGATGTACAAAATATCATTTTTATATATATAAAAAATTATGTTAAATAAATTAAATAAAATTAACTTTAAAAAAATTATTTAGATGTAATGTACTTTTAACAAATATAACAAATACATTTAATTTAAAAATGTAAACATACATATATAAAATGCAATATATATATATATATATATTTACTTTAAAAAATGAATAAATTAAGAATTATAATTTATTTTAAAATGTTATAAATATATATAAATGTACAAATAAATATATATATATATACATACACCTATAACATACAATATAATAAAAAAACATTATCTTATAAATTAAAACATGAAAATATCTAATAATATTTAAACTTACATTTTGCACTGCATTGAGTGCAACAGTAGGGAAAATGTTGGATAGCGTAGGGGTAAAAATTATTATTCCCACTCCAGTGAGTGCAACAGTAGGGAAAGTGTTGTACAGCAAAAGGAAAAAAATTACCATTCCCACTCCAGTGAGTGCAACAGTAGGGAAAGTGTTGGATAGCGGAGGGGAAAATATTACTATTCCCACTCCAGTGAGTGCAACAGTAGGGAAAATATTGGATAGCAGAGGGGTAAAATTACTATTCCCACTCCACTTACTGCAACAGTAGGGAAAGTGTTGGATAGCGGAGGGGTAAAAATTACTATTCCCACTCCATGAGTGCAACAGTAGGGAAAGTGTTGGATAGCAAAGAGGTAAAAATGACTATTCCCGCTCCAGTGAGTGCAACAGTAGGGAAAGTGTTGGATAGCGGAGGGGTAAAAATTACTATTCCCGCTCCAGTGAGTGCAACAGTAGGGAAAGTGTTGGATAGCGGAGGGGTAAAAATTACTATTCCCACTCCAGTGAGTTCAACAGTAGGGAAAGTATTGGATAGCGGAGGGGTAAAAATTACTATTCCCACTCCAGTGAGTACAACAGTAGGGAAAGTGTTGGATAGCGGAGGGGTAAAAATTACTATTCCCACTCCAGTGAGTGCAACAGTAGGGAAAGTGTTGGATAGCGAAGAGGTAAAAATTACTATTCCCACTCCAGTGAGTGCAACAGTAGGGAAAGTGTTGGATAGCAGAGGGGTAAAAATTACTATTCCCACTCCAGTGAGTGCAACAGTAGGGAAAGTGTTGGATAGCGGAGGGGTAAAAATGACTATTCCCACTCCAGTGAGTGCAGCAGTAGGGAAAGTGTTGGATAGCAGAGTGGTAAAAATGACTATTCCCACTCCAGTGAGTGCAACAGAAGGGAAAGTGTTGGATAGCGGAGGGGAAAAAATTACTATTCCCACTCCAGTGAGTGCAACAGTAGGGAAAGTGTTGGATAGCGGAGGGGTCAAATGTATTATTCCCACTCCAGTGAGTGCAACAGTAGGGAAAGTGTTGGATAGTGGAGGGGTAAAAATTAGGCCCGGGGGGTGAACTTCACTCCGTTCGCGGAGTTTGCGGAGTTTTCTGCACTCCGCACTCCACGGAGCTCGCAGAGTGCAGAAAACTCCGCTCCGTGGTGTGCAGCGGAGTTTTTTCCCCGCTCGCGAACGGTATGTTTGCGAGCGCAAGCTGCCGCTCGGGTAGAATTTCTACCTGAGCGGCAGGAATACCAGCACAAACTGCAGTTCGCACTGCACTCCTCCACTCGCGGAACTTCGCAGAGTTTTTTTGTAACTTCGCGTAGTTCCGCGTAGCAAAACTCCGCGAACTATGCCCAGGCCTGGTAAAAATTACTTTTCCCATTCCAGTGAGTTCAACAGTAGGGAAAGTGTTGGATAGCAGAGGGGAAAAAATTACTATTCCCACTCCAGTGAGTGCAACAATAGGGAAAGTGATGGATAGCGGAGGAGTAAAAATTACTATTCCCACTCCAGTGAGTGCAACAGTAGGAAAAGTGTTGGATAGCGGAGGGGTAAAAATTACTATTCCCACTCCAGTGAGTGCAACAGTAGGGAAAATGTTGGATAGAGGAGGGGTACAAATTACTATTCCCACTGAAATCAATTCAAAATTAAAATAAAACAAAATATCAACTTCAATACAAAAGATGTTAAAAAACAAATAAAGAAAACATATAGAAAAATATATTAAATGACAAAAGATAGAAAAAATGGAAAACTTACCTACAAAAGTATTTTGTACAAATTGTAAAAAGGTTTTACAAACAAATAACTATATTTAATAGAAATTAATTACAATCAAAAACATTAATTGTTACCTAAATTTAATATTTTTTATTTCCTACCCTATAACACCACACAATTCACAACACACATCTAAATTTAAAAAAGTGTACCTCCATAATTAACATAAATAATAATGGAATAAACAAATATTATTAATTATAAAACAAATTAAAACAGATAAAAATTAATTTACTCACCAAACGTTACCCCTATAAAATTAAAATCCACACACGAAATACAAATAAACAATTACTATATTTATCAATTAATGAATCAATATTAATGCGCAACTAATTATTAATTAATGAAACCTAAAATACTTTCCACCGTCTACCCCAATAAACACCAAAAGACATACCTAAAAATCATTAGACAATTTACATAACTAATTTTACATTATGAAATTAATATCAATTAACAACTTATTAATTAATTTAAAAGCATTTACTTCCCACCCTTTACCACTATACACCCCACAACTTACATCTCAAATTAATTACACATTTGCCATATTTAATGTTTAATTAATTAATAACAATTAATTAACAATTAATTATTAATTAATTATAAATAAATTATTTCCCACCCTATTCCCCTATAAACCCCACCACCCATTCCTAAAAAATGACACAATTAATTACCAATTAATACATTAATAATAATTAACAAGCAATTGATAAATAATTATTAATAATTTGATTCCCACAATTAACACCATAAATTATAAATTAAATAAATATTAATATCTAAATAATATTAATACATTTATTAAAAATAAATTACTTCCCACCCTATTCCCTTATAAACCCACAACCCACTCCTACAAAAATGATACAGTTAATTACTAATAATTAACAACCAATTAATGAATAATTAATAATAAATTAATTACCAAAATTAACCTTATAAAATATAAATTAAATAAATATTAATCATTTAAAAATATTAATAATTTTGTTATAATTAAATTACTTCTCACCCTATTCCCCTATAAACCCACAACCCACTCCTAAAAAAATACAATTAACATAATTGCCAATTAATTAATTAATTAATAAAAATTGTCAACCAATTAATAATTAATTAATAATATATATACATTAGATAAATATTAATAAATTTAAAATATTAATAATTTGATTATATTTAAATTACTTCCCACCCTATTCCCCTATCAACACACAACCCACTCCTAAAATCCTTCAATCCATCAAGTCAAGCTCCCCATTGGACCCTCTACCACATTCCAAGCTTTGCCTGTTGGATTCAACCTTACTACAGATGATGGTGGACCTCTTGAACACCTCTTTATGCGAGGGCAATGTCCCTCAGAGCTGGAAGCATGCTATGGTTCATCCACTCTTAAAAAAGCCTAACCTGGATGTGTAGATTTGGTCAAATTTCCGACCAGTCTCTCAGCTACCCGTGCTCTTCAAAGGTTTGGAGAAGCATGTGAATGCTCTGCTTACATCTTATGTAGAGGCTCAAGAATTTTTTAATCTCTCTCAGTCGGGTTTCAGGGCTAGACAGAATATTGAATCCTCCCTCCTTGGAGTCACCGAACACCTCAGGCGACTCCTGGATGAGGGCCTGACAGCTGTGCTTATTTTATTACAGCTTAGCGCAGCCTTTAAAACCGTGTCTCACTCCATCTTGACAAACGCCTGTCTTCTCTGGGTTTGGAAGGAAAAGCCCTTGCCTGGCTAACATCATTTCTTAGAGACTGCACGTTTCAAGTCTCTTCAACCATTGCTAGATCCGAAACCGAGCTTTAACCTCTGGTGTCCCCCAAGGCTCTGTGCTAAGTCCTCTGCTACTTAATATCTACATCCACCCTTTGGCATACGTAGTGGAGAGTTGTGGCTTGACCCTTTTTTCTTATGTATTTATCGTCTCCTTGTCATCTGATCAAGATCAAGGACCTGATCTTAACCTGGGCGTGAGCTAAGTGTCCACTTGGATGAGTGCTAACTCTATCAAGCTTAATGGCGATAAGACGGAGGTCATGGTCCTGGGTAACAAAGTCCAGCTTTGGGGCCCCCAACACTGGCACGATTCCTTTGGACCTCTCCCCATTCTGTCCTCCAAGGTTAAGAACCTTGGTTTTGTTCTTAATGAAAAACTATCAATGGACACAGGTATCTAAAGTTACCTCCACCTGTTTTGCTGTGCTGAAATGGATGAGGAAGATCATCTGGATGATCCCCCAATCTGCCTAAAGGACTGTGAATCAAGCCTTAATACTATCTAGATTGGATTACGGTAATGTCCTATATTTGGGTATAGACCAGGCATCTATCAGGCATCTGCAGAAGGCACAGAATTCGGCGGCCAGACTGCTGTTCGGGCTTCTCAAACACACTTCAGTCTCTCATCTTTTTCTTGAGCTACACTAGCTCACAGTCTCTAAACAGATCCAATTCAAGGCTCTCTGCTACATGTTTGAGGTCAAAGCTAGAACAGGTCCAAGCTACATCCAGGACCTAGTGACATATTACATCTCTTCTCATTCCTTGAGGTCTTCCAACTTCGCCTTCTGCACTGTAGCTAGGTTCCACCTGGCCCGAATGGTACGGTGTTCTTTTGCATTGTTGGGTCCAAGACTGTGAAACTCCCTTCACAAATCCCTCAGGAACTGTACTTCTCTTCTTGCATTCCGCAAAGGCCTGAAAACATGGCTATTTTAAGTTGACAGTTTGACTTTAGTGTTTTGTCATGCTTAGCACATGGAAACCCTTTTTCAGGTAGCTGTGCACTTTACAAGACTATAAAAACAAATAAAAAAATCTGTACATCCACTCACATACACATACAGGCACTCCGACACCCACAGTGATACAGTCACACAGCCACTCAGATGACGTATGTTAGAAATAGCATCACTCACTAATAGTAGAGAAAGAATAGTAATTTAACTTATGCAGTAGCTTAGCATCTATCTATAAGTTTCAGAAACATTTACAAAACACCTGGATGATATCATCAGTGATGTCATTTGAAATGCCATCAGTGGTGTCACTGACCATGTTATGAGTGATGTAATATGTAATATGTGAGGCCATAAGCAGTGCATTGCAGGGGTGTAAGTTATAGCTAGCTCAGGTAACTATAACTGATGAATTTCTATGGTATTGTCAGTGTGAAATCTGAGGCTAACTAAAACGCACTTGTAACCTTTGTTTTTTTAAGTGAATATATATATACACACACACATACACACACACATATATACATATATATGCATATATATTACCTACTGGCGGTCGCCAGTAGGTAGTTACAATTAGGACCTAGGGGCTGATTACGATGGCGGACGGAAAAGCACTCAGACCGCCGTGGTTGCGGGAAAAAAACGTCCGCATGTACCGCGGCAAAACCGGCGGTCAGATTAGGATGCACTGCTAGAAAATTCTGACCGCGGCGGACGGATTCCACAAAACTCTGCTGGGAACGTCTGGAAAAGCTGAAAATCCTTCCGCAGTGGATGGAAATGCTGCGGAAAGCCCCAAAAACGCAGATCGACGAGCGGAATGACCACAAGTGAAATTATGATACGATGGTGGAGCCAGCGGAACGATCAGTTGTTCTCGACCTCTCCGGTCGCGCAAAATGATGAATGGTAGAGCCGGCGGAAAGACCATTACATTCAGACCGCTGCGGTCGCGCGGAAAGAGGAATGACGGTCGAAAGCAACCACACAACAAGGTTACCAAGTCTGGCTGTTTTTCTGGCGCAGCCTCCAAAAACATCTGACCGACCCCAATGACACATCTCCATGGCAAGAAAAAAATACAAATCCCAGGTCAACCCAGATAACACACCTGACATGAATACTCAATTTTGACCCACCCACATAGCTGACCATCAACACCACCTTCACAACAGGCACTTTCCCGGACAGCTGGAAGTGCACAGAAGTCAGGCCCCTGCTCAAGAAGCCCACGGTGTCCCCACCAACCTCAAGAACTACCGGCCCATCTTGCTCCTCCCCTTCACAGCCAAAGTAGCAGAGAAAGCTGTCAACAGAGAACTGACACGGTTCACCGAAGAGAACGCTGTCCTCGACCCTTCCCAATCCGGATTCCGGAGCAACCACAGCACCAAGACCACCCTACTCGCCGCAACAGACGACATATGCACCCTCCTGGACCAATGCCACTCCGCAGCCCTCATCATCCTCGACCTGTCTTCAGCTTTCGACACTGTCTCTCACCGCACTCTAGTCACCAGACTACACGAAGCCGGCATACAATGGACCGCCCTGGACTGGATCCGATCGTTCCTCACCAGAAGAAGCCAAAGGATCAGACTGCCACCCTTCCTCTCCGCCCCCACGGATATCACCTGCGGAGTCCCTCAGGGGTCATCACTGAGCCCGACACTCTTCAACGTCTACATGGCCCCCCTCGCAGCCATCGTCCGTCAACACGACCTCAACATCGTATCCTACGCCGACGACACCCAGCTCATCCTATCCCTCACCAGAGACCCCGCCACAGCAAAACTAAACTTCCAGAAAGGTATGCAAGACGTCGCAGTCTGGATAACCAACAGCTGCCTAAAGCTCAACGCCGAGAAGACAGAAGTCCTTGTCCTCGGAACCACCCCCTCAGCATGGGACTACACCTGGTGGCCCACCGCCCTCGGAAGCCCACCTACCCCCACAGACCACGTCAAAAACCTCGGCATCATACTCATCACTCACCATGAACCGACAGGTCAACGCCGTCACCTCCAGCTGCTTCAACACCCTCCGCATCCTTCGAAAGACCTTCAAATGGATCCCCCCGGAGTCAAGGAAGACAGTCACCCACTCACTTATCACCAGCAGGCTGGACTATGGAAACGCTCTCTACACCGGCATCAACAAGTCCCTTCTCCGCAAACTTCAGACAACACAAACCACCGCAGCCAGACTCGTCCTCAACATCCCCCGGAACGAACACATCAGCCAACACCTGCGGAGACTACATTGGCTCCCCGTGGAGAAGAGAATCACCTTCAAAATCCTCACCCACGCCCTCAAATGTCTACACAACAACGGACCCAAATACCTCAACGACAGAATAAACTTCCACGTACCCAAAAGAAATCTCCGATCTGCCAACCTTGCACTAGATGAAACCTCTCACATCAACAGAGCCAGAGCAGGCGGAAGATCATTCTCCCACATTGCAGCCAGAACCTGGAACGAGTTACCAACGGACATCAGACTCGCCCCCAACCTGAACCTTCAGGGAGACCCTCAAGACCTGGCTCTTCGGCTGAACGGATCTGCGCACCCCGCCCCCCCCAGCGCCTTGAGACCCTCAAGGGTGAGTAGTGCGCTTACAATTCCCTGATTGATTGATTGATTGATTGAGTATAAAACCAACCCCTTCCCTGCCCAGCATCCTTTGCACAACCCCATAACTGAAGGGTCAAACACAACAGCCCAAAGGAGAGGCAAATCAGCACACATCACACCATCACAACCACCCACACAACACACACCACACACATCTCCACCACCACCTTCACACCTGCACTTTTCACCCATTTGCACATCACACACCATGGCACAGAAAAAAATGCCAAAATTCAATGACAATGAGTTGTCAATCATGGTAGATGAGATAATCAGAGTAGAACCACATTTGTTTGGAAGCATGGTCAACAGACACCAGTAGCCAGAAAAAATCAAATGTGGGAAAGGATAGTCAACAAAGTCAATGCAGTAGGGACCACCCTGCGCACCCTGCTTGACATCAAGAAGAGGTGGCATGACCTCAAGACCAGGGTGAAAGAGCGTGCCAACAAGAACCATGAGCTGGCTCAGAGGACTGGTGGTGGCCCTCCCATTCCACCACTAACATTCACCGAATGGGAGGAGAAGGTGCTTGCCATGCTGCATCCAGAGAGTCTCACAGGAATACCCGGGGGAGTGGAGGCTGGTAAGTACCAACAAATGTCTCCCATTACACTGCTATGTACTGTCTTGCACAACTACAAAGCTACACTTCCTAGACACAAATGCACTTACGTACAACACACCCTTCCCAACACATGTCTCACATATCTAACATTTCCTTCCTCTGAATCACCTCAAAGGTAGCTAGCAATATTTCCATGGGGGCATGTGTACAGGCAGCCAGCACTACAACTCCCACCAGGCACCCTTGTCCCACAGCTGAGCAGGATGGAACACTCCCCACACCCAGAACCATGAGGCAGCCATTTCAGTGCTCTCCTCAAACTTACAGGTAGGTAGCCTTCTCATGCTCTTTTGTCTCACCCCTGAGAAGGATGGAACACTCCCCACACCCAGAACCATATGGCAGCCATTCCATTGCTCTCCTCAAACTTACAGGTAGGTAGCCATCTTAACAGGGAGGGGGGTTTGTGAGTAGGAAGCCAGCACTACAACTCCCACCAGGCACCGTTTTCCCACAGCTGAGCAGGATGGAACACTCCCCCCACCCAGAACCATGTGGCAGCCATTTCATTGCTCTCCTCAAACTTACAGGTAGGTAGCCTTCTCATGCTATCTTGTCTCACCCCTGAGCAAGATGGAGCACTCCCCCCACCCTGAACCCTGTGGCAGCCATTTCATTGCTCTCCTCAAACTTACAGGTAGGTAGCCTTCTCATGCTCTCTTGTCTCACCCCTGAGTAGGATGGAACACTCCCCACACCCAGAACCATGTGGCAGCCATTTCATTGCTCTCCTCAAACTTACAGGTAGGTAGCCATCTTAATAGGGAGTGGGCTTTGTGGGTAGGAAGCCAGCACTACAACTCCCACCAGGCACCCTTGTCCCACAGCTGAGCAGGATGGAACACTCCCCCCACCCAGAACCATGTGGCAGCCATTTCATTGCTCTCCTCAAACTTACAGGTAGGTAGCCTTCTCATGCTCTTCTGTCTCACCCCTGAGCAGGATGGAACACTCCCCACACCCAGAACCATATGGCAGCCATTTCATTGCTCTCCTCAAACTTACAGGTAGGTAGCCATCTTAACAGGGAGCGGGGTTTGTGGGTAGGAAGCCAGCACTACAACTCCCACCAGGCACCCTTGTCCCACAGCTGAGCAGGATGGAACACTCCCCCCACCCAGAACCATGTGGCAGCCATTTCATTGCTCTCCTCAAACTTACAGG
This sequence comes from Calotriton arnoldi, assembly GCA_963921515.1. Classification (NCBI taxonomy): domain Eukaryota; kingdom Metazoa; phylum Chordata; class Amphibia; order Caudata; family Salamandridae; genus Calotriton; species Calotriton arnoldi. Next base: position 1,019,598 of record CAWUFW010007012.1, on the reverse strand, counting down.
TAGGTAGCCTTCTCATGCTCTCTTGTCTCACCCCTGAGCAAGATGGAGCACTCCCCCCACCCTGAACCCTGTGGCAGCCATTTCATTGCTCTCCTCAAACTTACAGGTAGGTAGCCTACTCATGCTCTCTTGTCTCACCCCTGAGCAGGATGGAACACTCCCCAGAACCATGTGGCAGCCATTTCATTGCTCTCCTCAAACTGACAGGTAGGTAGCTATCTTAACAGGGAGGGGGGATTGTGGGTAGGAAGCCAGCACTACAACTCCCACCAAGTACCCTTGTCCCACAGGTGAGCAGGATGGAACACTCCCCACACCAGAACCATGTGGCAGCCATTTCCCTCCACTGTGTCACCGAACAGGTAGGTAGTCAGTGCATGTACCCTGCCATCTTATCTCAAAATGCATGGAGCCATATGACCACACCAGCCCTCACATGTCAGCCAACTTGGCATAGATCCCAAATTTACATCCAGTGTGCAGACAGCTAAGCGCATGTAACTGTCACAGAATTTAAACTTTGACTCACCAAGTCACATGTGAAAGAAATTCAGGGCCCAATCATGCACAGCGCAGAATGCAATGGGTAAGTGCCATGGTGTCAGAGCATGAAGGCCCATATGAACACAAAACATGCATGGTCAATCTGATAAACAAAGTAAAGTACATGATATGAAAAAGGTATGTATAACATTCCAATGGCTAGTTCTTTCTTAGCTGAAACTGATTCCATGAAGAGTAAACAAAAAAGACGCATTATCAAAAGTTGATGTGCCGCAAGTTGGTAGATGATGACATCTCCTTGTAATCACACAATCTGTATGTGGCACATGGTTTCAATTTACATGTCACACTATGGACAAGTAATGTATGTACCTCAGCATCATGTCATGATGCTCATGATCTTTCAGCCATTTCAAGTGATTGCAATGTAAAGTGTTTGGTGTATCAAATGGAGCATCCAAAAGTCTAACACCAAGCTTGTGGAGTGCACTTAACTGGCATTTTAACCTCTGTTCAACAGGAGATCCACAAGCAACTGCAGTAGAAAACACCACCAACCTGCAGAGCCTGACTCCCCCCCCGGAACGTGAACTCTCTGATGCAGATTCCCTATGCAACAACCTGGCCCCTCAGGACTGCCAGGGTGCACTACATCTCAGGGCCTCATTGTCCCCACCACCACCACCACAGCAACAACAACAGCGCTGACCCCTGCTACAACGACCTGTGCGGCAGCCACCTCCACCATCACCACTACTGCCTGCAACACTCTCCCTGCCTCAGTGGTTACCAACACCACCACACAATCCGAGGATGCCAGGGAGAGTGTGCGGGTGCGTCGAGTCTCAATGCCACAGGTCTGTGTCAGCAGGGAAGGTGAGAGGGCAACTGGGGGACAATCACAGGAGGACACTGAGACAGAAGCCCTGGCCACCATCGCAAGAGTCCTTGGTGCATATGAACAGAACCAGGGACAGATGGGCAAGGTTGTGGAAGAAGTGCGTGAGCTCCGCCTGCTGCTGAGGTCCATGGACACACGCATGGGCCAACTTGTGGACCTTCTGGGCCAGCTTGTGGGTGTTCTGAGGGACAGACATGCGGCTCAAATGACGGCTCAACCCCCCTCCAGTGGCCAGCCAGCTGATACTCTCACCACCTCAGCTGAGGCCACAGAGAGGGGTGAGCTGCAAGACAATGACCCCTCAGACACCGCTGAGCCTGCAGCAGAGGCCCACCCTGCCAATCTCAGGAGGGGACGTCCGAGAAACACCACGGAGGATCATGTGGCAAAGCACCAACCAAAGGCAAGTCGCTGAGCCAGTCATGATGGCACCTGTGTTGCCCTTGACATTGACTTTGATAACTATCCTAACCCACATTGCCATGTTGATGACAGGAGTTTGTTGGACTGTGTGACTACATCAATGTGGTGACTACTCTATTTGTCTCATTTACCATCACTGACAACTCATAAATTCACTTTGCACAATTTAAAAAATAATCACTTCTCTTTCACAAAAACGTATTGAAAATAAACACTCTTTACACACCTATGTCTTTGTGTCAGTTCCATGTTTATCACAGTATGTACAATGTCAACTCAGATTCCAATGTACCACAAGCTCTGATTGTGACGAGGCATTGATAGGGTGAAGGAACCTAGAAAGACACAAGAGAATGACATTTACTTGTCAGGTGATGCCATTACAGCTAAAACTCACCACTAGTCAACAACGTACAAAAACTATCACACATAACAATGAGCAACAACAGCAACATAGACATGAGGTACGTTTAAAACAATACCCTGTGCCACACACATCAGCCATTAGCACTGAGCCAACACCAGCCAGCAGTCAAAAAGCTCATCTATTCCTTGCCACCACCATCAAAGCCAACAGACAATGTCACTGTTGTACAATGTCACTTACACTTTAGGGAAGTAGTTGTCGATGAGCTGTTGACGCAGGTCAACACCTTCCTCTTCTCCACTATCATCGTCACTGGGCATGTGTGGATTTGCAGCGGGGGGCATCTGCTGCTCATCATCGTCCAGGAGCAGGGGGATCTCTTTGCGCAAGGCCAGGTTGTGGAGCATGCAGCATGCAACTATGATCTGACACACCTTTTGGGAAGAGTAGAGTAGTGCACCTCTGCTCTAGTCCAGACACCAGAATCTAGACTTCAGAAGCCCACGAGCACGCTCCACTACACGACGTGTCCTCCCATGTGCGGACTTCACCCGGGGTCCTTGGATTCCTCAGTGGGCTCAGCAACCAAGTGTAGGAGAGTAGGATCTGCTTCACATGGGTACCCCCACTTTTTGCTGATGCTTCACTGTTTTTCGACCTTAGTCTGGCTGGGACCCTGCTAATCAGAACCCCAGCCTAGCTGCTTCCTCTCTAAAATGGTTTCCATGTGCCTTAGGCACATCTCTGATTGGAATCTGGAGTGCCCTTATAAGTCCCTAGTATATGGTATACTATGTACCCAGGGCATAGGTACCTCAGAGGCCTACCAGGGGCTGCAGCATGTATTGTGCCACCCCTGGAAGGCCATCCAAACTGACACCACAGGTCTGCTACTGCAGGCTGGGTAAGGTGGTGCATGCACCCCTTACTGTGATATAGGCTACCTATATCACTACATACATACACACATATAAACCTATAAGTCACTCCTATGGCAGGCCTTATCAATCCTGAAGGCAGAGTGCGTGGTTCCTATGTGAGAGGGTGCCCCTGCATGAGCAGGGCCCCTCTGCAGTGTTCGGAGACCCTTCTCTGATGCTGTTTGTAGTGCAGCCTGACCATATGCTCTTAAGCGCATTATAACCTCGCGTTAAATGCTAACTTTGGGATGGCTGCACGGAAACATGTCGTGTTTGGTGTCAAACATCTTGGAATACTACCCCCCCCCGCCAGTTCTGGCGGCGGGGGTAGCATTCCACCCTTCTAGACGGAAAGACATGTACACACCGGTATACCCGGTACTGACTTTCCAGAGCCCTGGCATCACAAAATGGATGCCGCTGCCACAGACACGAGTCTGGCCTCCTGCTGCTGACCGAAACTCCGGCAGGGGAGGCCTGGACAATAGGTTTCCTGTCCCAGGGAGGTGTGACCACCTCCCCAGACAGGATAGTGTGTATTGGGGCTGGGCGGGAGCACTCTCTGATGCTTTGAAGTCCTGCACTGGGGGCACACTTGGTGTCCCTGTGCATACCCCAGTTCAAACCGGCTCAGGGGCTTCCAGCCCCTGCTCTGCGCGAAACTGGACAAAGGGAAAGGGGTGTAACCACCCCTCTGCCCTGACCCTCCCATAGGTGGGGCCACAGAGTATGTCCAACCCCCTACCTTAGTATAAGTATGGGACCCCAGTCCTTAGGACTTTAGATTTACCTGGACGAAACTCTGATACAGAATCCTGGACCTTCGACGCTCTACTTCAAGATTAGAGGACTGAAGAATCTCCCTTGGGGTCAAGGAGTGACTCCCCTGCTTGGCAGGCACCAAAGAAGCAATTGTCCGGTCTGCATCGCTGAAGCTCCCGTTGGACGCCGAAGTCTTTGCATCACCAGAGGTGGATTTCCAGACTTCCCCGAGGCTGCCCTGAGTCCCCAGCAAAGCTGAGGCCCGTAGCTGTCGTGGGTAACGTGGAACCGTGACCCCTGGACACTGATTGCATTTGCAAGTGCATCCTCTTCTGGGTGTTCCACAAAGTTGTGCTTTGGGCTCCGAATAGCCCCAGCCTCCAGCACCAACTGCACCGAAGATCACTGGCCTCCACTCCACGAGTGTCCTGTGAGCCAGCTCCACGTACATCAACTCGAGGCTCTTTCGCGGTCGCTAGTCCGTTGGCTAGTAGGCCCTCCCGAAGGCCAATCTTTTTCTGCTTGGGCTCCCTGGTTGCTCCAGGCGTGCCCTGACTTACCATTGCTGGGTGAGCCCCACAGACCTTGCTGGTCTGCAACATCGTCCTTCTTTCATTTCCACAAGACTTGCCGTTGCCAAGGCTTGTTGGGTCCAATCTAGTCGTCGACACCCCTGCAATCGACAGACGTTGTGGGACAGCTCGAATCCAGCTCCTGGTCATCGTCGATGCCTCCTGGACCTCATGGCTGAAGAGTCAAGATGACTGTCAACCTACCTGAAGCACTCGACATCGGTGGGCATCTGCTCATCGCCTTCCTGGTCACTGGCTAGTGACCCAGACTCTGTCCCCTCTGCTTTCAGGTTCTTCAGATCTGTGATCCACCTTTGGATCCACCCGAACACTTTCGACTTGGCCGCCAGCAGCACTTTGCAGCAGATCGCCATTGAAAGCGACGACGAAACCCGACCCCGAAAGACACCTATGCACCCGGCTCCCCTGGGTGAGGTAACTCGAGTACTCCGGTGCTCCCGTGGGTATTGACACTAGAACAGCCTAGTTCTCAAAGGGTTTGCTCCAAGTCCTCCTCTAAGTGTCCCTTTTCTTTTAAATTCTAATCGCGACTTTCCCCATAGAAGTTAACGGCGATTCGCGGCTGTGTTCATACACTGCATGCGTCCCCCGTGGGTCCCCTGTGTCACTACCTTGGGTGGTTCCTTGTGGTCCAAGCACTTCTACAGGCTCTAGGCCTTGTGTCTAGCTCAGTCGTGGTTCTTATACCACTTTATTGGTATATGGTTTGGTACGCCCCTGGGGCTCAAACGTGTATTTGTGCTATTACTGTAGATAACTAACTTATACTTTATGTACTTTGAACTCTAGCCTCATAAAGAGACTGGAGGGGTGTGTTTAGCAATAAATACATATATTTTGAATATATACCTGGTGTGGTCCTCTTCCATTTGGTCACTCAAGAGATTATAGACTGGTAAAACAAGCTGCTTTACATTCCTTCAAGACTTAGCCTGAAGGCTGCTCTCCATAGCTACCACTAGGATAGCTTTCAATAAAGGTTGTCTTTAACCTATCTCCAATAAGGGGTTGTTTGGACTGGTGCAAGGTGCCCACTACAAATAGTGGAAAGCATATGCCAGGCCAACTTCTCACACCAAGGACGGTTGGGATATGCAGAGTCACCTAGGTGTGCGAAACACAGACCAATTTTGCAATATAAACAGTAGCTGAGAACAGCATGTCACACATACAGCACACTAATTGAGTCTGCGTACTCACCAACAAGCCATGCACGCTCCGGATGCAGATTTGCCATCAATTGTGGGATGATGCTGTTACGCAGTATGTAGGAGTCATGTGCTGAACTGGGAAATTTGGCACAGACATGGGAGATAATCAATCAATCAATCCAATTTTAAATGACACTTTACTGGAGCGGGTAAGCATGTTTGATTATCTGGGCATCCGGCTTTCAGATAAAATGCACTGGAAGCCCCATTTAGCCAAGATGCTCATGAACCACAAAAGCGTAGCTGGGGCATTAAGTAAAGAACACCGGTCCTCGTATAGCAGGCCAGTTGCCCCAGCTCTCGCAATCTACGAAGCCAAAGTAGTTTCCACTGCATTGTATGGGGCGGAGCTATGGGGCTTTGATAACATTGAGGAAATTTGTAGATCTGAGCACAAGTTCTTGAGGGGCCTGGTGATGCTCCCTTGTAACACTCCATTAACTCCCTTAATGTTTGACATGGGCAGATGGCCCCTCAGGGATATTGTTAAGCTGCGCCCATTGCTTTTTTGGGCACGCGTAATGCGTACCCCGGAGCTCGCGAATTATGCCGCTGCCCTGACTGAGCTGATTAATTTAGATCAGGGGTATAGAGTCAAGTGGATATCCAATGTTAGAAAGATGTTGATAAAGCTGGGCCTCTCGGAATGCATGGGCCACCCAAGTCCCTCCCAACAAGGCAGAGCTCAAGCATATCTATTGGAACTGGGTTGACTCCAATGAGCTGAGCAAATCAAATTTGGGGAGATTGACAGATGAGTTTTTTAGCCACAAGCAGTGTAGAGGCTTAGAACCATACCTGGATATTATCCAGGTTCCACGCGATAGGCTGCTATATACCCAATTCAGGTTAGGCACACTCCCAGTTCATGCAACAACATCCAAATGGCATCCGTACAAACATCAAAACGAGGCTTGCCCCTGTTGCAGAGCTCCAATGGAAAGTGTGTCCCATGTTTTGTTCGCTTGCCCGGCTTATTCCATCGCCAGGTCCAAATGGATAAAACCAATCTGTAAATCCATGGGCACGCGTGACTACAAGGTCGCCCTGCGTATCCTTAAAACTGATTCAACCACGCTTTTTAGGTCTCGCCTACGCAGCGCGCATGCGCTGCATAGGAGAGACCTTTAGCGATCGGCACAGCTTTGGGGGCAAAAACGTGCACGCGTTGCATTGCTTGCAATGGCAACGCGTGCACGTCTGGCGATTCCCTTGCGGGAGCGCGCGGCGCCATATGGTGGCGCCATATGGTCGCAATCATCGCGCCTTGCTGCACGCTCCCGCAAGGGAATCGCGCAGGCCCCCTCCCCCTGCTGCCGCGCGCGAGCGCGCGCTTGTGCTGTTTTTTTTTATTATTTCATTTAGCGGCCGCGCGGCGTTGCTTTTACGGCCGCGCGGCCAATGCTTGTTTTTTTGTAAGGTGTTTTATTTCCTTTATAGATGTTCTATCTGAGGACATCACAAACGGAAACAATACAGGATGCATACACTCTAAAATGCTGTGAACGGTAGAGGCTGCTTTGCTTGCCACACATATTGGGTAGATCGTTGAGACTTCAAATAAAAGTAATCCGAAACGTTTCTGAATAGGAAGTGCTCACAAGTGTGACCCAACACGTTCTTTGTTAAGACTTCCAAGTACACGTGACCCTATTCAAACATTCCACAGCGAGTGCTCCAATGAAGGAGCTTCGGGTCGAAAGACAGAGCATAAATGTACTAATGTCATCCTTATATGAATGCTTTAAAGTTACAGAAAAACACAATTTGTATAGAAATATGGAACAAAATAGTATATTTTGTGAGACTGTCATAAAATAGCAGTATGAACTGCTTAAAATGCAGAATAAAAGAATCGAAGACCCATTTGGGCTGGGCAGAATCACTCCTTCCCAGTGTTTCGAGAAGAGAAACAAACCGCACGTGGAGCGCTTCCTCCGTATTCTCGGGAACTTGTGTGTGCTGTGAGGTGTGAATCACTGCTGTTAAAAAGTTATAACTGAGTATGGGTAAATTTAGAGACGTATTTTTAATAACCGCGAAAGAGGTTTCAAGTAACGAGCGGTCACGTGATTCAAATAAACACTGAATGTGACACGAGGCTGCGTGGTACACATGAGGAGGGGATTGCAGTCCGGTCACGGAGAGCCTTGTTCGGGGATATCCCATGTACCCTAATATCCAATTGTGTTGACAATCGGGTTAAGTACACAGTATCCACAATTTGGAAAACTCATTACTTATTATAATCCACGAGAATTTGCGTTTTTTGCTGTTTTATATAGCGCGAACTCGACCAGAAGGTATCGGAGCGCTTCAGATGAGCACCTTTACACAAGGACGCATTCATTTTTGGTAGGCACGGGGACATTAAGTGATTTGCCCCGAATCACAGGATCTTGAGCCCACGCCGACCACTCGAATCTGGTTCCCCACCTCCAAAGTCGGCAGCTCTGAATGAATGTTGACCTCGTCACTTTTATGAAATACTTCGTATTTTATATTTTTATTTATAACCTAGGAAGGCAGATGTGCTCTGATAGTAGAACGTGGTATTGCAATCCAGCCGCTCCTGTGCAGTGTACACAAGGGGGGGAGGGTGGAGACATGCACTACGTACAGGTTTGAGTTGCAGGACAGACATTGCCTTTTTCAGATGGGGCGCCTTCACTCACCACGCATACACGGAGGGGAGTGAGGGGGGGGCAGGTTAACAGTTATAAAGTGCCTCGCAGATTGCTGGTGTGGGGGAGGGACGCTTATTTATTTATTTATGCGTTTTTAGGTCTCGGCCTGCACCAGCGCTTGCGCTGGTCTGGCCGAGAGTTTTAGTAAGCGGGTTTTGGAAGTGCAAACCCACTGGCTTTCGGCTGGCGACCAGCTTGCGTTCACGATGGCGTGCACGCGCGCAGCTGCCATCTGGGTTTCCTATCTCTTCCTCATTTCCTCGTCATGGCTCATTAACTCTCTGGACTCTGATGTTTCAATCGCAGCAGCAGCTCACATTACCAACTGAGGGCCCTGGACTACAGTCACATGAAAAACAACAGCGATTAGCATTGAAATGCAAGCTTTTTTTGTCTAGTTAGAAATATTGCTTCAGTGGGTTGATTTCACCTTATATCGCTATTTGTTTTATATTGGGAGTCACAGCCTAATTACCAGTATTTTTGTCTCACTCTGTTTTTTTAAAAATATTTATTCGCATAAAGCACAAAGCTATATTTAAGGTTACTTTTTCCGCGTCACTTCTTCACTCTATTTAAACTTCACACCCCCACTCTTATTGTCTCTCTCTCCTTCTCTCTCTCTCCCCTCTCTAATTCTCTCTCTACTTAATTAACTCTCCCTCTCTATCTTTTTTAGCCTTTCATTCTCTCTCACCCCTTTATCTGTTTCTCTTTCAAACTCCTTCATTCACTCTCTCTCCCCTTCTTTCTCTCTCTCTATCCCACTCCACTCTTTATTCTATGTACACCCTTTCTCTCTCTTTCTCTCTCACCACCCTCTCTAATTGGGCATTATATCTTCACTCTATCTCTCACTCGGCAACACCACAGCATCACTCAGCATCACCACAGCATCACTCAGCGCAACCACAGCATCAATCAGAGCCAGCACAGCATCAATCAGAGCCAGCACAGCATCACTCAGCACCAACACAACAAATCTCAACGCCATCACAGCATCACTCAATGCCATCACAGCATCACTCAGTGCAACCACAGCATCACTCAGTGAAACCACAGCATTACTCAGCAGAACCACAGCATCACTTAGCGCCACAACAGCATCACTCAGCGCCACCACAGCATTACTCAGCAGCACCACAACATCACTCCGCGCCACCATAGCTTCACTCAGCGACACCACATCATCACTCAGCGACACCACATCATCACTCAGGGCCAACACTGCATCACTCAGCACCACCACAGGATCACTCAGCACCACCACAGGATGACTCAGCACCACCACAGCATCGCTCAGCACCACCACAGCATCGCTCAGCTCCACCACAGCATCGCTCAGCACCACCACAGCATTGTTCAGCACCACCACAGCATCTCTCAGCACCACCACAGCATCGCTCAGCACCACCACAGCATCGCTCAGCACCACCACAGCATCGCTCATCACCACCACAGCATCGCTCATCGCCACCACAGCATCACTCAGCGCCACGACAGCATCACTCAGCGCCACAACAGCATCACAGCGCCACAACAGCATCACTCAGGGCCGCCACAGCATCACTCAGGGCCACCACAGCATCACTCAGGGTCACCACAGCATCACTCGGGGCCACCACAGCATCACTCAGGTCCACAAGAGCATCACTCGGGGCCACCACAGCATCACTCAGGTCCACAAGAGCATCACTCAGCACCACCACAGCATCACTCACCACCACCATAGCATCACTCAGGGTCACCACAGCATCACTCAGGGCCACCACAGCATCACTAGGCGCCACAACAATATCACTTGGGCCACCACAGCATCACTCGGCGCCACCACAGCATCACTCAGCGCGACCACAGCATCACTCAGCGCCGCCACAGCATCACTCAGCGCCGCCACAGCATCACTCAGCACCGCCACAGCATCACTCAGCGCCGCCACAGCATCACTCAGCACCGCCACAGCATCACTCAGCACCGCCACAGCATCGTTCAGGGCCACCACAGCATCGCTCAGCACCACCACAGCATCGCTCAGCACCGCCACAGCATCGTTCAGGGCCACCACAGCATCGCTCAGCACCACCACAGCATCGCTCAGCACCACCACAGCATCATTCAGCACAACCACAGCATCATTCAGCACCACCACAGCATCACTCAGGGCCACCACAGCATCACTCAGCACCACCACAGCATCACTCAGCGCCAAGACAATATCACTCAGCACCACCACAGCATCACTCAGCGCCAAGACAATATCACTCAGCACCACCACAGCATCACTCAGCACCACAGCAGTATCACTCAGCAAGACCTGAGTATCATTCAGCATCACCTCAGCATCGTCTCCGCAACAGTCACCACCACCACCACTACCACCTCAGCATCACTCAGCACCACCTCAGCCTGCTCTCGGAATCTGGCATCTGTTGATTCTCCCCTAGCGTCTGGCCGCTGCTAGTGTTATAATACAGGTACTAGTTCCCAACCTTCACCCTCCGATTGTTTATGCCCCCTCAAAAAAAAAGCTTTAACAAACAACCATTGCAATAGGCAGAAACAAGTTGCCAGCATTGCAAGAACAAAAGAAAACTGAGGACATTTTTTATTGTAAATACTTTTTAATATGGTCGTTCAGTTTTACATAATGCCTTCTTGGTCATATATAAAGTAACAAAAATGCTTCTGACACTTTTTTATTATAACTTTTCAGCATGCTGCACAGCAGCCACACTTCTCTACAGCACAGCTTGAAGACATTGGCAAAGTCAATAGCTCTGGCTAAACACTTATAAGGCCCCAAAGGCGAGACCTATTGGCTATGCCAATGCTTGTTATTTGTGGGGTGGGCAAGTTTCTGAGTCGTGCTTGGATTATCAGATACAAAGCTTTGAAGGGCTCTCACATTCTGAGTGACAAGCAATAATGGCAGCTCCTCCCTCATTTTACATCCATTGTAATACATTGGAGAGCTTACTGATTTTGAACCCCCAGGAGAAATGTATATGTTTTTATAAATAGAGTGTCTTATCCTGAGATATAATCTCACTATTTGTGAGTGCTCCTGTACAGTTTTTATACATCCATGTCTTATTTGTCACTATTTGGTGGTGTTTTTAATGCATTTTCTTCCATGGTTTTATATATCTTTCTTTCTTTTACAACTTTTAAAAATCAATCAGGACTTATCTCCCTTACTAGTATCTTTTATATAAATCTAGCAATTCAAAAAATTTGTTTAATCATATTTTTAATTCGATGTAAAACATTGTAAGATTTTAATGTATTTGCATGTTTGTTTTATATTGCTTTTATGATACTAGTGATTGAATAAAGCATATTTGATTGATTGATTGGAAGATAATCATATCCGCTTGGCATACCACTTGCACATTAATGGAATGGAAATGCTTCCTGTTCCGGTAGATGTGCTCACGGCCTGTGGTGGAACTAGGCCAACATGTGTGCAGTCAATAGCTCCAACCACAGTATGTGGTATGTGACCAAGATCATAAAAATCACCCTTCACACCTCCCAATTCATGTCTCCTTGGAAAGTGGATGTAGCGGTCCTTGTAGGTCAACATTGCGGACAGGACATCACGTAGCACCATGCTGAACATAGCCTGAGACATCCCACCGGCTATGGCCACCGTGTACTGAAACGAACCAGTGGCAAAGAAATGCAGGGCTGCCATCACCTTAACTGTAGGCATCAAAGCAGTCGGATAGGTTCCGTGAGGCCTCAGATGGGGCTCCAACTGACCACATATGTCTTGAAGGGTAAGGCGATCCAGACGGAATTTCCTTATTATGTCCTCATCCTCCATGTTCGCCAGCACTGGGAAAGACCGATGCACATTTGGTCGTCTCCTACATAATATGAAAGAGGACACATGTAAATTTAATTCACCAATGAGATGTGTCAAACATCTAACATATTGACTAACACAGCGCCAACATTGACAGGACGGTAACAACAGCTTAATGCACAAGTCACATGCACAGACACTTTGATCTCATGTAGTCGTACATTGGTCAGTATGTACATACTGACTACTTCCAAATCAGAATCTGACTATGTGAATGGTAATTGGTACACTCCTACATCTTGTGTCACCAGCCCTGGGTGTAGGTGACACAGCACATGTGGCAAACAGCAACACTGCTGACTGCTACGTAGCTGCTGTACCTGACACACCTTCTTGCCTAAGTCTCACAGAGCACATATTTTTTACACAATGATCACAGTGTGTGTAAGCTGATCAACTATCAAAATGAATACAGCAATGTACACAGTGAAATAGGCACATTATGTGGTCAGTCCATCATTACTGTGGGTTGATTAGCCATCTTACACATTGACATGTTCACAAATATGAGACTCCATTACACACCAAATCTGTGTACATGCACACAAATATCATATGTGACATATGAGGAAGTACATGCCAATGCATGTAATCATGTGCACTGACACGGCATGTGTGGGCATCAGTGAGTTAAATGTCTTACTTGCATTTAACTTTACAACCAGGTGCTAGTATACATTGTAAAGGTATAGTGTTCAATGATGAAAATTGGCTAGTGCCAATGCAATAGCACAATGTGTCCATAGGTGCGGTAGGCATGCACCGTCACCGCAGTCACGGTCATTGGCCACAATTGAAAGATGCCAAATTGTGGTAGAGACCACCTGGCCACCACCTGGCCACCACGGTGTGACACCGCATATGCCAATGCCATTGCAGCCAATGGGAACCGCCATCGAGGTAGTGCAGTGCAGTTTTGAAACTCACGGTAGGCGTGCACCGCCACCGCGGGCCTGGTCATTGGCCACAATTGAAAGATGCCAAATTGCGGTAGAGACCACCTGGCCACCGTGGTGTGACACCGCATATGCCAATGCCATTGCAGCCAATGGGAACCGCCATCGCGGTAGTGCAATGCAGTTTTGAAACTCGCGGTAGGCGTGCACCGCCACCGCGGGCCCGGTCATTGGATACAATTGAAAGATGCCTGATTGCGGAAGACACCGCCTGGCCCCCGCAGTGTGACACCGCATATGCCAATGCCATTGCAGACAATGGGAACCGCCATCGCGGTAGTGCAATGCAGTTTTGAATCTCGCGGTAGGCGTGCTCCGCCACCGTGGGCCCGGTCATTGGATACAAGTGAAAGATGCCTGATTGCGGAAGACACCGCCTGGCCTCCACGGTGTGACACTGCATATGCCAATGCCATTGCAGCCAATGGGAACCGCCATCGCGGTAGTGCAATGCAGTTTTGAAACTCGCAGTAGGTGTGCACCACCACCGCGGACTCGGTCATTGAATACAATTGAAAGATGCAAACCAGGCAGACCAATTGCAACAGCAGAGTACCACTGAAACAACCCTAGGGGCCTATAAATGTCTGTGAGAGAGCCACACATGTCACTTGCATTCAGACACTGCTGCCTGCTAGTCATCACCACCAACTGCTGCTGTACCTGTACTCTGGACCCAGTGATGGCGTGAACAGAGAACATCAGGGCCTGTCCCTCCACCACAGAGGAGCTGGAGGTCCTGGTGGACGAGGTCCTTGTACAGTATGGGAGGCTATATGGTGCTCCAGATGTACTGGTAAGTGTCTGAGTAAAATTTAGAGAGTGCTCAGCATGCTCACATGATGTTACTATACAGTAGTATGTGCCTGTGAGTGCAAGCCAATGTGCATTCATCAATATTTTGCCAACAGCATGCTCCATACATGACCTAGTACTAATTGCACTTGAGTACGTGGGGAGGATGGCAACATGGAAACTTGCCCAGCTCTTCTTAAGCCAAAATGAACATATGTTGTTCTGAGACTGTAATGTAAATGTGTGAGACACTGCCTAGCATGTTGACTTCACGTCAATGGGGTGTGTAGCCTTATTTCCACAGATCCCTGACTGCATTTAAGGATGGGAATGACATACTGTGGTCTGGCAGTTACCCAGTTACCCTGCTGGTTTGAGAGACTCGAAGTCTGAACACACATTCCCTGTGCTTTGTGATGTCCTAGTCCATTAAGTGTTCATATGCTCATTTGAGACATTACAAATGTAGCTTGGCCAGAGGGTACTGAATAATGTTTGTACCTTTTTAAAAATGACCCTATGGAGATGTGTCCATTCTGCACAGGAGTACAATGCCTGAGTCTATCACTCTTGGGGGTAATTCACCTATGACACATCAGCTAAATGTGAGTTGGACATGTCATCCTACTATGGATTCCATGATGTGTAGAGTCTTGCATGTGTATGCACTGTATCTCCATTCATATTGCACATGCATGTGATTTATGTGATGGGCCACGTTTATCCTCAGTGTGAGGCCCTCTGGCCTGCACAGAAACTGCCCAATGTTACAAGGACCCATCACCAAAAGGACTGAGTGAAACATATGTGTTGTCCACAACCCTATTTCTCAATGAGCCATCATAGGCCTGAGGATTGCACAAGGCAGGACTCCACCTTGTGAGAAGAGTGTGAGATTGTAAGATCAGGGCCCTAAATGTGACCACCATGACACATGTAGCTAGGCAATGGTCAGGGACATTAAGGGGCATGTAGTGTAGGACACATCATTTCCAGTGTATTGTATGTCACGCTCACTCACATAGTGCATCACAGCTGAGGGCAATTTTTACATTGGTTTCTGTGCTGGCACTCTGCATGTGTATGGGATGGGCATGTAGTGTGTCCATCATCATATATGTAACCATTGCAATGATATGGTTTGCTCCAAGTGTACTTTGTGACATGCTGTATGGGCTCTGCTCTCCATTGTGTGTTAGTGTGCTATGTATTTTCATGCTCCTGTACTGTCACACAGTGGTACACAACACAGTTTCACAGAAACCTCCTCTTCTTGTCTCCCATGCCTGCAGCTTAAGGTCCATCAGCGTAAGGCCATATGGAGGGCCATTGCACGCAAGGTGCTGTCTCTGGGTGTCTCCAACCGAAGTCATACGCACTGCCACAAGAGGTGGGATGACATCTGCCGCCTGAGCAAAAATGTCGCTGAGATGATGCTGGGGGTGCTCCCTCGAAGTGGCAGGGTGGCATGCCGGAGCATGACACCACTAATGGCCCGCATCTTGGCAGTGACACAGCCTGAGCTGGATGGACGCTTGAGGGCCCATCAGCAGCAAGTTGGGGGTGAGTATTGTGCAAAGTGTGACTTGGCGTATGAGTGACTGCATGAATCCCAGCCCTGAGCCTGTGCGGAGCTCTGTGATGTCTCTAGTGTGATGCAATGGCTTCTAAGTGGCCTCTGTGTTGAGTGCAGCTGTTCTGCATTTGTACGACATTTTGTTTCTCATGTGTCAACAACCCATGAACGTTGTCACATTTAATCATCTTGAAATTTTTAAAACTCACATTGCATGAATGTTGTCTGCACCGAGAACCCCCTACACAGGATAATTCATTGTGTGAAGTGGGTAGCCCAGGACAATTGTCGTGCTTGTGTGAGCTGTGTGGCTAGCTCAATAGTGTGCTCATGTGATGATGTGTTAGTGGCTACAGACATGCACAGATGTGGACTCAGGGAGCAGTGAGTTGGTAAGGGTCACACCTGTCCCATGGGTCCCTTTTTCCACAATGACAGAGAGGACAGCAACATTTGAAAGTGTATTAGCCCAATATCAGCTGCATGGCATTACATGATGGAATTACCTGCCATAGTGACAGCAAGTGCACACAGGTGCTGAAAGGGTAGATGGTGATTATTGCAGTGATGCATTGGCTAGTTTCCCTTTGCCATTTGTGCACATGGCAACATGACTGGGCTGGTTAGACTCTGTGTTTCAAATGCAATGTAGCATGACCTGGCTATTGCGAAATTGTTTAGACACTATGGAGTGTCAGTCCTCAGTATGTGTGCATTGTGGAGGGGTGTCCTTGTGCATCAGTGCATGATAACATTATGGTTAATGCTTTTAATCAGTGAGTGACTTATTGGCACATTGATGTGTCCTCAATATCATCAGTCAGCACAACATATGGATGTCATATGCCAGACCCTAGGTATTGTCACACATTTGCTGTCCTTATGGAGTCCACCAACTTCATCATCAACAGCAGACACAGTCCTGCCTTGGATCAATGAGGGACTGTCAGGGACTTGTGGACATGTTGATATGTGACATGTCACAGCCTATGAAGGCCTTGCATTAACTTCCCATTCTCATGCTATAGTGCTTTGTGTTTGTGACTACATTGTGCAATGGTGCTCATTGTCACTTCATTGACAGTTAAGATGTGGCCTTGTGACATATGCTGCAGTGTGAGTGTCATAGACATAAACTGGCAGTGAACAGCAGTGAGCATCATGTTAGTGTGCATTCCTAGATGTGTGCTGTGCACAACAAATAAATTGTAACATCTACACAGCTGACACCAATGGACAACTGTAGTTGTGCTTCGAAGCCCAACTTGGTGGATATCAGGAGCTGGTAGCCCTTGCAAAAGGACATATTGGAGTTTGTATCTGTGGTGTTCCCTTAAAGAGACTCCATATGTGACTGAGGCGACATCTTTTGATGTATAGCTTTCTCACCTACAGGCACGTAGGTATGCATACAGACAATAGTATGTGTGGTTACAGGGAGGCACAGGCCCAGCTATTTGGATGTGTCAATGCCACATGGAGCATTACTATCAACTATGCATGTTTCCATGCATCATCTGATGATTGCATAAATGTAACATATGCTGGAAGTACATGGAGGAGTTCAACATGGGAGTATCATTTTAAAGTTTGATGCTTTGCTTGCATATGATGTTTGTGGGTATGGCACTATACTGAACCTATGTCTCTGTCTCTTGCAGCATCTACTGAGGGCAGGGAAGGACGGGGGACCGACACCGTTGGGGAAGCTACTGGCATGACTGCTACACAGGAGTTCAGTGACACTGAGGGGACCAGCGCCTCGGAGGGGGACAGGAGTGCCCTGGATGATTCCCGCCCGTAAACACCAACCTCCACATCTTCAAACTCCAGCGGTGACTCCCTGGTTTTGGCGGGCACAGGAAGTTCAAGATCTGCATCTTCTTCCGCCACACCTCGTCCAGTGCCCACCCTCCCGGATGCTCCCCCAAATGCTGTCCGTGCACGCAGCCCTAGGAAGGGTAGAGTCTCCTTCCCCCAGACAACGCTGCTCCTGTCTCCCCTGCTGCCCTCAGTGTGGAGGCGGTAGACATTTTGCACCAGCTGTGTGTGGGTCAGACTGCTCTCCTGAATGCCCTCCAGGATCATGGCAACAAGTTGGCACAGGTTGTTGCGTTCATGGAGGGCATTCATTCTGACGTGGGTGGCCTACACCGAACGTCCAGTCTTTGTCCTCCACAGTGATGGCAGCCATTCAGCAGTCCCAAGCTCCCAGTCCAGCTCCAGTTCCTTCAGCAACCACCCTGCCAGTGGCACCACCTGACGAGAGTGCACACACGCCAGAGCCCTCAGGCACCCAGTCATCCACACGCAGCACACAACAGCAGCACTCTAAGCGTACCAGACCACAGACACCATCACCACAACACAAAACAGGGACACATTAGCGCAAAACAAAAAGCCCATCACATGACACTCAGGGGCAACAGGCCAAAAAGCAGGCATCAACATCACATTCATCAAAATCATCACCATCCAAGGGCACTCCCATCCCCACACCTGATCCCAAAGACCCACAAACACTTGCCCTGTCTGCTTTGAACCTGGTGCCTGCCACAACTAAGCCCAAACACATTCCAAAGGTAGATTCACCCAAAACATCGACTCCCACCCACACCCCTTTGAAGCAGGGACAAGAGAGCAAAGTGGGTGGTTTACCTCGACAACAGGGGATGCAGGGGAAGAAGCAAGGCCACCCCAAGCGTACCACCAGGTCCAGCAAATCCACAGGGGGAGAGCCACCTGCACCTGCTACACCTTTGGGGAAGAGTGAGGCTGTTGTGCCCACCTCACTTCCCACTCCGGCAGACACTTGTGGGCTATCGGATCCCCAAACAGTTGAGACCCAGCCCTCAACATTCACCCTCAGCCACTGTGCCTCCACACAGCATGTCTCCACCTCCCCGTGCCACCACTCCACGCAGTCCAAGCAGCCTTCAGACTCCCACAGCCACGGATCCCTCTACCTCAGACAGTTCTCTCCCTCCCAGGTCCAGTCCTCCAACTGGCCCCAACAATCAGCCCCCTCCCAGTTCAACTTAAAGCCAAAGTTGAAGCCACGTCCCCCTCCCCACACCATTTCTCCCACAGCGGTACCTGGACTGCCCATTTGAAGCCCCTGTGCTCTGGTGATTCCCATGGCAGTGGACTGTGTTACCCATTTGATCTGCAAGTTCTCATGCACACATGTGCGGACTAGAAAATTGGACTGGCCAATGGCCTTGATGTTTTGCACTTTTGATGCCTATCCAGAGATTATGTAATAAAGGCTGTTACTCATGTTGTGTGCTTTGTCGCTGCCCATGCTAATGAAAAAGTTTAATGTATGTGTATATGTTTATGTGACACATGCTCTGTATGCCACATTCACATTGGCAATTACTTGATTTACTTTTTCAGAGGTTGCCAGAGGTTACAGGCACTTTTGTGCTTCTTGACTATGAGACTTGAGGGTGCAATGATGGTTGTCTGTGATGATCTACTCTTATCCTAATCATTCTATTGTCAGGTCTCCAATTTTGTGGACATGTCATATTCGGATGCAGTACCACGATAGAAGTGAATTCTATCCACAGGATAACTTGCGATGTGGACAGGGTCCGTCATATCTGTGGGATCTTTCTTGATGTGTGAACAGCAGTGTAGATGTGTAGTCATCTTGTGTAGGCCTGTCTTCATAGTCACATGGGTACATTTGAATGTGTGCACTTGAGTAGTCATACAGTGTGATTGGCCTGTCATTGTCAGAAGTGTTAAGGTGTATGTGCCCCTGCACATAACACCTACACACATTTATGATCCAGGTAATGAGTACCTGTTTGTTTGGATTATCAGACATGTGCTTCAGATTGTGGGCACATGTAGGAGTTGTAGGTTGAGCACTGTGCAGTGTGTCGGTGTGACCTTGCAATCCTGGGGTACACCTACTTGTTGTCACTGTCATTTGTGAGTATGAAGAGTGTGTCACTGCAATGTCTGTGTTGTGTTTTGTTGATCAGCCATGGCTCTTGTTTAAGTTTGTGCTCACTGTGCTGACCTGCGCAGGCAAACTGACATTATATGTGACTTTTCTCATACCATGCTGTCACTTGACACATTTCTGGGACAAGTATCTGGTATGAAGAGTCATACCATCCCCTATAGGTGCTTTTGATGCCTACACATTGTAAGTTACTCCTCTATGTGTTTTTGCACTGTACACTCCTCACCTGTCCAATACTGATGAACACACCACTTCAATCTAATATCTTCCACCCCATGCCTTGCCAGTGTGTGACCCTCCCCACCACTTCATAGTGTGACACTATACTGTGGGAGGATGATCTATGTACAGGACCAATGTGCCACTCAGGACAGTTTCACAATTTGTTATGTGGTATTTTCTTCTACTTGATTGCAGTCATGGTTGCTCATATGCAGTGCATATGTTTGACCAGCACAGACCTCTAGTCATGTTGGATGCATCTGGGTTTTCCTGAGTTGTGCAGCTGTGGGTGATAGCTAAGGTGTATGTCTGTTTGCTGAGGTACTGCAACCCTTCCTGAGTGTGATGTGATCTCTGGCCTGTGATGATTTGTGGTGTGGAAGTTCATGGTGGAGCACTCAGATATGTGTGATACTGGTTTTGTTGGTGTTCACACACTGCTTACTGTGCATGCACTGCTGTCAGTGTATGTTGCCTTGTACCTGCCTGGTGTGCATCACCCTGATGTCCAGCTGAGTTTGCTATGTGATGAATTGGTATGTGCATATGTTGTGTATTTGTTGTTCATGGATGCAGTGTTTGGCCTGTGTTGGCTCTTTCTACTGACAGGTGCATGTGTGTGTGATGTTCTATTTGCATGACATTGTGTGTGAGTAGTTTGTGGATTGTAATACATTCAGATGTGTGTTGAATGTGTAGTGTGCATTTCTTGTGTGAATGTCACATGCAGCAATGTGGATTCTTGTTCATGAGCTTCTTTTGAGTGCACAATTGTGCTATGTCCTCCTATATTTGACCTGTCACTTGTCAGGAGTGTGCATGTGCATGCTTGTGCTACACATTGACACCATGCTCACTTGGTAACTGTTGTAGGGCCCGATTCACAGAACTAACTTAAGACAAAATCCTAAACTTACTACCATTTTGGTATTCACAGAAGCACTTACTCATTTTGGTATTCACAGAAGGCACTTACTCATCAATGAGTAAGTGCCTTCTGTGAATACCAAAATGAGTAAATGCCTTCTGTGAATACCAAAATGGTAGTAAGTTTAGGATTTTGTCTTAAGTTAGTTCTGTGAATCGGGCCCGTAGTGTCTATGTCTGTGTTAGCTGATTTGTCCTATTGATCACAGTTAGTGTTCAGGATTGGCATTTGATAATGCATTTTTTGATTGGGTTGGGGTATGGTGTCTGTGCATTTGGTCTGAGTGAAAATGTTGTGTATTCGTGTTCTGTCTAGGGTCACATTGCCTATCCACTATTTGCCTGCACATGGCTGAGCTTGTTGGACTTCTTTGGATGCTGTTTGTGAGATGTGTGTTTGGCTATTGGTTTTTGATCAGCATTGGTTCAGACATCCCTGAGTGGGATTCTGACATTTGTAGATACACACCAGGGTGTGCCATTGGTTTTCAGGAAACTCACAGGACCTTATTTGCACCTTTATCTATGTTTCTCACTGTTGTTGAGTAGTGCAGGTGTGAGATGGGTAGATGAGGGGAATGTGTGAAGGTCATACTTGGGTTTGACAGTCAGGGAGTGTGACAATGAGCCATGTGTGTTGTGCTGGTGGCAAACTCATGTCAAGGTAGTTGACACAGATGTGTGGCTGGTCACTGTATGGCTTCTGACACTTCCTATCATTCCTGGGCCAATGCATAGCTTGCATTGCTGTATCCTAGAGATATTGCACAGATGTTACTTTAGTTCAATTTCAATCACTGTGCCACCCATGTCTGATTTGATGGCCTAAGTGTAGTGGGATATGTTCCTCCTCTTGCATGTCATGAACAAATGCTATGTGGCTTGCTCCATGTTTTTCCTGCACTGTGCACTCCACTGTAGGCTAGTCTATTTATTGTCATACATTGCTGCTGACTTATGGTATGTGTATGTGGCTGAGTTTCAGTGTGGGATCTGTCTGAGTGACTTGCCATGCAGTGTGAACAGTTCCATGGTTGTTAATCTGCAGAGTGACTCTTCATTTCTTAATTGACTCACTTTGATTCACATGAGTGGAAGGCAGGTGTGAGGAGGAGGGTTGTCCTGAGCGTCAGGTCAGAGTTTCCTGCTGTCAAGATGTACTCTTCCTGACACTTTGGCATTCATTCACTACTTAGTAGTTGGTGCTCCCTTTGTTGAGGTGGAGTGATGGTGTGTGGGTGTTCTGTGAGTTGGCAGTGTAGTCAGTGTTGTTGATGTTCTAGACATACTCACATGGTGTAATTTATTTCAGCAGTACACTTGTAGGTGAAATGCACAGTGGTGCTTACTTTGAGTTTTCTGTTTGAGTCAGAAATGTTGTTCTGTGTTGCATGGTATGGGCTGTCATTGTGTGATATGGTCTGCCATTGCATGTGATGGGCCTATCAATGTCTGCTTGGGGGCTGTGGTGATGTGTTTTGTGTGGCAGTGGTGTGTAATATGCTGTGACATCTACCTGGCCTCACTGACTCATTCCAACACCTTGTTGGCCTACTGTGAAGTTAACATACACACTACTTGGTCTGCCCTCCTCTGTTCCACATTGTATGTGGACTGACCCTTATTTGTGTGCAATGATGACTTTAGCCATTTTGGAGGGACTCTTGCCTCACCCCACACTCATGTTCCTATTCAATTGGTGATGATCTTAAGGAGATGTCACTGTAGACAGTGTATCTGCACATGACTACTTGCTGCAGATATGTTGTGCTGAGTGGTGCTTCTTTTATGTTACATGTGGTGTGGATGTTGTGATATTGGTCTTGCTTGTGTGTGATTATGTCCTGGACTCTGGGCCGCTTATAGAATTTAATGGGCCGTGGTCCTAAAGGGAATGTGCAAGGCCCCTCTAATTTACATAGTTGACCCCTTGCAGGGAGACCATTCAGAGACATTGCGGGATGCCCAGTGTCCAGCATTTTTCACCACAACATTTTTACTTTAAGCCCACAAGCAATTCTCACACCTTCAGTGGATAGGTGTGAGAATTGCTTGTGAGCTAAGATTTAAAAATGTGGGTGAGTTAAAATGCTGGACACTGGGCGTCCCGCAATGTCTCTGAATGGTCTCCTTGCAATTGGGACAGGAGGAAGTGTCTCCCTTCCCTCGGCCTCCAGGCACCATCCCTGGGAGGCCCGTGGAGGGTACCCCTCCCATGGTGCCTAATTGCAAGGAGACACCTTTCTTGTGTTTAGATGGGCAGGGAAACGACAGGACACACAATCGGTGCAGGGCCCCATGCTGATAGGCTGGATGCGAGGCCCTGGGCAGCTGCCCACACTGCCCATGACTAGCGCCGGCCCTGCCTGGACTCCTACTACCAGGACTGGTCCTAGTATTTTTGGGGCCCTGGTCAGTAAGTGGATGGGAGAGGCCCCCCTGATTTGCATACGGTGTAACACAGCCATGGTATACCCCTGCAGTGCCCAGGGTAGGGGGCCCTCTCTTGGGCCTCGCAGCAATTGTGTAGTGGTGCAAGACCCAGGGTAGGGGGCCCCTTCCTTAGGCCTCCCAGTGATTGTGACCAAGGCAACAAATGAGGCACCCTCATGAGCAGCAGAGACAGTGTGGCTGCTGTTTTCTCCACTCCGCACCTGACCTTCTTTGCAGGGTGTTAATCTTCACCCCCACCTTCCCAGACAATCTACCTTGCCCTTTGAAGTGGGAGGTGCGAGGTCGACCCACACCTGGCTGCTAAATAGTGCATGGTTGGGGGGCACAAGAGGAGCAAACAGCGTGGGCAGAAATGTATGTGAGAGGTGTGCTGTGGGCTGTGACCAACTGATGCGGGTGCCCCATGTGGGTACAGTAAAGGTGGGGCCCTGGGCAGCTGCCCACACTACCCATGCCTGGCACTGCCTACTACATTGGGGGCAGGTTTTCCTTCGGCTTCACCGCAGCGGTGACATGACCGGGACCTTGCAGTGATTTCTAGGTTGATGGGTGACCCCGATACAGAGGTGTCAATTTCTAGCAAGCAGGACATGTGTAAGTACACTGGGGGATATGTTCCTGTCTCCACCAGGGTGTCTGATATAGACAGTTGTGTGTTGTGGTTGTATGCGGAGGTGTGTTATTTACTTACCTGCGGTGTTGACCGCGGCGGCGTCTTATCTGCTGGTAGTGGATCAGGTACAGCAGCGGAAGGGCTTGTAGAGCTGAATCCATGGCAGTCAGGAACGTGTGGAGGTGCCCCGAATTCGAGTTTCTATCTCCGCAGTTGTGCTTCCGCCGTCTCCGAGTGGCTGGTTTCTCCGCTGCGTTCTGATGGGCTGTTTGAGGCATCGTGATTTGTCCGGCGGTCGTAACGTCATTCTGCACGGCGGTCTTTCTCTATTGACTCCCTCCGCCACCGATGCGGAAGGAAAAATCTGGCTGGATGGCGCGAGCAACGTTGAGTGACCCTTCGAATGCTTTGGGCAGTTTGGTGAACAATCTATTTGCAGGGCGGTCCCGTCCTGGAAGGGGCACCATCTCGAACTTACCTGAGAGGCTGTGGGGTGAAACTGTTTTACTCCGTTGCAGCACGTTGTTCCAATTGCAGAAAGTGCTCTCCTGCTGTGTTCTACATCCTACAAAGGATATTTAAAAGCTTCAATTTTACGAATGGACATTGCACCTACTAAAGGGAATATATTTTTACTCACATCAGCAACTACATATTCCATGATGCATCCTAAGAAACTGCACTAAGCAAGCTCCTTGGGGAGGAATTGTAGAAATAAAAGATGCCGATAATTTGAAGTAATGTGAGTCTGTGATGCCGTTTGTTCAGCACCCCATGATGAAGAGGCGTGACAGCCTCGAAACGCGTCGGGGAAATCTATGAATAATGGCTGGAACACGAGGGTAGCAGCAAAAACAGGCTGGATGGCGCGAGCAACGTCGAGTGACCCTTCGAATGCTTTGGGCAGTTTGGTGAACAATCTATTTGCAGGGCGGTCCCGACCTGGAAGGGGCTCCATCTCGAACTTACCTGAGAGGCTGTGGGGTGAAACTGTTTTACTCCGTTGCAGCACGTTGTTCCAATTTCAGAAAGTGCTCTCCTGCTGTGTTCTACATCCTACAAAGGATATTTAAAAGCTTCAATTTTACGAATGGACATTGCACCTACTAAAGGGAATATATTTTTACTCACATCAGCAACTACATATTCCATGATGCATCCTAAGAAACTGCACTAAGCAAGCTCCTTGGGGAGGAATTGTAGAAATAAAAGATGCCGATAATTTGAAGTAATGTGAGTCTGTGATGCCGTTTGTTCAGCATCCCATGATGAAGAGGCGTGACAGCCTCGAAACGCGTCGGGGAAATCTATGAATAATGGCTGGAACATGAGGGTAGCAGCAAAAACAGGCTGGATGGCGCGAGCAACGTCGAGTGACCCTTCGAATGCTTTGGGCAGTTTGGTGAACAATCTATTTGCAGGGCGGTCCCGTCCTGGAAGGGGCACCATCTCGAACTTACCTAAGAGGCTGTGGGGTGAAACTGTTTTACTCCGTTGCAGCACGTTGTTCCAATTGCAGAAAGTGCTCTCCTGCTGTGTTCTACATCCTACAAAGGATATTTAAAAGCTTCAATTTTACGAATGGACATTGCACCTACTAAAGGGAATATATTTTTACTCACATCAGCAACTACATATTCCATGATGCATCCTAAGAAACTGCACTAAGCAAGCTCCTTGGGGAGGAATTGTAGAAATAAAAGATGCCGATAATTTGAAGTAATGTGAGTCTGTGATGCCGTTTGTTCAGCACCCCATGATGAAGAGGCGTGACAGCCTCGAAACGCGTCGGGGAAATCTATGAATAATGGCTGGAACACGAGGGTAGCAGCAAAAACAGGCTGGATGGCACGAGCAACGTCGAGTGACCCTTCGAATGCTTTGGGCAGTTTGGTGAACAATCTATTTGCAGGGCGGTCCCGTCCTGGAAGGGGCACCATCTCGAACTTACCTGAGAGGCTGTGGGGTGAAACTGTTTTACTCCGTTGCAGCACGTTGTTCCAATTGCAGAAAGTGCTCTCCTGCTGTGTTCTACATCCTACAAAGGATATTTATACGCTTCAATTTTACGAATGGACATTGCACCTACTAAAGGGAATATATTTTTACTCACATCAGCAACTACATATTCCATGATGCATCCTAAGAAACTGCACTAAGCAAGCTCCTTGGGGAGGAATTGAAGAAATAAAAGATGCCGATAATTTGAAGTAATGTGAGTCTGTGATGCCGTTTGTTCAGCACCCCATGATGAAGAGGCGTGACAGCCTCGAAACGCGTCGGGAAAATCTATGAATAATGGCTGGAACACGGGGTAGCAGCAAAAACAGGCTGGATGGCGCGAGCAACGTCGAGTGACCCTTCGAATGCTTTGGGCAGTTTGGTGAACAATCTATTTGCAGGGCGGTCCCGTCCTGGAAGGGGCACCATCTCGAACTTACCTGAGAGGCTGTGGGGTGAAACTGTTTTACTCCGTTGCAGCACGTTGTTCCAATTGCAGAAAGTGCTCTCCTGCTGTGTTCTACATCCTAGAAAGGATATTTAAAAGCTTCAATTTTACGAATGGACATTGCACCTACTAAAGGGAATATATTTTTACTCACATCAGCAACTACATATTCCATGATGCATCCTAAGAAACTGCACTAAGCAAGCTCCTTGGGGAGGAATTGTAGAAATAAAAGCTGCCGATAATTTGAAGTAATGTGAGTCTGTGATGCCGTTTGTTCAGCACCCCATGATGAAGAGGCGTGACAGCCTCGAAACGAGTCGGGGAAATCTATGAATAATGGCTGGAACACGAGGGTAGCAGCAAAAACAGGCTGGATGGTGCGAGCAACGTCGAGTGACCCTTCGAATGCTTTGGGCAGTTTGGTGAACAATCTATTTGCAGGGCGGTCCCGTCCTGGAAGGGGCACCATCTCGAACTTACCTGAGAGGCTGTGGGGTGAAACTGTTTTACTCCATTGCAGCACGTTGTTCCAATTGCAGAAAGTGCTCTCCTGCTGTGTTCTACATCCTACAAAGGATATTTAAAAGCTTCAATTTTACGAATGGACATTGCACCTACTAAAGGGAATATATTTTTACTCACATCAGCAACTACATATTCCATGATGCATCCTAAGAAACTGCACTAAGCAAGCTCCTTGGGGAGGAATTGTAGAAATAAAAGATGCCGATAATTTGAAGTAATGTGAGTCTGTGATGCCGTTTGTTCAGCACCCCATGATGAAGAGGTGTGACAGCCTCGAAACGCGTCGGGGAAATCTATGAATAATGGCTGGAACACGAGGGTAGCAGCAAAAACAGGCTGGATGGCGCGAGCAACGTCGAGTGACCCTTCGAATGCTTTGGGCAGTTTGGTGAACAATCTATTTGCAGGGCGGTCCCGTTCTGGAAGGGGCACCATCTCGAACTTACCTGAGAGGCTGTGGGGTGAAACTGTTTTACTCCGTTGCAGCACGTTGTTCCAATTGCAGAAAGTGCTCTCCTGCTGTGTTCTACATCCTACAAAGGATATTTAAAAGCTTCAATTTTACGAATGGACATTGCACCTACTAAAGGGAATATATTTTTACTCACATCAGCAACTACATATTCCATGATGCATCCTAGAAACTGCACTAAGCAAGCTCCTTGGGGAGGAATTGTAGAAATAAAAGATGCCGATAATTTGAAGTAATGTGAGTCTGTGATGCCGTTTGTTCAGCACCCCATGATGAAGAGGCGCGACAGCCTCGAAACGCGTCGGGAAATCTATGAATAATGGCTGGAACACGAGGGTAGCAGCAAAAACAGGCTGGATGGCGCGAGCAACGTCGAGTGACCCTTCGAATGCTTTGGGCAGTTTGGTGAACAATCTATTTGCAGGGCGGTCCCGTCCTGGAAGGGGCACCATCTCGAACTTACCTGAGAGGCTGTGGGGTGAAACTGTTTTACTCCGTTGACGCACGTTGTTCCAATTGCAGAACGTGCTCTCCTGCTGTGTTCTACATCCTACAAAGGATATTTAAAAGCTTCAATTTTACGAATGGACATTGCACCTACTAAAGGGAATATATTTTTACTCACATCAGCAACTACATATTCCATGATGCATCCTATGAAACTGCACTAAGCAAGCTCCTTGGGGAGGAATTGTAGAAATAAAAGATGGCGATAATTTGAAGTAATGTGAGTCTGTGATGCCGTTTGTTCAGCACCCCATGATGAAGAGGCGTGACAGCCTCGAAACGCGTCGGGGAAATCTATGAATAATGGCTGGAACACGAGGGTAGCAGCAAAAACAGGCTGGATGGCGCGAGCAACGTCGAGTGACCCTTCGAATGCTTTGGGCAGTTTGGTGAACAATATATATATATATGTATATATATATATATACGTATATATATATACGTATATATATATATATCGTAAGTTTTCTCCTTCTTTGTCTCTGGTATTACGCCCAAAAGATGGAAACGGACTCCTCTTTTTCTTTGTGCTTGATATTTATTTTTGCTGTGCTGCCATGACGCGTTTCGGCCTCGCAGGGCCTTGATCACATGTTTCTTTCGTCATTTCCACCCCATATTTAAAGTGCCAAGTGCTCAAATAGACATTAAAGACAGACTACTCGTCTGACTTTCTGATGTTACAGTACAATTGTGGGTAGACAGACGTTCACAACGGTTGTTTTATGGTTGTACATTGTCTACCACCATGTGCAAATTACGCAATTTTATCTGTATAAATACATTTTAAATAGCAGCATTGATGGATAAAATCTAATACATAACAATTAGGTAATATTTACAAAAACACTTAAATACGAGTACACCAATTGCGGCCTTAAAATTGAATGTTAAAAACCACTGATCATTACTCGTAAAAAATTGCTCTCTAAAATGTTCCCAACAAATTGTATAAATATGTAAAAACCATTTAAGAACAACCTCCTGTGCAACTGCTGCTCATATCCCGGACACTATTGCCCCCATGGGCATTTGTCCTCTAGAATGTACTGTTTGACCATAAAGTGCTATGTGCCCCTGTGTGCAAATTGTACTATTCACTAATTTTGATTCATATCAAAAAAAGTGTCTAGTGCTAAAAAGTGAAGATAAAATTGAAAAAAGGGTAAAAAAAAGAACTTGTGTTATGCGGTATTCGTGATGTAGCGGCCTAAAATTATATAAAACCCCAATGGTTTGAATCTGGGTTTGAAAGTGTGTGAGCATTGTGTAGACCTCATAACCAAGTATGTAAGTCCTCAGTCGTATTTAATCCTTGAGGGCTCTTACTGTCTAATTCTAGGATATACTTGGTTTCTAGTCTTCTCAAACTGGCCTCCCTATTGCCCCCACGTCTTTGTGCTGGGATGCAATCAATCACATAATACTTCAAGTGGTCCAGATTCTTATCATGGACCTCACTGAAGTGACGGGCCACTGGGTAAGTAGTATCTAGATTTGTTATGGCACGTAAGTGCTGGAGAATTCTCTTGTGGGCCGGCAGTTTTGTGCTGCCCACATATCGTAGCCCACAAGAGCACTCCAGCACGTAGATTGCAAATTCGGTTTTGCAAGTGAGATGTTTATCAATCAGCACCGGTCTGTCCTTAAAGGGTGTTTTAAATGATGTTTTGCTGGTGCCGAACTTGCATGCTCTGCATGTTGTGCATCTCACAAATCCCTTGCCACCAGTTAGCCAACCGGTACTAGTTTTAACTTCGGGACTACTACTTACTAGAAAGTCGCTCGTGCTAGGGGCTTTTCTATAGGTAATCACTGGAGATTGGGATACTGTATCTCCTAGTATGGGATCACTGCGGACCAACTGCCAATTCTTTTTGATGATCCTGGCGAGGCTGTCCTTTTGTTTGTTATAAGTCATGATCAATCTGGGATTACCTGTATCATGCCCTGCATTTTGTATCTGTTTTGTTTTACTGTTGGAAGGTTGAAAAAGCAGGTCCTCCCTATTTATTGTTCTGGTACGAGACATAGCTTTATTAATTGTGGTACAGGTATATCCTCTAGCTAAAAACCTCAACTTGCATTCTTCTTGGGCCTCTATTAGATCATGCTCATTGTTGCAGATTCTACGTATCCGCAGCATTTCACCATATGGAATGCTGCTGATCGTGTGTTTTGGGTGGAAACTACTTGAGTGTAGTATTGTATTGCCCGCTGTTGGTTTTCGGTGTAATTTCGTATTTAACCTGCCCTCATTTGTGTATACCTCCACATCTAGAAAACAAACTGCATTTTTGCTGATGTTGTGAGTCAGATGTAAATTTATGTTATTGTTATTCAATTTCTGAATAAACACTTCTGCACTTTGTCTATCACCCCGCCATATAATGAATAAGTCATCAATGTAGCGTATCCATTTGATAACATGGTTGGCTAATACATCTGTATGGGTGGTAGCTACAACTCGTTCCTCCCACCATCCCATGTGCAAACAGGCGTAGCTAGGGGAAAAGCTTGCCCCCATAGCCACGCCTCTGGTTTGGTGGTACACCTGTTGTAGGAATAGAAAATAGTTGTTTTCTAGGCAAAATTTGGTTAAATCAACAATCATTTTGTTATGCATATACAATTCTATTGGCCTAGTACTCAAAAAATGTTCAAGTGCCCTTAGACCATCACTGTGATTAATCGACGTATATAGGTCTGATACATCCAATGTTAGTAAAAGATAGTCCTCACACCATTGGACCTCATGGATTTGTCTTAGGAAGTCTGTCGTGTCCTGTACGTAGGATGGTAACGTTTTTACTAGATTTTGCAAGAAATAATCAATGTACACCGAAATGTTCTCCAGAAGGCTCTGTTTGGCCGATATTATTGGTCTACCTGGGGGTTTGTGTTTATCTTTGTGTATTTTTGGTATGAAATATATAACCGGTGTAATGGGATGGTCTTTTTTTAGAAATGTATATTCCTCCTGATTGATCATACCCATACTTTTCCATGCCAAAAGCTTTGAGAACAATTCATTCTGTGCTGTTATCATTGTTTGTTTGTTTGCCAGTTTATAACAGCTCCTGTTCCCCAGTTGTCTCATGGCTTCCTCTAGATATTGATGTTTGGGCCACAACACAATATTACCCCCTTTATCTGAATTTCGAATGACTACTTTGTCATCTTTCTGTAGTTTCTCAACCAATTGTTTATATTTGTGTTGCTGTATATTCAACTTTTTCTTGTTTGTTTGGATTTTGCCATATAACGTCTTAATTTCTTTTGTGATTAGTTCATTGAAAATATCGATGTTGTCCCTGGGCATAATGGGTATGAAAGTTGATTTTAATTTGAATCCTGAATCCATTGTGGCCATAATGTTTATTTGTTGTCTGTCCATGGTGGCCTGTGTCGACTCCACCTGATCTTGATTATCCACATTTTGCTCCAGTGCTTGTAGATTCTGCAATAAGGTTACGTCTGAGGCTGCAAGTTTGGTGGCATTATCAGGCGCTAAATTCAATGAGACATTTTCCACTTGTTTGTTTTGTTTAAGAAGATGGAATTTCCGCAATTTCAATTTGCGTATATACTTATAAACGTCAACTCTGGTTTGGGGATAATCGAAATTATGCTCCGGGCAATATGAAAGTCCTAGTGCCAACAGTTGTTTTTCCGCTTGGTCCAGGACTATCGGTGACAAGTTTATGATGGTATTGGCGTTTGTTGTAAAATTTATTACTTGCGCCGCCAATTTTTGTTTATCGGTCTCCTGTCCCCTCGCATTCTGGCGCTTCTTCGCCTTCTTTCATGGCATTTTGCATTTCTCCTTTGTTTTGTGCTGATTGCGCTTTTCTCGGGCGCAGAGTCTGGCGCCTTTGTTCTTGTAAAAAACCAAGCTCTTCCTCCAGAGACACTTTATTCTTTTTTGCCAATGTGTCTCTTAGTTGTGCCATTTGCAATTCTGCCTCAGACTCAGTGTCGACAGACGAACTCAAATCCGATAATGTTGATTGCTCTTCTCGACTAGGGCCAGCTATTGCTCCAGTGTTTGTAGCTTTCCGACCCTTGTGTGTGGCTCTCACTGTCTCATACTTCCGAGCGAAAGTGAAGATCTGTCCTTGATCGTAATCATCTTTGTCTCGTTTGAACTTAAATGTTTTTCGCCTCTTTATAATGTCTTCCTCTTTTTTTTAAACGGAGCCTCATTTCCTCCCTGTTTTTGGACGTTGTCTCACTCCCTTCCATTTCCTCTATTTGTTGGTTTAGCACGTCGATCTTTTTTGTAATTCGATCCTGTCTATGTCAGCGTATTTTACCAGAATCTCCACCAGCCGGCGAGATGACTCCAGATTACTTATGGCCCATTCACGCAGCATCTCCGGGTTTGGGCTTTCATAGCTTGGGGCCAGCATGATTCGAAGTCCTCTGGGGACACGGCCCACTTCAAGGTATTTCGAGAGGGACTTATGTTCCCACCATTTTGCTTGTTCGGACTTCATCAGCTTTTCCAATTTTTTATACAGCTCACGAGTATTTGACGGGGTTTCCTTGTTACTTCCCCTGTTCTCTTGTGCATGTAATTGCGCACTGTCACTTTCAATAAACATTTCCTCTGCCGCCTCCTCCCTACCGCGTAGTATCTCAGCAGCCATTGCACTTTTGTTACTTATTATGTGGAGATTTCCGCTACACTTTGCAGTTTCCCCGTATGCACACCTCTCACCAGACAGTTTATTGACTTCGTACCTTTGTGCTTGGCTTGTGAAGATCGCGTCCTCCGACACCGATTTTCCAATGCTTTATCACGATGGGTCTGAAGTTTCCTTCGTCTGGGGGCTCTTGCGGCTCTCTCTTCCAGGAGATTTCTTTTGGTTCCGGTTCAAGACCGGATCAGCTTCGTGCCGCTCTGCTCTGGCGAATGTTGAATGCCCTGTGTTGAGCCCATGAAGAAAGGGTCTTGCAACCCTGAAACGCGTCGGCGAAAATTTATGAAAATTGGTGCAGAGAGGCGGGCTGCATTATCAGAGCCTGATGGCGGAGTGACGTCGAGTGCGCTCCTATGCGCAAGGGCACATTGTTGGAAATCTACTGCACAGCGGTCCGGCCGTGGGGAGCTGCACCATCACCAGCTGACACAGAAACAAGAACCAGCTGGTGAGGCTGCCGTTTGAACTGTCAGAAATGGAACAGCACATCACTCATGCAGATCGAGTCTGCCTGTCTGCGCCATTGCCTACTAAGGTAACAATGAATATTAAAGTACACGGGGACATTTGAACTTACTAAAGGAATAAGAACTTTTGCTGTGGGACTTCATGTTCCATCATGCACTTTTACAGCTTCTACACTATGTAAACGCCCACTGGGGGCAAAAACGTAATGATGGCTAATTACTGGAAATGAATAAAAACCGGATGTGCAAACTGGCGAGTGTTGAATGCCCTGTGTTGAGCCCATGAAGAAAGGGCCTTGCAACCCTGAAACGCGTCGGCTAAAATTAATGAAAATTGGCGCAGAGAGGCGGGCTGCATTATCAGAGCCTGATGGCGGAGTGACATCGAGTGCCCTCCTATGCGCAAGGGCACATTGTTGGAAATCTACTGCATGGCAGTCCGGCCGTGGGGAGCAGCACCATCACCAGCTGACACAGAAACAAGAACCAGCTGGTGAGGCTGCCGTCTGAACTGTCAGAAATGGACCAGCACATCACTCATGCAGATCAAGTCTGCCTGTCTGCGCCATTGCCTACTAAGGTAACAATGAATATTAAAGTACATGGGGACATTTGAACTTACTAAAGGAATAAGAACTTTCGCTGTGGGACTTCGTGTTCCATCATGCACTTTTACAGCTTCTACACTATGTAAACGCCCACTGGGGGCAAAAACGTAATGAAGGCTAATTACCGAAAATGAATAAAAAACGGGTGTGCAAAACGGCGAGTGTTGAATGCCCTATGTTGAGCCCATGAAGAAAGGGTCTTGCAACCCTGAAACGCATCGGCGAAAATGTATGAAAATTGGCGCAGAGAGGCGGACTGCATTATCAGAGCCTGATGGCGGAGTGACGTCGAGTGCGCTCCTATGCGCAAGGGCACATTGTTCGAAATCTACTGCACGGCTGTCCGGCCGTGGGGAGCTGCACCATCACCAGCTGACACAGAAACAAGAACCAGCTGGTGAGGCTGCCGTCTGAACTGTCAGAAATGGACCAGCACATCACTCATGCAGATCGAGTCTGCCTGTCTGCGCCGTTGCCTACTAAGGTAACAATGAATATTAAAGTACATGGGGACATTTGAACTTACTAAAGGAATAAGAACTTTTGCTGTGGGACTTCGTGTTCCATCATGCACTTTTACAGCTTCTACACTATGTAAACGCCCACTGGGGGCAAAAACGTAATGATGGCTAATTACCGGAAATGAATAAAAACCGGATGTGCAAAACGGCGAGTGTTGAATGCCCTGTGTTGAGCCCATGAAGAAAGGGTCTTGCAACCCTGAAACGCGTCGGTGAAAATTAATGAAAATTGGCGCAGAGAGGCGGGCTGCATTATCAGAGCCTGATGGCGGAGTGACGTCGAGTGCGCTCCTATGCGCAAGGGCACATTGTTGGATATATATATATATATATATATATATATATATATATATATATATATATATATATATCTATCCAGTTCAACCGTGTCTTTGTGCTTCCCTTCCGCGGGAAAGAACGGATGCGAACCCAGATTCAGTGCTCAGTTTGTATTTTTATTTTGTTGCCTTCAAACCACCATGACTGCCATGACGCGTTTCGGCCTAAGACAACCTTGATCACATGACGCGCTTTCGGAGTCACATTACTATTTTTAAAATGCTCAGTGCCTGCACACGTGATTACGACTAGAATATAGACAGAGACAAAATACTTTCCGTATACTTTTGTGTTAGTGCAAATCAGCAATAAATGGATAAAATCCATGATAAAATGACAAGAACGAATATTGTAAACATAATTACGTACAATACAGAAAATGTTAAAATACAAATTGATGTTAAAATACCATGTTGGGCTGCGAGTCGTAATTTTGACATAATAATATCTGTAAAATACAGTCTGGCTGCCCTAACTCTATTAACTTGTGCTGCATCTTGTTGTAAGAGATGCCTCCAATTATACACTTAAGTCGTTTATCAAATATGTGTATATGGCTGATTTGTTTGATTCAGTATTTATAATTTCAGACAATTTGGCCCCTGTGGGTCTAACATTCATACTGTCCTCTCTCTGTCATAAAAAGTGCTAAGTATGTAAAGTGCTAAAGTGCTACCATTTGAACTAATTGTTCATAAAGTGCCAAGTGTGCATGTAAACAATCTTATTGATTAAATAATCATTAAATTGCAGCCTAATGCTTCAAGCAGTGTCTTGCAGATATTAAAAGGGATACTCAGAAACTGACCAATTCTTTCTTCTTTAGGTCTCTAAATACCTGCTAAAAATATAGCCTATTTACAGACATGTGAAAAAGTCCTCACTGGAATTATATCCATTAGGTGTCTTGGTG
Organism: Calotriton arnoldi; assembly: GCA_963921515.1. NCBI lineage: Eukaryota > Metazoa > Chordata > Amphibia > Caudata > Salamandridae > Calotriton > Calotriton arnoldi. The sequence goes on along the minus strand of CAWUFW010007012.1, from coordinate 984,324 downwards.
TCTAGGTCAACAATGTATTTTGTTTCAAGTTTACAGAGTTTTGCCTCACGGTTGCCACCTCTTCTTAATACTGGGATGGTATCAATCAAGAAGTATTTTAGGTGTTTCAAATCATTGTCATGGACCTCCCGAAAGTGGCGTGCCACTGGATACGTTGGGTCCGAAATGGTGATTGATCTCATTTGTTGCAGTATCCTCTTGTGGGCCTGCAGCTTGGTGCTACCCACATACTGCAGCCCACAAGAGCACTCCAACACATATATATATCTTTGGATGCGGTCAGCATGGAAGTGAATAAAAATAGATAGTGTGTTGGATGCCTTAGGAAAAAGTCTTATTATTGGCTGTTGTTTAAAAAGAGAAATGTAATACAGACATTGATATGCTTTTGAATCTGTGGAGTAAACCACACCTGCTATATCTCATTTGGAAGTAGCATGTTCCTTCTAGAATGTGCTGTGAGCTTGTGACCTACTGGTTCCACTGGGTTGTTAGGTTCACTGAATTAAGAGTTGTTGGACTTGGCCCTTTTTGCAGGGTCATCCCTGAACTTTTTGCCTTCCTCCTGTACTTTTTCTGACCTGTTTTTGTTGGTTTTATGACTCTGGGCACTTTACCACTGCTGATCAGTGCTAAAGTGCATATGCTCTCTGTTATAAATTGATGTATGGATTAGTTACTCCATGATTGGCCTATTTGATTCACTGTCAGACCCTAGTACAGTGCACTGTTTGTGCCCAGGGCCTGTGAGTCAAATGCTGCTGGTGGGTTTGCAGCACTGGTTGTGCCACCCACAGGAGCAGCTTGTAAAGTGTGTCTCAGGCCTGCCATTGCAGAGCCTGTGTGCAGTCTGGTACTGCCATGTCGACTTGGTAAGTGCACCCACTTACCAGTCCCCAAACCTTCCCTTTTTTGCATGTTAGTCACCCCTAAGGTAGGCCTGCGGGCAGGGTGCATTGTATGTAAGAGGTAGGACATGCCCTGGTGTGTGTGGCATGTCCTGATAGTGAATTACAGCCAATTTCGTTTTTCACTATTGCAAGGCTACCTGTCCCCATAGGACAGAATGGGCAGTTTGATTATAACATCTTATAATCCTAACTGACCCAGGGAACATGGTAGAAAAACGAATTTAGTATGCCTGATAAAATACATCTTTTAGTGAAGTTGATTTTAACATTCTGTGTTCGAAAATACCACTTTTAGAAAGTAGGTATTTTCTTGCCTAACCATCCAGCCTGCCTCTGCTAGCTTGTGTATTGTATGTCTGGGTTTGTGAGTGACAGGGGCTGGGGGGCTCCAGGAGACAGGGTGAGTCAGCACAGGGCTGAATAGACCTAACTGCATGTAGAGTGGTGGGAGGAGTAGCACCTGGGCCTGAATAGGGCTGTGCATGCCTTCCACAGTGCTGGCTCCACCTCCTGTGGTGCGTCTGATGTCCCTGGCCCACATTGACAAAGGAAGAAGGTGTGCACTGGCAGAAGGCACCCAGAATTGGTTTGGACTAGGTACAGGACCCTCTGCCTTCAGAGGACAAAGGATTTGCTAGTAGAAATATTGGGGCCCAGACCCCAAGACTTTAGATCACTTCTGGGAAACAAGAAGAACCTTTGCTGAGCCCCCAGTTCTAACAAGAGTGTATTGGGGGGAAGGGTGTTAAAGAGACAGAACATTTTTTAAAAAGTTGAGGAGTGATGACACAATTCAAGTAATGGCAAACTTTAATTTCCAGCTCAGGAGTAGGTAATAAACTGTTGTGTAGTATTTAATTTTTTTTAAATGAAGCAAGATATAGGTTGGAACTCCCTTTTGTTTTGCGATTTCTCCGCGATCATTGTGAAAACATCACAAACACACATAGATAGGAATCTCTTTGTGAAAGGGAGGGAAAGGGTTAACAAATACTAACCATTCACAAGTGGAGATAGTGCAGTCTAAAATGAAAGACATGATTTCATTTGCTGCCTTTCTCATGATCTCATGATCACAGAGTGCAAAGATGAAGAGGTTGCCATTTCATGGTTGCTTTGTGTTTGAGTGGTGTACCATTCTTGTGCTTAGTTTTTACAAATCCTAACAGTGTCAAAACTATCCGGAAAGGGCTAAAACCACAATATAATCTACAAACTGAGTTCACTGGTATATACATAACTTTTAATCCTTTATAAGAATTACATTAGAAATAAAGATGTATATGGGAGTTTGATAAAAAAAAGAGTATCACAGTGATATGAAAAAAAATATCAGATGAACTCTATCAATTAGAGGGTATGTGTTTGAGAGGTTAGTGGTGAATATTTTGGGAAGTAAGAGAAAAATGAATTAGTGCCTCTTTATTACATTGTGTACATTATTGAAAAATATTAGTATAGTATTGTGGAAAGTTGCAAGGAGGAACTAAGAATGTTTTAAATGTCTAAACATCATGTGCAGAAGAGATACATCTGTCATTTGCATTCTGGGAATTGTAGTACTTTTAGTAACATTATTAAAGAAGAGTAGTGTAGTCACAAATAAAATACGAGAACATGTTGTCTGCCTGTATATGAATTGGAAATAAGTAATACTTGTTAGGTATGTATTGGGAAGTGATTGTCAATGTGCTTGTTAACTTATATGACTGATGTGCATATGCTTAGATGGTGAGATAGGTTCTTGTGGTTGCAGATAGCTATATATATGGTGGGACTTTTGAGTTTACTTAAAGATGCAGAAAGGTATATATTTTTGGAAAGATGGTTTGAAAGTGTACATCTAATAAGAAATCGCATATATGTTTACATGGTGATCTATGTTCAGTAAGGCCGATGAATATGTAATGTATATGGTGAGGGTGGTATTTTTTCTTTAAACATGGTTTGTTTAAAATTGAGAAGGATTAATAGTGCAGAATGCCTCGAGAGTTCTTGTTCTAGCTTCATTTGGAGTGTAACTTTTGTTTGGGAAATGCTGAATATATGTTTTAGAAGCAGAGGAAGTATTTGAGAAACGATGTAGCTGTAACATTCACAAAAGGTTTTGTGCTTTGAAAATGTTTAAAATGTTGTTTTCTGTTTTAGAAATTTACTGATGCATGTGCATGCCCAGTAGCAAACCAATGTAGGCTCCTAGAGAGCCATGTATGCAATTATATACTGAGTGTGATATCTAGACTTCACTCACACATAGCTCATTAGAAACGCATATATATATATAAATATAGTAAAACAGGTAGTTTGATACTGACAGAAGGAGATAACCAATGAGTCAGATATATAGTCATAGCTGTTATGTATCTAACAGTAATGAAGGTACTTTCACAGTCAGTCAGGCAGTATTCAGGCACTCATGCAATAACCCAGCCACTAGTGAGGCAGTCATCAAATCAGTGATTCAGTATCCATGGAGTTATTGAATTACCTTGACACTACACATGCACTCTTCAAATCAGGTAGGTAGAAATTATGTAGTCATTGAACTATGAAGGCACTGCCTATACATTCATCTAATCACCCAGACATTAACCGTATACTTATGCAATTAACAAGGCTGTAACTATGCAGTCATTGTAACACTTGCGCAGAAGCTATGCAGTCATCTAAACACACACTTACAACCCAAGCAGTCATTGAAATACTGAGGCACACACATGAACTCTTGCGCACACTCAGGTACTACTCATGCACTCATTACGCAGAGTACCATTGTAGTAAACCTGTTATCCATCCAGTAGCTATGCACTCATTTAATTACTGAGGGAATACTCTTACAGTAATACAATCACCCCAGCAGTACACTTACTTTCATCCAATCTCTCAAGCATTAACAATGGAGTCATGCAATAACTCAGGCACTAGTCATGCACTCCTGTAATCAGCCAGGCACAACTGATGCACTTATTCAATTATCCAGGCAATACCCATGAAGTTATCTAAAGACCCAGGCACTACCGGGCATATGAAAACGGAAGGCCTCCACCAAATCAAACTGGTTTTATAAGGGGTCAAGGTACTATTACCAACATCATGTCTGTGGGCCTGATATTGAATAGAGCAAAAGCAACTGGTACACCACTTTATATGTTCTTCGTTGATTTCAAGGCAGCCTTTGACTGTGTTCCACGTAATAGTCTATGGGCAAAACTGTAGCGATGGGGAATTCCATCTAACCTCCTGCGAGCAATTAGATGAATATACTCTGACATGTGGGTTAAAATAATGATTGGAAATGGTACCCATGTATCTGAGAAAGTTCAAACATTGCTGGGTTTAAAGCAAGGCTGTGTGTTTGCACCCCTTGTGTTTAACCTATATATTGCAGATCTCTCGACAGAGTTGGATGAGCTGACAGCGCATGCCCCGATCCTGGGTGGACAACAATTGTCAAATATTCTTTATGCACATGACTTATTACTACTTAGCAATACACGAATAGGCCTTCAAAGGCTTCTTGATTGTCTTGGCATTTATGCAGATAAGAATGGCCTGGAAGTAAATCGCAAAAAAATGAATGTGATCGCTTTTAACCGGCGCACAAAAAAGAAAAACTGCAAATGGTACCTTAGCGACAATATTATAAATGAGACCTACCTATATTTAGGGGTACTAATAGATGCAAGAGGAACATTTGTACCCCAAAGAAAGGCAATCAAGGGGAAAGCCCAAACAATCAATTATGCCTTTTCAGCGCTGGCAAGATCCATTCGAGGCCACAACTTGAAACCTTTGGGAGCAGTAATTAAGGCTAAACTTATACCTTCCATTGCATATGGATCTGAGATAATGCTAGGCAATGAGGCCTCCCTTTTTGACAAACTAGTGATAAGATCGTATAAACAAACCTTTCGGCTGCCCAGATCTGCCTCGCCTGCCCAAATTCGGCTGGAGTTTTCAATCACAAAACAGTCACTTGCCAGACGCGCTACATTTGTAAAGCTTTCCCACAAACTGCGTGCAGCTGCTGATAAGACGCAGGCTAAACAAGTTTGAATTGAAATCAATCTCCAAAGGGGGAAAGGAGCCTACAAGAAATATGTGTAGTATAGCATTGTGCTGTTAGAACTGGGAGATCTATGGGCCGCTAACATTTCTGGTCAAGTTTTTAAGAAATTGGTAAACAAGTCGATTAAACTCCAAAGCTGGATTGCAGACAAAGAAAAGATGTCAAAGCGCCTCCATGGTTGGTTGGTATTGAAAACCATTTCAAGCCCAAGAGAATCTTTACTTTTGGAAGCACCCTACTATTGGAAGGTAAAACAGACATTCCTGGCTCTAAGATTTGGTGAAATCCCTATACTAGATTTTGTCCCAAAATGGAGGAAAGGTGGGGCAGGCGAGAACAAGAGCTGCCGCCTATGCCATCAGGCGGCAGAATCTCTAAAACACGTTATGTGTATCTGTCCAGTTCTGGTAAACCAGCTAAAATGCTTATTAAGACATGAGTTTAACGGACTAGGAATCAGGACCTGTAGGATTGCAGTGCTGTAGTCATTGGACCCAAGAAACACAATGCTGAACATCAGATTAGTGCAATTTCTGACTATTTTTAAGACCATAATAGGAGCTTAGGTTTGGTTATAGGAGGTGCCGGGGGGTGGTAAAGTGACCAAATAACTGTTTCACCGGGGCCACTGATATGTAATGGACGGGCTGCTAGAGGAATTAGTCATAAGCTTTCCCTATCCCGTCAAACCACATAAACATTTGCCTAACACATAGCCACTCTTGGCACGCTCCCTACAATTTGCATACTGATTTCTCTATGGTATTATATTTGCACATTGGCACTTTGTTTGTAAATTGACAACCTGCTATATTATTTGTATGACTATTTAATTATCCTATGCTCTCGATTCCAGCTTGCACATTGACATTTTAACTGCATCTGACTGTATGTATAGGCATTTTACATATGTGCTCCTTAGATAAGATATGAAAAAGTTGGTCTATGATCAATACATTCTTTTAGATTGTAGGCAGGTATGGCGGACTACTTGATTTCTGAACCATCCCAAAATGAGCATATTGGTGCATACTCTGATTTGTGATTATGACTATGAGGGGTTACAAATAATCAAATTGTTTATTAATTATGAAATGGTTTACTGCTGATGGTTGAAATATTTGTAACCTATTTCGGTAAATATTTTTACATTGTGAGTACTTTGTAATGTGTTTGTTTTTAATTGACTAATAAACTAATTATTCATCATCATCATCATCCAAGCAATATCTATGCATGTATTGAATTATTGAGCCATTAGTCATGCACTTATCTAATGATTCAGGTACTACTCATGCACTCATTCAAACACCCAGATAGTAGTGATATACTCATGCAAACATGCAGGCAGTAACTATACAGATATGGAACGACCTATGGAGTGCTGATATACTTAGGGAATCATCTAGGCACTACATGTATCCTCAAAGAATCACCTAGGTACTATCTATGCACCAATTTAATCATCCAGGGAGTATTCATGTATTCAATCACAAACACATGTTTTTACAAGTTTTACTGAGGAATATGTAGTCTTTGAGAACCATCTGAAGAATTATATATGCAAGCTGTAACACACTCTTTGCATATAATTGGAAGACTCAGGGAGGTATATGCTTTGATAGAGATTAACGTGCAGATTGTTATATGCACTATTTCCCAAAATGTAAATCTGATACATTTAAGTAGAACAGTACTGAGATACTAAATACATCACTAACACAGTGGTAGAGAGGCATCCAATAGCTCTTATGTTGTGTTTTGTATTTAGAGTGTTGAGACACTGTATGTACTTGTACACCTGGGGCTAAATTTACAAGAAAGTAATGCAGTACGGAGCCGCAAGCCATTTGACTATGTCATGCTGCATTAGTTTCAAAGCACAGGGATGCGTCATATTTACAACAATATGATGGATCCCTATGCTCTTCCCTGGGCTGGCGCACAACTGGCTGCCATGCGCCAACGGAGGCACCTTTGCACCATGGTGCAAGGGTGCCTGTGTAGTGGGAATGATTGTTTTTGTGCAGGAAGGGACACCTTCCTGTAGAAAACCAATTATAAGAGATATTTTCCTCTTTGTCTTTGCAGAATGCAGCACGCATAGAAACAGGAAAAAAAGGAGGAGAAAGTAAAGTATTTCTCCTTGTTTCATAGGATTCTGATGCATTCCCAGGTTTACAAATTGTTGTAAATTTGGATATGTGGGAGAATCCATGGGTGATGTGTGGGAACACCCACAGCAACACCCATGGCATGCTTCTTTCAAGTAAAGTGCTGCCTGAAAAGCGCCTGTATTTATAAGACCATGAAAGCTACACAGAGTGGCTTTACGTGGCTTTGTAAATATTAAGACCCACATTACGGCGCCGGTGTGTCAAAAAAAGTGACTCTCCGGAAAGTGCATGGGGCTTGTAAATATGCCTCCTTGCCTTGATGTTCATTTTAAATTTACTAGAGAAGGGATAAACTGTTCTTTCACCATGTATAAGTGAGAAGTGAGATATGCTGTACCTGTGTTGTACGACAGGGTGCTAAAATGTTAAAAGGTAACTAATAAATAAAGTTTTGTGTTTTGCTCTGGGTTTGTTATATTGAAGAGAAGTAAGTGCATGTAGTAATATATATAGGTTCATCTGTAGATTTAAAACTGCAACATAACATGAAAACTGTTTTTTTTTGTTTATCTACATAACTACACACAGTTACAATGCCTACAAAAGCTCGGACGAAAAAGCAACAGAAGGAACTACAGTATGTTTGCAGAAATGAGTTACAAAGGGGGCAAAATGCAGAATAAGAGGTGAAAGAAAAAAGAGCTACTGGTAAGCGGACAAAGTCATTTGTTAAGAACATATGTGGACATTTGCCAAGATAACACAATAAAGAAAATGAAATTATGACTATAAGAAACAATAAGAGTGGACAAAGTGTACATTGCAAGAACAGAAAAGAGTGTAAAAAACACGGACGCACCTTAGCCAGGAGACAGAAGCTTTAAGGAAATCAGAGCCAGAATGTTTAGTTGTAGAGCGGTTGTAAATCTACTGAGAAATTTGAAAAAGTATAGAAGAAGGAGAGATGCACTGAAGCAGAAAGAACGAGTTGAGAGAATGGTTGATAACGCCTTTGCTTTGAAGAGAAAGCTTTTCATTTTGATTCTAAATAGAATGAAGACTCTTGACAAAATAGTGTTGTGCACGAGGAGACAAAACCAGAAGAAAAGATTAGTGAAAAGAAGTTACTTTTGTACAGTTTTTAGTGGAGAATGGATACCTACTTTTAGTACAGAGCCTTTCTTTAATGAAGAAAGCTATCTCCAGGATAACAGATTTGTTCATGCTATTGATGAAAGCGGATGATGTTATGAAATGAAGAATGGCAGTCCTATAGCATAAAAGGTGATGGTACCTAGAAAGGAAGAAGAAGGTATTGCAGAAGAGGTACAAAGGAAGCGTAGTCAGGCCCCTGCATACATATGGAATTGTAGTTGTGTTTGGAGTATTAGACAGCAATCCATTGATAGATTAAGGAAATTCCTACATATATTTCCAAGGTGAAGTTTAAAACACAAAATAAGTACTTTACAAGGTTTGGATCCTTGCAAGCTGAGAAACCATACAAATTTGCGGGGACACTCACTAGCTTGTTTATCAAAGATAGTGTGCCAAAGCACCTTTCATCATTTTAGGATGTTAGCTGTACACCACTCAATAATGCAAACTTTAGTTAGGAGGCTGTACAATGTGAACATTTCTGCTATATATTTAGGAGAACTAAATAGGGCACTTTTGCATGGTACTGTGGCAGAGGTGAAAAAGGTTTATGATGATGTGCAGTTTCATTTCTTTGGTCCAGAACAGTACTGTAGGGAAATTGAAGAGTTGATAACAGGAGGAGTTGTAGAGCAGGACACAGGTAGTACAGTTGATAGTTTTGAAGATGAGATTACAAAATTTAAGACAGTATGTGCTGAAAAACCAGACTATATTTGTACATGCTGTTGATGCACTCACTACAACAATCAAACACGGACTGTTGACTTACATTTAAAAAGTGAAATAGAGAATAATGATAACTGGCAAAAGTTTGCACTGTACTTATTTGTAGAAGAAAGATTTGACTCGTCGACCCGACAAGTTATATGTAAACACTGCTACAATAAATTAGAGGGTAATAAAATGCCTAATAGAGCTGTGCATAGCAAGTTAGAAGTCATTCCCATTCCAGAAGTACTTCAAGGTTTAAATATTTATGAGTCCATTCTTATCCAAACTAAACATCCATTTCAGGCTATAGTACGTATGGAGCCAAAGATAGGCAAGTTACCCCCAACAGAGATACAAAAAGGTTTAAAAGGTAGGGTAGTGTATTTGCCATTAGATATCAAGAAACACATTGAAATGGTAGGGGTAGATGGAGATTTAGAGGAAGGACTAGTAACTCTTGTAAATGGTGTGCCTACCAAGAACAAGAAGATATGGCAGGAGTTAGTAGATGTTACCAAAGTTAAAAAAAGCACTTTACATCTGGTACAAAACAATGTTTACTATAGAAATACGGAAAGCCTGCAAGATATCACATATATGGAGGATCAGACATTTCCATCAACAGGTCAGATTGAGAAGGTGGATCAGTCCAGAACAGAAGAAATTTGTGAACATTATAGCATCCACCCTTTGCATCTAAAGACGTTATTGGTGATGCCATTGAGCTGTTTCAAATGAAGGAAGCAAAAGGAGCTCCATTAAGTGTGTGGGAAAAAAGTTTAGAAGCTCGGTGTTTCTCACATCTTTTTCCAACTGGAGTAGGTGGCAGGCATGATGAGTGGCCTGTGCAAATATGTGCAGCTGAGTATAGATGAAGGAGACTTTATTCAGAAGATCCTAGAATTCATTAGTGTTTTCCATATATATTTCACCTATAATTTGAGAGTGACTTGACTGGCCTCTCATATGCTGTGACTGATATTCTAAAAACAGGATTTAATTTGCATAATGTATCAGCAGGAGAACATCTGCAGAAAGTTCAAGGAAAAGATGAGCACTTGGAATACAATTTAATAAACCTAATGGCATGTTAGCGTAGGACAAATGAATATTGGTATCAGTGTCATGGTGAACTGAAGTGCATGTTGAGGAACCTTGGAGCACCTACTTGGTTCCTGACGCTGAGTTGGGCTCAATATGCATTGGATGACCTGCTAGAATTCCTGCAGGAGGCAAATTCAAATATAAAAGACATTCATCTAAAGATACCAGGAGAACTGTGCACACTAGACCCTGAAAATGTTTGCGGATATTTTAATCACAGATTTCAAGCAATGATGGCTTTCATCTTGAACAAAACAAAACCTCCTCTTGGTGAAGTGATTGATTTCTTTTGGCATAAAGAGTACCAAGTCAGAGGTGCTCCACATATTCACATGCTGTTGTGGGTAAAAGATGTCCCAAAGTTTGAAACAGACAGTTATGAGTCTGTGTTGTCCTTTATTGAGCAGTATTTAACTTGCTCCATCCCAAAGGAGAGTAGTGACAACATATTAAGAGAACAAGTTCTATGATTCCAAAATCATAGATGTGGAAAATACTGTCAGTGAAAAAACAGAGCAAAAGGGAAATTTTATACAAGATATCTTTTCGGATTCCCACAACCTGTCATCTCACAAGGAAGAGTCAACAGCTTTTTGTCTGCAGTCAGACATATAAGGAAATCACTGAAAAATACATACAACCTAAGAAGAACAAAGGCCTCCAAGTACATTAATTACTACAAACCTGTGATTCTGAAGATGTGGAATGCAAACATGGTTTTACAGTTTGTTGCAGACAACTCAATTTCTGTTGCTCGGTACATTACATCTTATATAACAAAGTCAGAGAAAACTGAGATGAAAGAGATGTGGGAGGAGATTTCAGCAGAAAAGAGTCTTACGAAGAAATTGTACGGTTTTAGTTTGAAAATGCTTTCTCACAGAGAGATAGGCTCCTATGAATGTGTAGAATGGTTAAGCTCAGCTAGTTTGTTTCCTAAATCTAGAGGAGTTCTATGGGTGAGTTTAGGGCTTGCTAATACTCGTAACAGAGTGCTGAAGTCTTTTCCTGAAATTCAATATCTTACAGAATTTGAGCCACACAGTACAGATATTCTGAAGAGTAACATGCTGGATACATACTTTTCAAAAAGAAGTTGTCATCTGGAAAGGATATGTCTTTATGAAATACTTCAACATTATCCTTTCAGAAGTAATGTCAGTGAAAACATAAATGAAGGTAAATTTGCTGTGGCTGGATTTGAAGGATGTTTGGTGAGACATAAAAAGGAAATGTAATCAACCATCAAAAGCTAAGTTACCAAACTCCAGACAAAAGAGAGTTTTCTATTTAGCCTTGTTTTAGTTGTTTAAGCCATGGCGAACTGAAAGTGAGCTACTTGGAGAATTTGGCTGGTATAAAGACTCATTCAACTCTGTGAAAGACAGCATTGCGTGCTGTGTGTTTCCAATGTATCTTCAAATGTTTAGAGAAGAGATTGAACAAGAAGAAACAATTGCTGTTGAGATAGCAAAAGAGAGTTCTCAGAGCAGTCAAGGTTTAGCACCTGGAAGTCAAGATCCTCTTGGACAGCCAATCATTGAAAATGAAGCTGCAATAGCTATGAATGAAGGGGAAAATGCAATGCAGCAAGTAAGAAGGGAAACTGTGGATCTAGAACTACTAATACAGCAATTGACTGCAGATCAGAAAAACATTTTTTAAGAGGTAAAATGTAAAGTAGTACATGGGTTTCTCCATGAGAATAAAAAGTGTGCATGTTCTACATATAAACCAGTTCTATTGTACATAAGTAGCCAAGCTGGAACTGGGAAAAGCTTCTTGATTAAAGTACTGACAAGTTACCTACAGAAGACAACAGATTCTAATTTGTCAAGTATAGTCACTGCACCAACAGGCTTAGCTGTTCATAATGTTAAAGGAGTTACCCTTCATCAATTATCAATGCTGCCTGTTGAACATGACAACAAATTACAATACAACAAATTATCTGGTGATGCTTGTCATGAAGTGGCAAGAGAATTAAAGAAATTAAAGCTACAAATTATTGATGAAGTCAGCATGGTGTCTTACCTAATGCAAGCTTTTATACATTTAAGAATGCAACAAATATTAAAAACTGACTATGATGTACTTTTTGGAGGAAAACATTTAATAGTCTTTGGAGATCTGCTACAACGAACTCCCATAAAAGGACAACCTGTATTCAAGAAACTACTACATACTGAAACAAGGAATTCACTAGGAAGTATTGGAAATGTAAACATTTGGGAAAACTTTCAATACAAAGAGTTAATCCAAAATATGCGCCAAGCGTCAGGTATGTATTATGCAGATATAAGCGTGGGAGTCCTCACAAAAGAGGGAAAGACAGTATTACAAACCCGTCTAATCAAAAATGTGTTTCCAAGTAATGTTTCAGCTGCTGAAGTCATGTATAATTTTGATAAGAAAGAGAAGTCTATTGTTTGTTTGATGCCAACTCTTAAGGAGTGTAGTAAATTCAATGAACAATTATTGCAACTGGAAAAAGAAGAGATCGTTGAAATTAGAGCAAATGATAAAATGGAACATCAAGGAGTTACAGTGCTGCTAACAGAAAAACTGCAATCGAAATTGGATAGTTTAGAAAAGTCTGTGTAGAAAACTGCAGGATTAGAAAAACAGTTACATATATGTAAAAATTGTTGTGTAATCTTAAATCGTAATTTAAATGTTGAAGAAGGGCTAGTGAATGCTGCAATGGGTAAAGTTATGAAATTTGTCAATTATCCAAACAGAAATGATGTGGAATACTTAGCCATAAAATTTGGTGATATTGCTGAAGTTAAGCAGATTGGTAGATGCGTTGTTCGTTTCCTACTCTTGAAAGACTTGTATGTCCAGCGAAAGCAGTTCCCAGTGTCTTTAGCGTATGCAGTAACAATTCACAAATCGCAAGGTTTAAGTGTAGATACAGGTCTTGTTAATATTGGTAGCAGTGTATGCAAAGAAAGAATGTCATATGTTGCTTTGTCGCGAATTAGAACATTGTCTGGTTTATTTCTGATTGATTTTGATGAGAAGAAAGCAAATGCTGATGTGAGCTGTGTAACGGAGTATAATCGGTTAAGAGCTCAATGTGCTCCTCATTTAGGCCAGTATTCTGTGGTTCAAAAAGCAATACTGTGTTCAAAGCGGAAAATATCAAAACAGTCTATCAGATTTGAGCAGAAAAATGAACAAAAAGAAAATCAAAAAGGAGGAAAGAAAAGAAAACTAGAGCACAATGAGGAAATACAAGGCTATCTCTTTAATAATAAATCTGGAGTGAACTGTTATGCAAATGTAGAGCTAAATGCACTATATCATTTGCCTCATTTTACATATTCTATCAAAGAAAAGGTAGATAAAAGAATGTCTTCACAACTTTGGGCCCGATTCCGATCTCGTTCAGAAAGGATTCAGAATTAATCGGATCCAGAATGCTTTCAGAAAGACTTGACCGCGAGCCCTCCAAGCGACGGAGTACGATGCATCCCATGTTAAACTCCAACCGAGTCATACGGAACACTATCCTTTCGAACAAAGTGTCCGGAAACAGCACTGATGTGACTGACTCATTTGGAAATGCTCAAGAATAGCATGCCGGTCACAAATCCGACTCGTATTAACACGCGAGCAGATGACGTTGCATGAGACTCTGTTTCGGAACCGTGTCTGTCTGTGTATCAAATGTCAAGGGGGGAGTCAAAAACAGTCAAAACAACCATTGGCAACTCCCCCCCCAAAAAACAAGCCACACCCACAAATCCACCTATATAAAGGGCCAATACCATGGCAATGATCCTTTGCCACAACTGCTAATAGTCCAAGGAGCCACCACCACACATTCCCTGCTCTCTGCCTCTCTGCCTCACACACTCACACATCACACACCACACAACTTACACAGATTTTATTTCATACAAAACCACACAAACACACACTCTTTTTCATATTCACACTCACACTCATCTCCACACTCACACGGGAAACAGGGTTTAGATTGCATGCGATACATCGCATGCCATTACAACGCTGTTGTTACAACGAGCGTGTTGTTACATCGCGAACCATTACATCGCAAGTCGTTACAATGTCTTGCTGTAGGGGGCAGAAGGTATTGGATTTACAATCCAACACCTTCCCTGCTGGTGCACAAACTGGAGTAAGAATAGTAAATTATACTATTCCTAAGTCCAACGTGCCCACTACAGCAAGTGGTTGTAAGACTTGCGATGTAATGGTTCGCGATGTGACAGCGCGGTCGTTGTAATGACCGCGTTGTAATGGCATGCGATGTATCGCATGCGTAGTAAAGAGATATATTCCCACTCACCCTCACCTTCACATTCACCCTCACCATGGCCAAAAGGAAGCAGCCACATTTTACAGATAAGGAGTTGGAAGTGCTTGTAGATGAAATTGTCAGAGTAGAGCCACAGTTATTTGGGAGCCAAGTCCAACCGAACCCCCTTTCCCAGAGAAATAAGATGTGGGAGAGGATAGTTAACAAGGTGAATCCTCAAGCACCTTGCCTGAGCTCAATGGATGATATCAGGAACAGGTACTATGATGTGCAAAGGAGGGTCAAGAGGCTGATGAGCATGGAACACGCCCAAAGCCAGCAGACTGGTGGTGGCCCTCCTGCATAACCTGTCCATTTCACCTCCTGGGAGGAGAAGGTGCATGACATCCTTCCGCCGGAGGGCGTCTATGGAATACCAGGAGCAACGGAGTCCGGTGAGTACACAATTCACATTCAAACAAAGTTATTAATTACACCCCTAGAGACATCACTGTAAAGGATACAGTTCAACAAAGGACAGTATAAACATATAAAATAAACTAGATTCAAAGAGCATGTGATGTGTATGTCAGATTGATAACAAAAATACCTGCAATTAAATTGAAAATGCACTAATCTATAACCATGTACATACTTCTCACAAACTCACACCAAGGCCTTGTGCTCCAAACAACTTGCACCAGTGTCAGACATCTTGGCCGGTACTTTTCCTCTCACTCACAGGAAAGCTGAGTCACAGGTAGGCAGTTTGGGATGGCTGGAAAGGTGGGTGTGGCCACAAACACCAAGGGACTTGTAGTCGCAGCAAACACTCCTCCACACACACAGCCCAAACAGACCCACTGGAACTATGAGACCCTCACAGTCAGTGGAAATGTACTAGCAATATGGCTGACACTGCTGCATGGTGTCAGGAGCACAAGGCCTGAGGGGAGTTGTAGTCAAGTCAAACAACATGCACCAGCGTCAGATATCTTGACAGTATATTTCCACTCACTCACAGGAAAGCTGAGTCACAGGTAGGCTGTTTGGGATGGTGGGAAGGTGGGTGTGGCCACAGGTACCATGGGACTGGTAGTCCCAGCAAACACTCCTCCACACACACAGCCCAAACAGACCCACTAGAACTATGCGACCCTCACAGTCAGTGGAAATGTACTAGCAAGATGGCTGATACTGCTGCATGGTTTAGGAGCACAAGGCCTGAGGGGAGTTGTAGTCAAGTCAAAGGACATGCACCACCTTCAGACATCTTGATAGTACATTTCCGTTCACCATCCGGGATAGCATAGTCCCAGGTGTGCGGCCTGTGCTGGTTGGGAAGGTGTGTGTAGGACAGGGCATGATGGGAGTTAAAGTCCGTGCAAACACTCATCCTCACACACAGACCAACAAGTCCACATAGAATTTAACTTCCCTGACAGTCACTGAGAATGTACTGGCAAAATGATTGGCCATGCGCAATGATGTATGGAGCTCAAGGCACTGTTGTTGAGTTTAGGACAAATCAGACACCAGTCATCAGTGTCAGACATCACAAAAGCACATTGCCACTCACTGCCAGGAAAGTAGAGTGACATGTAAGATATTTAGAATGGGTAGGAAGGTGTGTGGAGGACAGAGCCAGGTGGGAGATGGAGTCAGGGCAAACACTCATCCTCCCAAACAGCACAAACAGACCACCATGAACCATGCTTACCTGATAGTGAGTGGAAATCTACTGAAAGAATGGCTGACACTGTGGACAATGACGGCCTGCCGGGAGTTGTGGACAATTAGACACCAGTCATCAGTGTCAGACAACTTGCACGGACATTCACACTCACTGTCATGGAAGCTGAGTTATAGGTAGGCTTTTGATGCTGTCTGAGAAGGTGTGTGTGGGACAACGCCTGATGTGACTTGCAGCCATTGCAAATACTCATCCTCACACCCAGCCATGCCTACTCCTCTGGACCTATGCTTACCTCACAGTGAGGGGAAGTGTACTGGTAAGGTGGCTGACACTGCAGCATAGTGTTAATCTTGAAACCAACTCCCATCAAGGCCCTGTGCACAAAACACAAAACATCATGCAACTGTGTCAGCCATCTTGTTAGTACACTTCCATTCACTGTCAGGTAGCCATTGCCACAGATGAGCTGGTTGTGCTGGTCGGGAGGAGGAGTGTTTGCCCTGACTACATCAGGCACTGGCCTCCACACATCTTCCTACTGTCGTGTAGTTCCTATAGTACCCCTGCAGGACCTGCGCATTTGCATAACATAAACTGTGGGTTTGGTGGCAGACTGGCTCTGTGCACCCCCACCGCGTATGTTAGCCGGATTTGCATTAGCTAACTCACAGTGCCACTCGAATCTCTTCTTATCGGGGAGAGATTAGTTCCTGGCAACCTTAGATCATGACAACCCTGATCCCTCAGAATCGTGGAAACAACGCACTACGTTTCGCTCAGTCACTCGTGCTTACTTATTCAGTTTGTCTCAGAGAATTACACAGAATAAACAGTCTGGGCGTTTCAATAAGCATTTATTGAACAGTTTTTATTCTGGTGTAAAATATATGTGCTGCAGCAACCAGCAGACAATAGCAGAGATATATTATCAGCAGTACGATGAAAGTAAAGGGATAGAACAGTTCTACCATATTGCAATAATCATGAATACATACATGAATATAAAAAGCATTATGAAAAGTGCGTGTCCTCCTACAATGCCTAACTAGATGTACCTGAGTGTACCTAGCATGTGTGTAGGTCTAAAAGCCTAAGAGCCAAGAATCCTGCTAGGATTTAGTCAAACCCCATTACCTGAATAGAGAGAGTGTGGGACCCCGTCCTGGTCTCGAGTTGGACACCCCGCAAGGGCTGTGTTAGACCGCTGTCAGCTGGAGCGACTGTATGCAGGAGCCTCAGCGTCTCTGTCAGTGTGTCAGCATGGAAGTCTCGGTTCCCTCTCCCTTACCCTGGTAAGATGTGGTGTATTTATACCCTAAAGTGTCTCGCCCCTCAGTATGGTTTGTATTGGTCTTTGTTAGACATGAGGAAGACGTCAGGGGTGAACTTTGTACATATATATTATGCGGGAGATGTAGCTGGTGAATGCTCATGCATAATTTATGAGTACATTGTAGGCCTGTGTTCGGGAAAAACCCTGCGGTGTTCTAACCACAGACTAGATAACGTTCAACCCTCAGAGCTCGTTGTGTACTGTAGGGATCTAAAAGATCATGACTATAATAGGGCATAGACGATTATGACCCAAATAGGGCATACATGACTATGACCATAATAGGGCATATGCGAATATGACCATATACGGCATATATGAACGCGTCTATATTAGGGCCTCTATATGAAACATAACACCCACTCCACTTTCCAATTGGATGACAATGACCATACTTAAAACTGGACAATTTAAAAAATTCTCTTAAAAACAGCTAAAAATATGGTTTTTAAAAAGACATTAAAAAATGATAAAAAATGTTAAAAAGTCAGCTTATTCTTTTGTTGCAACTTGAAAAAGTCAATTTTGTCTCACTTATAAAAGTTGCATTACTATAAGCAGAAGAAGGCCATTCTTTCTCAAGTGAAAGTGTCAATTTAGGAAGTGTTCCAAATGTAGTTCTTTTTATTATGAAACGAAATGGAGAAGCCGAATTATTTCCCAGGACGCGATGAGCCAATTCCAGATTAAGTGTCCTGGCTGGGAGATACAGCATTATCGGTGTTAGCTACTGCAGACGACAAATCCAACGCCTCACAGAGAACGTCAATCGCACATAGATGGAATTCAGCACTGCCAACAGTCGGTGCTGCGGCAGCTTGTGCGGCAGTTGCTACCTGAGTGCCTGTGGAGGAGCCACCTAACCCAGCAGGAGCAAACGGCATCTGTGGATTCTCAAGGAATGAATTCATCAGATTTGGAAGACGCTGGGGATAATGCAGAGCATGGGCCTTTAGGGGGTCCAGCACAGTATCCATGTCCGGAGGTGTATCTGATGGAAACGTTAGACAGAGATCCAACGTGCATTCTTCTCCGCAAAACAGGCATCGAAGAACAGGTAAGATACAGTCCACCCAGACTGGTCTAAATGATGGAAACCAAGAGGCGTTCAGTTCTCTTAGGCAAGGTATTCCCAGAAGCTGCACCATGTGTTCACGGTACTTCCGCTCCATGAGTACGTTCGCCATTTCCTCGGAAATTGGCCCGTCCATTGCGTAGCAGTAAGATTACAATCAGGACTCCTGCAATTAGGAAAAGGATAAGCGGGAGACCTCCAAAGACGCTTCCCAATACGGAGTGTATAAAATTTGGGATTACTCTGAGGACTGTCTGAAAGGTGCTTAATAGTCCTGACACTTTGGTCTTAAATAGGTGTGCAATACCGCTCGTATCAGACATGTTAAAGATACGACCCACCATTTCTGCGAAATGAAAGGGGCAGTTCGTACGTATAAGCACCTGTATCTCAGTCGAGGTCCTTGCAACTTGAAGTTCAAAGGTTTCTCGAGCGGAGGTCAAGGGCACGGGTTGCTGTAAAAGCATGGCTTTCAGTCTGCTCAAAGTATCAAATTGTATAAAGGAAACATTCAACGAAGGCCATAACGGCGCCTCCCTGACTGTGTTCAGTGGCGGAAACAATACTTGCATACAGCAAGTAACCCTGGAGTTAACAGTGACCAAATAGGCGACGCCCGGAAGCATCCCACAGCAACCTTGATCGTTTAGCATCAAGTAACTCCCATTCGACAGCAGCTGGAAAACCGGCGTGATCATTGCTGCTGGGGTCCCTGACATGTGACAAGATAGATTCGCTACCGAACCACTACATGCTTTGTGCAGAGAAATATCCTGACACATGAGAGAACCGCTTAAAGCGTTCTTGCAGTTTGTACCACTCAGATACACTTCACGATCCCCATTCCGGCATCGATATCCATTGGGTAACTCCCAAGTTTCCTTAATGTAACCCTTACCCATTTTTTCATATTTGCCTGCCTGCCTTTGCTCAAGGCAATATTGAAACTGAAACGTAGTGACCGGCAGAGTGATTTGGCCATGAATTAGCCATTCAGTTGATGGTAATTCGGCTACAGTGAATGGTAACCTTTCAAGTTTCTCAATACGCAGCATTGAATATTTGGCTCCCCTTTGTGCCATTTCTGTCTGTTTATCAGTTAGATTGTATTCTGAAAACAGAGATGTGGTGTTTATAAAACGCATGAGCACATAACCTGCACGCAGAGATTGCAGCGTCCAGCTTAACATCATAATAGAACGTAATTGGGATTGCCCGTGTTGTAAGAAGGCCAGATCTTGTTCTAATATGTCGATTGCCGAAGACACAATGTTGCCTAAGGAGAAAATCCTGGAGGTCAAAGTTTTTAAACCATTATCCACTACAGCTAATGCCTTCTCTAGGATTAATACGGTCTATTTCCCGTATTCTTTCTGCGGCCTCATGTTGGGATATTTTCCAGTTTTCATTATAATAGGCATAAATGCCAGCATATATGAAACGTTTCTGACGTGTTTTCTTTGGGCCTGACAAGAAATCCCTAAGGTCTACATCAGGTGTGAGTAAGGTCAAGTGATGTTTTACTTCTGTGAGTGTTGAGGTCTCTAGCCAATCAAGGCACAACTTCCGAACACTATAGGATGTCACTACCCTTGGGTGTTGTCTCTGTACATATCGTGTATCTGGCCTACTGATGCTAAACCCCTCGGTTATACCTAGGAATCTCTGTTGACATGTGTTTGTGTCAATGGGCCAAATCAGCCATTCTGTCCAATTGGGATCTGACCTGTTGTACTGGAGAATGTCATCTAATCCTACCCCATGTGTAGTTGAATTCTGCCCCCCACCCATCTGGGATGGTGCTGGAAACCCAGGTGTGTTCATTTCCTTGTTCTTGGCTAGTCCAAGACAGGATGTCTGTTGCACAGTGTCATTTAGAAATATCATCTGCTGTGGAATGAGGCTTGCTCTAAAAAGCGCTTCTGCTCCCTGGACTTGCCAGTCCCTCAAACCCCAGATTGATTTTAAATCTATAGTGTCCTTCCATAGGTCAAAACCCTGTGTAGACAACTGGGCCATAAAGGAAGCAGAGTATATCTGTTTGGTGTTAGTCAACATCATTTTCTGTGCTGATGTTGTTGCCACTTTGTAATAAAATGACTTTGGGTCAGATGTATTAAACCCTGAAGAGTATGTGAATTTCTGTGCAAAAGTTTGCGAACTCCCTTTTGGAGGTGTTGGGCAGTGTTCCCACTGGTGGTATTCAAATAAATTTCTAGGTGTTATAGATTTGTGCAAGAAATGATGACCATAATGTTGGTAACAGTACAATGTATCATAGTCTGAAGTACCTTCTAACATTTCATTGTTCGGAAATGCTGCAGTTTTTTCTAAATCAGACATCATATTGTTTACAGTTTCAGTGTCCCAATCATCAGACAATGCACTAGAGGTAATGATATCACTTAAAGAAACTTTAAATACATGTTTAAGCTTTAAAAGTTCAGTCGGACGGAATATATCAAAATCAATCTTGTCCCATAGTATACCGTCCGGTATAGGAACTGCTGTGATGTTCACTGAAGACAAGTCTCTTGGTTCACGATGTGAAGACTGGTGTGGCTTTAAAATCAAATTGACTCTTTGGGCTGTAGAGCTCTGCTGGAGATATCGTCCATTAATAAGCATACTAAAAGTTATTATTAAACCTAGCCAGAAAAGAAAAAATAGAATCCCAGTGATATACCATAGTTCTATCCAAGGTGACACCAGGTAAGTCTTTCTAAAAAAGTTCAAAAAGTCAATGAGTTTCTGTTTGTGTGATTTTTTGGCTGGCGTTGTTTCCGGCTCGCTTGGATCCAGTGAAAACGTATCAAAGTTCATGAAATAGCCAGAAGCAGTTCGATCAATTGTTGGAATTGCATCGGGATTTGTTGAAATTGGATTTTGCTCTTGATGAGGCATGTTGACGTAGACGTCGTTAGTCGGTCTGATTGCAACTTGGTTGTTAAGTTCATTTTCTTCTTGTTGAAGTGGAACAAGTTCCATAGCATTGTTGCTTAGTCCTTCATTCCGTACAGGTGGCTCTTCAAACGTGATGAGTCTTTCTGTTTGGACTTCTTGGATTGTAGCAAGAGGAGGGCGTCTGCTACTGTGGAGTCCATGAGGCCTACTTTTTAGTATCGGCCACATAGTGTGGTTTGATTAAGTCGATTGAGACAAATCTTTTCTCCTTTTCCCCGGCAAGAGGCGGCAGAAGTACAGTTCTTGTGCCTTGGATTGCTAGGACCGGTACAGCTGTTCTGTAGGATGGTCCGAATTCTTTCTTGTCTGCAATCTTTTCTCTGACCAGATCCCCAACTTTTGGGATCCAGACAGGTCTTGCCGTTACTGCCTTGACTTCCTCAGTGGCGGTCAGTTTTAAGTGGACGTTGCTTTGTTGTGTCCTGGATTCATTTAGATCCTGTAAAACAGCCAAACGATCATGGATATCAAATGGTTTTTCATCCGCCACTGTGCCTTCACAATCAAAATCAGGTACCCACATTCTTGTCCCAAATAGGACCTCGTAAGGAGTGACACCCCCTAGAGAGCTTCTTGGCTGATTGTTTATTGCTCTTTGGACCCCATAAAGGTGATCGACCCATCTACCGCCCTTGCCTAATACCCTAGCTGTTAAAGATTGCTTTAAGTCCCGGTTTTTCCTCTCCACAACCGAATTTTCCTCAGGATGGTATGGAGAGGAGTACCGCAATGCTACGCCCATTCCTTCCATGGCCTCTTTGTAAGCCCGAGAGCTAAACGCCGGGCCACGGTCAGAATGTAACGTGCCAACGGTGTATGTGCTGATAAAGACTCGCAAATCTTTTATAAAAGTTCGAGCGTCAGCACAGCGCTGAGGCCCAACCCATAGGAATCTAGAGCAGGAATCCACTGCAACCATGATATATTTCTTGTCCCCATTCGATTGTAGGGGTCCGCAGTGTTCCAAATACACACATGCGAGTGGTCTGTCTGATTTTAGCAATGGTGTCTGTGCTGGGCGTGTTACGGTGGAGCCTTTCATCTGCTGGCAGATGTCGCACTTTAAGACATAGTCTTTGGTCTGCTTTGTTAACCCTGGCCACCAGTAGCGCTGTTTCAGCAAAGAAATAGTCGCTGTGACGCCTGTATGCGCAGAACCCAAACCCTCGTGTGCTGCTAGAATTAAGCCTTGCCTACGATCCATATTTGGTATTACTCTATCCCCCACTCCAGGAATCTGAGCATATGGAATGTTTTGTGCATCTAAATTGTAGGAGTACTTGAGTGGAAATTTTTTAGGTACTGCTGTGCTGCCTTTGCGTGAAGCATTGACAGCTACCATAATCTCGCCGTCTATTCTCATTTTTGAATGAGTGATTGCAGCTACGGACTCTGTGCGTACAGCCCCCTTTGCGTCTTCATCAGCCAATGAATTCCCTTCAACGTGAACGCCATCACGCTGATGACTCAGTGTATGTATCACGTGAGCCCTTGGTAGTTCGTTTCTCAACTCCACTACCTGTTCCCATAGCATTTTATGCTTAATTGTGCCACCTTTTGAGTCTTTAAACCCGTTTTGTTCCCAATGATGTAAATATTAATTGTACGACTGTACACAGTAAAAGGAATCACACACAATTAGTGTGGGGAATTCGTGTTCCGTATTTACGAGTGCCAGTATTAGTGCTTTTAATTCTGCTAACTGAGCCGTGCAGTCTCCTAGAGATTGCGTTTTAGTGCAACTTGAATGGAACTTTCCATCGTGCATGCGACCTTTAACGATTGCATACGCTGCGCTGTAAGCTTGCTTACTCCCTATGGCCGGTTGAGCAGATCCGTCAGTGTAAATAATGTATTCATACTGATCTAGAGGCAAAATCTCATTTGGTAGAGGATATTCTTGTTCGTATTGCAGAAATGCTTGTGTTTTTAAACCAGGATCAAATCTGTATTCAACATCCGTTGCAGTAAGAGAATTAGCCCATTGTATCCATCTGGGATGTAAGGCTTTCGCATTTGGAATGATAGCGTTTGTAACAGCCTCTAAGGCTGGCACTGTGGTCACGACTATTATGCCCTTTCCCTGAGCCAGGGCTCTTTCTCTTGCTACAGCGGTCTGCACTGCTGTCAGGATTTTTTTTGTTGAAGTGAAACGCATCTCTGCGTTTGTGTACAGGTGTGATTTGTATGCGATTGGTACCATTTCGCCTTCATTGAAAGTTAAATAAGTGTACCCGCATTGACCCGCTATTACTTGGATCACTAAGTTGCATACGTTTACGCATGTCTGTAAGTGTTTTGAAGCTATCATGTCTTCTTGTAGTGAACGTAGGATGTTTGTTTGTTCCTGTGTCCATTGTCTGACTGAAAAATCAGGTTTTATTAAGTCGTAGAAAGGTTTTACTCTTTATGCGTAATCCAAAATGTATGTTCAACCAAAATTTAGGAATCCCAGAATTGATTGTAAATTCTTTAATGTTTTTGGAGGTTGGAGCAGCGCACACTTTTCTAAAAAGTTAGCTGCTAGGGTTTTTCCTTCACTTGACAGCTCATACCGTAAAAATAGGACATTGAGATGGGCAATTTTTGATTTTTTGAAATTAAATTTATAGCCCTTAGAGGCAAATCCCATAATAATGGTGCTCACCCTGGTCAAGTGCCTCGGTAAGTCATCGTTCGTCAGATAAATATCATCTACATAGGACAATGCTTCTTCATCCAAATTTTGGAGTAACTCTGTTACCCTTGCTGAAAACAACCCCGGGCTATTCTTATACCCTTGGGGCAAACGACAAAATTGCCGTTGGGACCCTAGCGCTGAGAAAGCGGTCAAATACCTGCTTTCAGGCGCTATATTTTGGCAGAAAAATCCATTTGAGATATCAAGTGTTTTGTATTTTTGTCGCACAATGTTATTCATTAATGCGGCACTGTGTGCATTTTGAACTGCAAATGTCTTTGTGCAAGAGTTTAAATGTCTGTAATCTAAAACTAAACGATATGTGTTGTCAGGTTTTGATACGGGGAACAAAGGATTGTTCATTGGTGAGGTGTAATTTTCTATCACCCCCTGGTATTCAAGTTGATCTAGGATCTCCCTGACTTGTTTTTTAGCTTCCTGCTTTATAGGGTATTGCCTTTGGGCATTTGGGGAAACTTTTAACGGGATCACGTGGTGGGTTGAATCCTCATCCCAACCAGCATGATTTTTGTACAATGCTGGAGCTAGGGCAACCGCCCACTCCTGCGCATATGCATGTTTTAAATGTATGGAAACGAGGTCGGAAAATGCTGGAAAAATTACCTTTTCTCCCTTAGGGCACTCCATGACGAATGCTGGCGGCCAGTCTTGCTCTGCTAATAGGATGTCATATCCAGATGACAGATTTTTCCAAAATAGACCTTTAACTTTCCTGGGCTTGTCCCCCTCCATCCGGAGTGTTATCTCATGTAACTTATGTAGGACACTTACCAGAGTATCAGGTGTTTCCACCGTGATATACTCACTCAACTCCGCTGTCACCAGAAATTCCTTCAGGTTCTGGCGAGCTATTGTTACTTCTGCTGCGCTGTCTAGCATCGTCAGAGCCCATTCCCCGTTCAGAAGCTGTGTCCTCAGAATTCTGGGCATGTCTGATCTTGAGACCTGCTACCTTCTTCTTTTTGAACTGAGGTTTTTGTTTATCTTCTTTTTTAGGTGCGTAGTCCGCAGCACGTTGCGTGTCTCTGGACTTTGTATGCTCCTCTGACCGTCCTTCCCTCTCGGAGTTTTTTGATGAACCCTGAAAGGAACGAGAGGAACGTGTATCAGTATCCTGATACCTGTCAGGTTTTTTAATATTATCCCTATTCCTGAAGTTATACCTCCTTTCAGAGGGCTCCTGTTGAGGAGACCTACCTCTGGATTGAGATCTACTGTCTTTAGACTTTTTTATTTTTTTTATTTTCCCACTTATTTTTAAAAGAAGTAGGTGTCTGCTTTGTAGTGTCCGTTTCAGGACTGCCCACCAGTTGTGGTTTTAATGCTTTCCCACCTAGACTGTCTCTGCCTAGTTCTGCATATGCAGTTTCAATTATTTTGGGCAGTTCGTGTTGTTGATCTACTGGACTGAACTCCCTTAGGCGTTGGCGGATTGCCACTGAGGCTGCTTCCCCCTTAATGTTAGCTAGTATTATGGCTGATACCTGTTCGTAGTTACCGCGTAACTTCATCCCTAAGTTAAGGGCAGGCTCTGCTCCGTACTCATTTTGTATCTGTCTCAATACGTCAGGTACTACTGCTAATTACGGGATACCATGTGTTCTGGTATATATGGCAGCAAAGACTGTACCCCAAGAGGTGCAGTCCTCTATTTGTGGTGTTGATCCCCATGGGCAAGCAGATTGTTAGTATTCTGTGTTTTTCATAGGTGGTAGTATTCAGGACTACTGCCTCAAGCTGAGTTATTTTCTGAGCTATCCAGAATGGTATTTGTTCGCGTTTTGCGGGCATTTTGCCCATTACCGCGTGTAATGTTTGAGGAGTAATTTTATTTCCTGTACCCTGAACTGGAGTATTATTTGCTGCACCTGGTGCAGGTTGGATTGTTAAAGTCCTCATGACAAATTGTGTCAGGTTTCTGTAGATTTTAATTAAATCTCTGTGTTGTATGAGTAATTCTGGTTGTGGCATTGTGCCAATGTCAGGATGTGGTGTGTAAGCCGCTAGTATCTGCCATGTGGCCCTGTCTCCTCCGAGCGGGCCTAACCTTACTCTTTCTCGTACCTGGGGTAGGGCGCCATTAAACCAGTAATAATGTTCCTGGTAAGTGAGTGGAATCTCTATGTCCTCAAATGGACAATATTGCTGTGGTGCATTTCCTTCTATATAGTAGTGAAATGTCTTTGTTATTGCATTTGCTGCTGGGAGTGTAACCCATGAATAGAATACCTCTGTTTTATTTGATTTGTGTGCCTCAATCACGAAAACTACAATGCCACCCTTTGCTTGTAAACCATTTTCTAATAGTCTTAGGGTGATTGTCATTCTGAATTTTGGTGCAATCTGTATTGCATCCTCAGGATCGTCGTCCTCGTCTGACGGGGGCAGTGGCATTCGTAGTGGATCTAAGACCAGGGTAGTCATTATGTATAGAACACAGACTAATGTTTAAAAGAAACTATGATAAGGTTTTAGGCACAATTTTTAGGAACACTATGTCCTTTCAAGCTTGAATAACCAACAGCCAATAAATAGTATTCTTGTACTACTCAGCTGCGGCGGATTTTGTGCCCACCCACTCCAGACGTCTCTGGGGTTTTGTGAGTAGGTTCTCTGAGAATAGCACAACTGAAATACTCAGATTCTACTGTTAAATAAGTACCCAACCAATATTGGTGGCGCCATGTCGTGTAGTTCTTATAGTACCCCTGCAGGACCTGCGCGTTTGGATAACATAAACTGTGGGTTTGGTGGCAGACTGGCTCTGTGCACTCCCACCGCGTATGTTAGCCGGATTTGCATTAGCTAGCTCACAGTGCCACTAGAATCTCCTCTTATCGGGGGGAGATTAGTTCCTGGCAACCTTAGATCATGACAACCCTGATCCCTCAGAATCATGGAAACAATGTACTACTTTTCGCTCAGTCACTCATGCTTACTCATTCGGTTTGTCTCAGAATTACACAGAATAAACAGTCTGGGCGTTTCAATAAGCATTTATTGAACAGTTGTTATTCTGGTGTAAAATATATGTGCTGCAGCAACCAGCAGACAATAGCAGAGATATATTATCAGCAGTACGATAAAAGTGAAGGGATAGAACAGTTCTACCATATTGCAATAATCATGAATACATACATGAATATAAAAAGCATTATGAAAAGTGCGCGTACTCCTACGATGCCTAACTAGATGTACCTGAGTGTACCTAGCATGTGTGTAGGTCTAAAATCCTAAGAGCCAAGAATCCTTCTAGGATTTAGTCGAACCCCATTACCTGAATAGAGAGAGTGTGGGACCCCGTCCTGGTCTCGAGTTTGACACCCGGCAAGGGCTGTGTTAGACCACTGTCAGCTGGAGCGACTGCATGCAGGAGCCTCAGCGTCTCTGATCAGTGTGTCAGCATGGAAGTCTCGGTTCCCTCTCCCTTACCGTGGCAAGATGTGGTGTATGTATACCCTAAAGTGTCTCGCCCCTCAGTATGGTTTGTATTGGTCTTTGTTAGACATGAGGAAGACGTCAGGGGTGAACTTTGTACATATATATTATGCGGGAGATGTAGCTGGTGAATGCTCATGCATAATTTATGAGTAAATTGTAGGCCTGTGTTCGGGAAAAACCCTGCAGTGTTCTAACTACAGACTAGATAACGTTCAACCCTCAGAGCTCGTTGTGTACTGTAGGGAACTAATGTAGGTGAAAGATCATGCCTATATTAGGGCATAGGAGATCATGACTATAATAGGGCATAGACGATTATGACCCAAATAGGGCATATACGATTATGACCATAATAGGGCATATGCGAATATGACCATATACGGCATATATGTACGCATCTATATTAGGGCCTCTATATGAAACATAACACTACTTAGGCCAAATAGCTTACCTGGGACTCTGCTTACCTGATAGTTAGTGGCAATGTGCTTCCAAGATTGCTGACTCTGCTGCATGGTGTCTGGAGCAGAAATCCTGGATAGGTTTTGCAATCAAGTAAAAAAACAGGCACTAGTGTCATGTATCCGGCTGCAACATTTTGCACCACAGTGAGGTAAGCATAGTACATGCTGGGCTGTTTGAGTTGGAAGGTGTACGTAGGACAGGGCCTTATGCAACTTGTAGACATTGCAAAGACTCCTCTTCCCATACTATCCAGACTAGGTAACTCCTCTGGGCCTAAGCTACCCTCACAGTGAGGGGAAGTAGACTAGCAAGATGTCTGACACTGTTGCATGGTGTTTGGAGCACATGACCCTGATGGGAGTTGCCTTCAAGTTCAACACCATGCACCTGTGCCAGCCACCTTGCCAGTACACTTACTTGCACTGTGAGGTAAATATAGGCACAGAGGAGTTAGCAGGTCTGGGTGGGAGTAGGTGTATTTGCAATGGCTAAAACTCACATTAGGCCTTGTCATGAACACACTCTTCCCACTCAGGCCAAATACCCTACCAGAAACTCTGCTTACCTGACAGTGAGTGGCAATGTACTGGCAAGATGTTTGACAATGTGGACTGGTGTTTGGACCACAAGTCCCTATTGGGATTTGTAGAAAAACCAGACACCAGGCACAAGTGTCACACGTCTTGATAATCCATTTCCAATCACTGTCAGGAAAACATTCTGCCATGTGATCAGTTTTATCTGGGTGGAAAGTGTGTGTGAAGGACAGAGTCTGGTGTGAGTCGGAGTAATGGTAAACATTACTACACCCACCATGAGCAACCACTTCATCTGAGCCTATGCCTACCTGACAGTGAATGGACGTGTAATTGCAAGATGCCTGACACTGGTGCACGGTGTTTTGGGCAGTGGACATTCACAGCAGTTATTGTGTTATATTTGTACCCAGAGGGCTAGCTGGGGACACCACTGGAACCATCCAGGGCAGCCAGGCCCAGACTCTGGTCGACCAAATGACTTCCATCATTCTTCGGACGACGAGGACAGACCTGACCCTTCTGGTTTGGGTCACCCCACAGCACCTACGGTGGCAACATCCGGATCCTCTGCGACCACTCCCTCCTCAGCTGCCAACACCCAGCTGACCCCTAACTGCACAGGCATAGCATCCCAGGAGACCACCAACAGCACAGCAACACGGGGCCCTCTTGAGTTGCTCGACAACAACACCAATGTCAATGATGAAGGAGGCTCCGTGTCGACTGTGCCAGCACCAACTGGTCTTGCTCAAGTGGGTAGGGGTGGTGGCAGGGGCCATGGGGACCACCACCATCATGCAGCTGATGCTGCTGATGAGGAGACCCAAAACCTCTCCAGAATCCTCCATGCTTATGAGGATTCACAAGGAGAGTTTGGCAATGTCATTGGGATCCTCAGGACCATCCAACAGCAGCAGGCAGCCCAAAATGACAAACTGGGCAGGTTCATGGACAAAATTGATGACCAGACTGTGGTGTACAGGGACATTGTCACCTGCCTCTGCCAGATTGCCATCAATATGTCCACACCTCCTTGTGTGCCTACCACATCCTGTGCAACAACATCTGCACCAGCCACAGGGAGGAATGTGGACTCTGGCGGAGAGCACCCTTCACCGCCACTGTCTGCACTTGAGGGTCCCTCGGAAAAACATGGAGATGGTAGTCCAAAGAAGAAACCGTGAGAGACAGATGGCTACGCATCACCCCCAGGAAGAGACTACCTGCTCCTGGTATCCTCCATTGTGTGCTAAGCAGTCACTTTGTTGACTGTCACTGCATTGGCTTGAGGGTCTAAGTTGGACTATGGACTCAAATAACTGTGGATCTACTTTGGAATCGCTCATCTACAAACGCTTCCAGCTCCTATCTGCACTTATTTTTAACTTTTCTGGTTGAGTACACCACCATGATGTTGACAGATTTCATCACATTATGCACTAAAATAAATCACTCTGCACCCACAAAGTGGTCATGTTGTGACTTTGAATGCCAAATGTAATAATTGAAATGTTGTTGAAAAACTCAAAGACGAAAGTGTCTACAACATTGGTAACACATCACTTCAAAGAAGAAAATTACTGGCTTGTGAGTATATGTACCTTGTCACAGCATGATAGATAGACACAACCAGGTCATGACACAACCTGTGGTACATGTTACAGATGCAATGCAAGTCTATTGCTTAAAATACGAACACCATTATTAAGCACAATAAGCAAACATTGTTAGCATACCAGTGCATCATGGAGCATGTTCAGTTTCAAATAACCTTTGGATGTGTGAAAACAGACAAGGCACAACTCATTGTGTAGCACAGGTTTATTCTCCTGATGCAAACTTGCGCCTTATCCCAATTTCAAAGGACATCACACAGTAACAAAAGGCTCTTAAAGTAAAGAAAAATGTCCATCAGTCCAAAAGGAAGTGTGTGCCATGGATTTACAAAATAGTCCAATGTTGGACTAATTCACAGAATCGGGGGTCTGGTGAGGTCACAACTTGCAGGTTGACACGGCAAAGTACCCTGGTAAGGAGAAACATAGAACAGAGTTAGGCACAAAGGACTAAGCCTGTTCACTTTAGCAAACAATGTCATTTGAAGCACAAGATTTTCAATGTGGACACTAGCTATGATTCACGGTAACAATGTACATGTCCATTTTTCCATCTCACAAAAACTTATCATACAACTAACAAATGTATGGCAATTTTCATACACTCACAAGCATACATACCAATTGTCCACCAGCAACACAACAACAAACACTTGGGGGTAGTGCCCTACTTTCATTGCATACCTGCACTCATGTGAAAAAGTTCTGGATGACCTGTTGCCTCAAATCCACGCCATATCATCATCCCCACTGTCATCATGTCCCAGCCCAGGATCATCCCTTGCTGGGGCCTGCAGTCTCCGTCGTCCTGTATGAGTGGTATTTTCCTCCGTATAGCCAGGTTGTGGAGCATGCAGCAAATGGTGATGATGTGGCACACCTTCAACGGTGCATATTGTAGGGATCCTCCCGTCCGATCTTCAGGAGGCCAAAAGTCCGCTCAATGACTCGCCGGTGCCTACCATAGTCCTCATTATACTGCACTTCTGCAGGGGTGGCTGGGTTACGGAGTGGTGTCAGTAACCAAGGTTAGTTGGGGTACCCAGAGTCTCCTACATTGAAAAAAGAAAATAGAATCAGTTGTTGGTTAACAGAACATTATCTGACAAACAATCTACACACAACCCAACACACACATGCCACATCACCTACCAACAAGCCAGGCATGGTCAGGTTGTAGCTGAGACATCAAACTGGGGATGACGCTGTTCCTCATGATATATGCATCATGTGCAGATCCAGGAAAACGTGCACAGACTTGGGAGCTGGACATGTCCGGCAAACATACCACATGGACATTGATGTAGTGGTAATATTTGCGGTTGCGATACACCACCTCATTTGCCTGTGGTGGTACCAATGCAACGTGGGTGCCATCAATCGAGCCAATTATATGGGGTATCCCTCCCAATGCATAAAAGTCACCCTTGATGTCTGTCAACTCACCAGGTGTGGGAAACTTAACGTAGTGTTCCAGGTAACGCAGTAATGCCCCCAAAACATCACGAAGAAGACGGCTGAACATGGTCTGTGACATTCCATCAGATGTTGCCACTGTGTATTGAAATGAACCGGTGGCAAAGAATGTTGTTTTTGTAAGAATGTAAGGCTGCCATAACCTTAACTTTTGGCGTCAGTGCAGTTGGATATGGGCGACCAGGCTGCTGATGAGGGGACAACTGCGCAGACAAATGTTCAATGATTGGCCTGGTGAATCAGTACTTCCTGATGGTGTCACGTTCTTCCATGGTCTCTAGGTCTGGAAAGGGCCTGTGGACTGAAGGTCGTCTGTGATACCTATGTGTACAGTGTAAACACCGTTGGTGTCAGGTCACAATGTATAAAACAACATGCATTTAGACAAACAGAACATGAAATTTGAACACAACTGAAGCTACAGATCATTTGAAATACAGATTTAAATTAAAAAGGATGACCTTAGATACATCTCACAGCATCAGTACCCTACCCAGACATGTTACCAAGGTATGGTGACACAGAAATTAGAGTGGTGTAGCGTACAAATCACTAGTGTCTGACATCATCAATGTGAGCAAGCATCACATACCACAGAAAAATTAATATACTTTTATGTTTTCATGAACAATTACATGTTCAATAGGTAGGCAGAATAGGAACATGTAATGCAAGAGATGTGTGACACCTGATATACACACCATCTCACATACTCAATCATGCCCACCAATGACATAGGTTGGACACTGTCATGTTGTTATGTCTACATTACACATACAATCCCATACCCAGACTATGTTCAATGTTGATGATGCAAAATATGTAGCAACACCATACACTGCAGATTTGGCCACACAGATAGAGTAGTAATTCACATTTCACAAACAAGTTGAAGATGCAGAAGAATTTCACTGTCTACTCATCCAATGGTAAAAGCTTTAGCCATTACTTAAACAACAGACATCTACAGTCTGAAATGACATCAATTGCACAGTGGGTCATACAGTTCACAAACGCAGTGACAAGGCAAGAATGCACATGTACATCCACACAAAAATAAAATGCACTGTGACCAATACTATGCGGATAACTAGACTTCTGTCCTAACATGCTTGTATGTGCAAAAAAACTGTGTCATGTGCCCCTCAAGTTTAGCTCCTCATGGGAGTGCGTCTTATCCATTTAAAGATCACTTTTGTAATTTAAAAAGTGCATTCACACATGATATGGACAAAAATACAACAATCTCACCATTGTGTGCTCTGACGGCTGATTATTCAAAGGATGCAGCAGCCACATCCGAACCAATTCGGTCACAGCCATTGGCTGTTGATTGTTATGTTGAAAAACGCAGGTGAGAATTCAAAGGACGCGGTAGCTGCATCCGAACCAATTCGGTCACAGCCATTGCCTGTTGGTTGTTATGGTGAAAGACGCGGGTTAGTGTTCAAAGGACGCGGTAGCTGCATCCGAAATGATTCGGTCATGCCTTTGGCTGTTGGTTGTTATGATGAAAGACGCGGGTGAGTATTCAAAGGACGCGGTCACAGCCATTGGCTGTTGGTTGTTATGGTGAGCAACGTGCGTTTGTGCTCATGTCTTCAGCGCGTGGAAAACCGACTCGGTTACCTCCCATCACCAATGTATCAAAGTCAATAGCGGTCAGATGAAGAGTATTTGAACGTCGCAGTAGGCATGTCGTTTGCAAGCAATGCTATGCATTGGACCGATTCAGACAATGCGACCGACGCAAACCTATCACTTTTGATGCATGGATTTGAGACCGCCTCTGCTGTTGAGATATAAGTCTGTCTGGTCCCTAGAGACTGCACTTGCCTGCACTACCTGCTTCATTCCTGCACCTCCCCATCTCTCTGCTGCTGTGACCACATCCTCTGGTAGCCACTATGGCAGAGGAGGAGAACCAGGCCCTGCTGGACACACTGCTGCCACTGCACAGCCAGATGTATGGCAAACCAGAGGAGCAGGTGAGTGAGGATAACAGTGCATTGCCCTTGAACATGTGCATCACTGGCATTAGGAATCTCATTTGTAAATATTCATTTAGGGTTTTTGCACGTTTAAATGTGTATAGGGAACTGTTTTGGGCAGGTACACTGCTGTAGAAGTGTGTGTACTGGGGCAAACATATTAACACTGTTCTTATGGGACAGAGTTGTCATTGAACACAGGACTAATGCACATGATGCCATATTCATTCCCCTTAGGTATGTTTGCCAATCTGACCATGACTTATGTGTAGCAGTGTCTGACTCAGAAACATATCGCATGTGAACTAAGGGACTGTCACCATGTCATCCTTACAGGTCAACTCCCATGAGAAGGCGAGGATGTGGCTGACCATCGCCAAAAAGGTGCGTGACGTGGGGGTCGCATATCGTCGTGTCCGTCATTGCCGCAAGAGGTGGGAGGACCTTCGTGGCTGGGCCAAGAAGATAGCTGAGGTCCAGCTCGGCCTGTCACAACCTCGCAAGAGAAGCAGGCGGTGAACCTTGACGCCCCACATGCTCCGCATCCTAGCGGTGGTCTTCCCTGACATGGATGGGCAGTTGAAGGCCAAACAGCAGCAAGGAGGGGGTGAGTATATGCCTTGTTGCAGTTCTATCTTTAATCATGCATCTTGTAAGATCTTAGCCTGATGGCAGTTTTACAGGTCATATGTCTGCCAAACGTGCAGTTATTTTCACAAGATGCAAATGCAGAAGGATCAATAGATGGCAGGTAATGCCCCTTTCATCAGGCACATGTGAGTGAGTTAGGTTCAGGGTAGTAACAGTAGTGCCATGCACAGGTGTTCATCCAAAATTCTGAACACATGTGGATGAGCTTCAGCATGAATCCCATAGCTTGACATGTGTCTGCACATTCACTGATGGGTGAGCCTGTTCTCAGAGTAGTTTGAACAAATCATTGAAGTATGTTGTGATTGGAGCACTCAATTATGGAAATCCCAAGCTAAACATTTTGGCAGAATGTGTTGTCTATGTTCAGGCCTAGATGAGTTTGGCTTGGTCCGTGTGCCAATGTTTGGTCCCAGCTGGGCTGCTAAGTGTAATCACATGTATCCCATGGGACAGTCACAGCTAGGCTAACTCTGGTCACATGTCACACTGACCTTACCCATGATATTGTTGGAAATTCCGTACACACCATTCTAAAGAATGAGTCCATGTGTGGGACTTTGTAAGGGTGAAAACACAAGCCATTCAGTGTCAAACACAGGTTGTCACTGATCACAACATGGCTGCACTTGTGAGGTATGATGTGAGGTACACAGTCACAACAGTTGACATGTGTGTAAATGGTCTTGACTATTCCAACTTGATGCTTAGTAAACAATGTGTTTGATGCATCACTGTCTGATTCAGAGATGTCAAATATGCATCAAATTTGAGTTTGTTACCCAAATGAGATGTTAAACAGGAGCAATATCAGCTGTACAAAGTGTGCATAATGTGTAATCGAAGTGAGGGACATTCAGACTTGGTCCATACAAATGGGGACTTGTGCCACAGATTGTTCCACAGTGTTGACTGTACTCATGATGGATATTGGTTCAGTAACAAGAGTCTCTACAGTCATTGCACCCAGATGTGCCAGTGGAAAGGTGTTCCACCTGAGGCATTGTGAAGCTGCAGTGATCATACTTGGAAGTTTGTAGACCATTTTTCACATCTGTGAAACTTGAGCTGTTTTCAAAGTGCAAATCATTCGGATTCTGCTACATGACACTGTGCATAGATGACACAGGACAGTGTGCCACATGCCTGTCAGCCCTTAATGCGTACTGCCTTGGTGTCTCCCCAATAACAGTCATATGTGTGAACTGACAGTAGAGAAACTAAGCTACAGGACAAATGTGATCAATCACTGTTAACTTTGTGACATGACTCATGCAATGGCTATGCATTGTGAATGTTTGACAAGGTAGACATTTAAGCTGCGACATATGAGACGATTGTTCCACAGAATATATACCATGTCTCAATTCAAATCTGAGATTCATATTCCCATTTTGATGGCTATACTCACTTGCAGGAGAGGAGACAGAAATGTCAGGACACAAGTCCGTCATGAGCACAAGACGAAACATCCCTTGCTACATACTCCATTAGTAAACCTTATGGTTATGTAATTTGATGTTGATACACCCAATGTGGCTGATTACATCATGTATGATTGAGCAATGGTTAACTGGCAGACTAACAAGTGCCATGTATGTTAATGTAGCAAGAGCTAATAGCACAACTCAATATTATGTCTAATATCTTGTATCTGTGAACATTTGTGATGTTACCTATGTGTCAAGTACATATGGATGACTCATGAAATTCTTTTTTATTTTTGGTCACAGCATCATCAGCGGCCACTGGAGGAGACAGTGCCACGGATGTGGTGGGAGCAGTACGTCAGTCTGGGTCCAGTGAAGAGTTGTCAGAGGGAGGACCCAGTGATGGAGAGGGTGAGGGGAGCCTCACTGGGAGCAGCTCTGCAACTCCATCAACAGGGTCCGAGGCAGATTACAGCTCCAGTGATGACTCCCATGTGGTGGTGGGGGACACAGTGACTGCATCAACAACCTCAGAGTCCACCATTACTACCATCTCCACCCTCCCAGCTGCTCCCAGTACCAGTGCCCATGGCCGCTCCCGTGGCAGGGGAGGCATCTCCTTTGGGCCAGGCACCTCAACTCTTGCACCTGTTTCTCCTGTTGCCCTCAGTGTGGAGGCCAATGACAGCCTGAGGCAGATCTCTGTGGGGCAGACATCCATGCTGAATGTCCTCCATGCACACACCACTCTTTTGGAAGAAATGTTGTCGTTCATGGAGGGCATTCACTCTAACATGTCTGCCCTACAGAGAACAAATCAGGCTATGGCCTCTACACTGACGGGAGCACTGTCCCTTCTCCAGCAGTACCTCCCCCTCCTATCTCTTCCTCATCCACTGTTCCAACTACCCTCCCTGAACCAAGCACATGCAAACACACACATGCACACACCTCAACATCCACACGCAGCACACAAACACACAGACACAAGTTGCAAACCACACACACGCACACTCAGGGGACAGACAGCACACTCTCCACCAGGGACATGACAGCACACAACACACATGCATCCAGAGACACTCCTTATACCTCACAACCCCTACCCTTTCCTCTCCTGTTACCCCCTCAGCCCAGGCACACACCCTTGATCCCATATAATTATTCCCTCCCCAAACATGCACCCCCCCTCCTAACAAAAGAAAGTACTTCCCTCCTGACCCGGCATCCGCATCTGCCCCACCACCCCTGAGAAGAAACAACAGAAATCAACAACTCCCCTAAGAAAATCCCCCCGGTCCCAGAAGAAAACATGCACTCCTGCAACCCATAGCTCCCCAGACCTGCCCAGTACCTCTGCCTCAAAAAAATCCCCGACAAAAAAACCTCTCCCATCCCCATTCCCACCACACCCCTCAAACATTTCAAGATTCCCAAATTAGTTCAGGTCATCCCATCCCCAGCTCCATCTGCCCATACCACTACAGCTGCCCCCCTTACAATTAGAGACAACCACTGCAGTGGAGTCCCACCCCGCCATCAGAATCTACCACTGCAGTGGATGCTGACACCCCTCCTGATCCCATCCCATCCCTCCCAAAACACAACCCAGTCCCCATTAGTTTGTACCCTTTGGTGCCTGGCATGCCCCCTAGATGCATCACCCAGGGGAGGTGTCCCATACCAGAACTAGTGCAGTCAAGGATAGATGGGCATGATGTCTTTTTGGCTCATCAGAAGACTGTACATTGATGCCTGGCCAATGGCCTTTTGCTATTCCTTGAATTTTTATTTTGAGGCTGAATAAAGCATGTTTTCATTTTTGTTTACAAATTTCTGTGTCCACCAACTTTTTTTTTAGTTAACTCTATAACATGTACAATCAGTACTTTACAGATACAATGATGTTAGTATGGCATGGATTGCATATGTTCCATGGAGTATGAGCACTTTGACAGTATGTATTCAAGAATGTTGTGTCTACATTCCCTGGGTGTCATTGTCAACTTCAGTTTTGTGTAAGAGTGTGACATGAAGTCACAAACCTTTTAATTTTCTTAACACACTTACACATAGGTCATGCTTTCATTTGTCAACATAGTGCATGTGTCTCAAATTTCAACAGCTTTAGGCGAAGCATGCTGCATATGTTTGGGATGTGCAGAAAGGCACCTGTCTCATCTAATCACCTGGATACATATGAATGTTGACTGCATGGCAGTGACTTTGTACACACCCATGTACATAAAGTGATGTTAAAATACTTTTATGTGACTTGATAGTGGTGGACCCATGTCTGTGACTACTTCATATCTTGTAGAATAGTGGCAATGTCAACCTTGCAACAGGTACCATGCCACTGTGGGCAAAAACGCTTCATGGCTATGAACACATCTGATGCATTTCCTGAGCCCATGGTGAGTGTAAGGTGAGCAGTATTCGCACAGTCTTCCAGCCCTCTACCTTAACAGGACTCCAATTACTGCAGGGATTCTTATTAGGCAAGGTGTGTCTTTTCTTAATAGTCTATTGCTTACTCATTTACAAGTCGTTCATGCCATCCTGCTTTTGTTTGGTGACATTACAAGTATGGTGTTTATGGATTGTCCCAGCTTGGATTGCATTTTGCAACCACAGACCACTCATAGTTGAGCATATGAATTGTTTGTTATTTGTATTTTGTGGATGACTGACAAGGGTGTTGATTTGAGCTTAGATTGATGCTGTTCCATGTCACACCAACCTGACATATGATTGCTGTGATGTCTGTTGAATTGCCAGGTGGTCCATGTGGTAAGGCAAGTGGACAGTGAGTGCACAAAAAGGATGTGTGTCTTTCTACTGTGCAGATGCTCCAAGATCTGGAGTCTCCACCATGCTCTTTGTTGCCACACTTGGGAGGATGTGCTAATGGAAATTAGCGTCCTGGCTGCAGATGTATAGTCAAGGGTTCATGTTGCATGTGCTGAGCTTGCTTAAATAGGGGTGAAGGTGAGAGTGACTAGTATTTTATGTTTTGTTTGGAGTGGAGATACATACGTCATGGTGGGAGGACAAAGTTAGTGATTGTCAGAGAGTGTAGGCAGATCTTGTGTAGGAGACATGAGGTATCCACATTCCCCCTATGTGAGTGTTTACAGATAGAATTATGTGATTCAGAGTATGCAACTGGTTAAATCCTGTGCAAGGTATGGGATGAATAGGTAGATGTGATAGATGTTGAAGCACTTAGCCAAGGTTTTATTCTGGCAGGAGGAGTCTGTGCATCTACAGTGAGGGATGACTGTAACCAGGCATTTTCCAATGAGTGAGGATAGTTGTTGATGTGCATAAGTCAATGGTTGTATGGAACTTGTAAGTCATATGTGGATGTGACAGTGCCACAGTGAGACAAGGTTCAACTTGTCATCTGTGACAAAGTGGATAAGTGTATGTGAAGGGTATACATCAGTTGTGTACTTTAGTGTCCAGAACGGTGAAATGTGTAGTGTTGTATAGTTGATGTATGTTGTTACTTCATCTGTGTATGCATGTGTTTCTGAAATGACAATCTGTGGAACTTAAGCAGAGTAGGGTGGGTGTGTGGTGATCTGTGACTGACAGAGGACAGATCCATTGAGCAATATAAGTGTCTTGTTGTGAGTTGTGGTGATGTATTAATTTTGCATGTCAGAGTGGGCAGTGATGCTGCACATTGTGATATGAGTGCAGTCCAAATACATTACTGAGTGTGCAAATGGTGATGAGCGTGGTCATTTTTACATGTAACGTTTGACGTCTGCTGAGGAGGTGATGAGTCCAGTGCATTGTGTGCATGTGATGTATGTGAGAGTTGTTGTGTACATAGTGATGAAGAGTGGTGCTGTGCATGTAGGTGTGTATGTGAGAAGGGCAGCACCTGAGTGAGATTGTGACAATTGTGTTTGAACAGTTTGAGTACAAGGCTGCAGCTTGCGGGGCAGACATGTTTTTCCATCTAGCTGCAGCAGAGGTGGCTTATGAGTTGCTTGTGTGTTTGATAGTTTTGAAAGTTGAGCTTGCACTTTGGGGTGGATGTGAGAGAGGTCATACCTGCACAAGTAGAGTTCTTGCAGGTCAGGAGGTAATGTTGATATGTACATATGTGTAGATTTTGTGTATGTAAGTAGTCAAATACAGTTGCCAGAGTACAAATGAAGATGTGGAATGTGTTGTCTGAAGCTTGCTGTCTGCCACTGGATTTTCATGACTGATTGTGTGAATGGCCACTTTGAGTACACTGTCATATGCAAGACGTAGAGGCATCACTCTAAAAGTTGGCTTCACCTAGCCTTGCCTTGTCTGAGTTGTGTGTTGGCATATGTGGCATTTCACCCTTTGTAGGTAGTTGTTCTCATTAATTGGTCATTCTTGACCTTGGAAAGTGCCCTGGGATGGATGTGGTGATTGCTACATTTGCAATGTCATGATTCTGGAACATTGGATGGCAGTCCATTCCTTTGAGGGGTACAGCCCCATCAATGTTCAAGTAATGGATGTGTGTTGTTGTGCCACCTGGGGTAAGACTACCCTGGGTACGCATGCCCACACATGCCAGTACACTACACATGCATGGTTATTGCTGGCATTCTGACTTTGAATGTCTGAGGTATGGTGACACCAAGGGAGATGGAGTCATTGTGATGATGTCTATGGTTGTGCTGAGGAAAACACATTGCACTGTGAACAAACACACATTTGACACTGGAACAAGACACCCAGTTCCATGAATGTTTGCATTCTCAAAACGTTTGTTACCTCTGATCTGGTTTTGCAAGTGTCGCCCTTGTGTGTGTCCATGAGGGCTCCCATTGTGCACATTAAATACTGCCTTAGGGCCTGACGGTAATATGTGTTTGTTGAAAGTCTCCTTGATGTTTCCATAGATTTTTGGACATGGTTTCAGTGCCAAATGTGGACAAAGCGGACTTAATTCTGCACATGTCTTTCATCCTCACAAGATGTACCCATATCCCCTGGCTTCAGGATGACTGTGTCATTTGTGTTTTTGAGCCACAGATTGAGCCACCACCACAGCATCCTCACCCGTGCTGGCAGCTTATCTTACACAATGAGCTGTGCACTAGACACACCAACACTGTTTGTGGATCCTATGTCCTGAGACTCACGGGTACTCCTACTACTATGCAGGACACAATCTGCACATTCAAAATGGGATTATTAATTTCCGGCACACACTATAGCTTGAGGGGCTAGGTACAGATTAGCTGCGAATGACATTCTCCAAAGATGACCGCAGGCACATGCAGATTAGGAATTGTGTGCAGCGGCATCAGTCCACACATGGGGACTGTATCCTACATTGTTGTTGGCCCATGCTTCTTTCAAAACCAAAATGGATTTTGACTACAGATATTTCCCTGACGACTGTGACACAACCACCTCTGTGTTGTTGTGGTAGGAGACACTGAAATCAGTACTGAGTGGCTGTGTCTGTGGACATGTGTGTTGTGTGGGCCTGTATCCTCTGTGCTTTACTGTACACAGGAGCAAAAGAAACAATTGATGGACGGAATGCTGGACAATGCAAACATTCACCCCCAGTCACAAGGATCTGGGTTTAATCCAACATTCTTTTGCTCACCACACCACCCCAGTTTGGACCCAGCCATATGCAAATCAGTCTTGACCCTGTTCCTTGTGGAAACAGCCCAGCCCGAACATCCAAGCAAGGTCCTCCCTGGACCAGAAACAAGCATCCTGGGACCGGTTTCAGGTCATCACCCTTCATCAGCCAGGCTAGCTTGAATCCAGTGGTGTAGTGAGCACGGGAACCACGTCTGGACATAACCTTCCCACTTAGGACGACATATGCAAAAGAAACAATTGGGGGACGAAATGCTGGACAATGCAAACATTCACCCCCAGTCACAAGGATCTGGGTTTAATCCATCATTCTTTTGCTCACCACACCACCCCAGTTTGGACCCAGCCATATGCAAATCAGTCTTGACCCTGTTCCGTGTGGAAACAGTCCAGCCCGAACTGCCAAGCAAGGTCCTCCCTGGACCGGAAACAAGCATCCTGGGACCGGTTTCAGAGCATCACCCTTCATCAGCCAGGCTAGCTTGAATCCAGTGGTGTAGTGAGCACGGGACCCACGTCTGGGCATACCCTTCCCACTTAGGGTGACATATGCAAAAGAAACAATTGGGGGACGGAATGCTGGACAATGCAAACATTCACCCCTAGTCACAAGGATCTGGGTTTAATCCATCATTCTTTTGCTCACCATACCACCCCAGTTTGGACCCAGCCATATGCAAATCAGTCTTGACCCTGTTCCTTGTGGAAACAGTCCAGCCTGAACTGCCAAACCAGGTCCTCCCTGGACCGGAAACAAGCATCCTGGGCCTGGTTTCAGGGCATCACCCTTCATCAACAAGGCTAGCTTGAATCCAGTGGTGTAGTGAGCACGGGACCCACGTCTGGGCATACCCTTCCCACTTAGAGTGACATATGCAAAAGAAACAATTGATGGACGGAATGCTGGACAATGCAAACATTCACCCTCAGTCACAAGGATCTGGGTTTAATCCATCATTCTTTTGCTCACAATACCACCCCAGTTTGGACCCAGCCATATGCAAATCAGTCTTGACCCTGTTCCTTGTGGAAACAGTCCAGCCCGAACTGCCAAGCCAGGTCCTCCCTGGACCGGAAACAAGCATCCTGGGACCGGTTTCAGGGCATCACCCTTCATCAGCCAGGCAAGCTCGAATCCAGTGGTGCAGTGAGCATGGGACCCACGTCTGGGCATACCCTTCCCACTTAGGGTGACATATGCAAAAGAAACAATTGATGGACGGAATTCTGGACAATGCAAACATTCACCCCAGTCACAAGGATCTGGGTTTAATCCATCATTCTTTTGCTCACCACACTGCCCCAGTTTGGCCCCAGCCATATGCAAATCAGTCTTGACCCTGTTCCTTGTGGAAACAGTCCAGCCTGAACTGCCAAGCCAGGTCCCCCTGGACTAGAAACAAGCATCCTGTGACCGGTTTCAGGGCATCACCCTTCATCAGCCAGGCTAGCTTGAATCCAGTGGTGTAGTGAGCACGGGACCCACGTCTGGGCATATCCTTCCCACTTAGGGTGACATATGCAAAAGAAACAATTTATGGACGGAATGCTGGACAATGCAAACATTCACCCCCAGTCACAAGGATCTGGGTTTAGTCCATCATTCTTTTGCTCTCCACACCACCCCAGTTTGGACCCAGCCATATGCAAATCAGTCTTGACCCTGTTCCTTGTGGAAACAGTCCAGCCCGAACTGCCAAGCCAGGTCCTCCCTGGACCGGAAACAGGCATCCTGGGACCGGTTTCAGGGCATCACCCTTCATCAGCCAGGCTAGCTTGAGTCCAGTGGTGTAGTGAGCACGGGACACATGTCTGGGCATACCCTTCCCACTTAGGGCAACATATGCAAAAGAAACAATTGATGGACGGAATTCTGGACAATGCAAACATTCACCCCAGTCACAAGGATCTGGGTTTAATCCATCATTCTTTTGCTCACCACACTGCCCCAGTTTGGCCCCAGCCATATGCAAATCAGTCTTGACCCTGTTCCTTGTGGAAACAGTCCAGCCTGAACTGCCAAGCCAGGTCCCCCTGGACTAGAAACAAGCATCCTGTGACCGGTTTCAGGGCATCACCCTTCATGAGCCAGGCTAGCTTGAATCCAGTGGTGTAGTGAGCACGGGACCCACGTCTGGGCATATCCTTCCCACTTAGGGCGACATATGCAAAAGAAACAATTGATGGACGGAATGCTGGACAATGCAAACATTCACCCCCAA
Source organism: Calotriton arnoldi (assembly GCA_963921515.1). Taxonomy (NCBI): domain Eukaryota; kingdom Metazoa; phylum Chordata; class Amphibia; order Caudata; family Salamandridae; genus Calotriton; species Calotriton arnoldi. The sequence goes on along the minus strand of CAWUFW010007012.1, from coordinate 940,756 downwards.
TCACAAGGATCTGGGTTTAAACCATCATTCTTTTGCTTACCACACCACCCCAGTTTGGACCCAGCCATATGCAAATCAGTCTTGACCCTGTTCCTTGTGGAAACAGTCCAGCCCGAACTGCCAAGCCAGGTCCTCCCTGGACCAGAAACAAGCATTCTGGGACCGGTTTCAGGGCATCACCCTTCATCAGCCAGGCTAGCTTGAATCCAGTGGTGTAGTGAGCACAGGACCCACGTCTGCGAATACCCTTCCCACTTAGGGCGACATATGCAAAAGAAACAATTGATGGACGGAATGCTGGTCAATGCAAACATTCACCCCCAGTCACAAGGATCTGGGTTTAATCCATCATTCTTTTGCTCAACACACCACCCCAGTTTGGACCCAGCCATATGCAAATCAGTCTTGACCCTGTTCCTTGTGGAAACAGTCCAACCCGAACTGCCAAGCCAGGTCCTCCCTGGACCGGAAACAAGCATCCTGGGACCGGTTTCAGGGCATCACCCTTCATCAGCCAGGCTAGCTTGAATCCAGTGGTGTAGTGAGCACGGGATCCACGTCTGGGCATACCCTTCCCACTTAGGGCGACATATGCAAAAGAAACAATTGATGGACGGAATGCTGGACAATGCAAACATTCACCCCCAGTCACAAGGATCTGGGTTTAATCCATCATTCTTTTGCTCACCACACCACCCCTGTTTGGACCCAGCCATATGCAAATCAGTCTTGACCCTGTTCCTTGTGGAAACAGTCCAGCCCGAACTGCCAAGCCAGGTCCTTCCTGGACGGGAAACAAGCATCCTGGGACCGGTTTCAGGGCATCACCCTTCATCAGCCAGGCCAGCTTGAATCCTGTGGTGTAGTGAGCACGGGACCCACGTCTGGGCATACCCTTCCCACTTAGGGCGACATATGCAAAAGAAACAATTGATGGACGAAATGCTGGACAATGCAAACATTCACCCCCAGTCACAAGGATCTGGGTTTAATCCATCATTCTTTTGCTCACTACACCACCCCAGTTTGGACCCAGCCATATGCAAAACAGTCTTGACCCTTTTCCTTGTGGAAACAGTCCAGTCCGAACTGCCAAGTCAGGTACTCCCTGGACCGGAAACAAGCATCCTGGGACCGGTTTCAGGGCATCACCCTTCATCAGCCAGGCTAGCTTGAAACCAGTGGTGTAGTGAGCACGGGACCCACGTCTGGGCATCCCCTTCTCACTTAGGGCGACATATGCAAAAGAAACAATTGATGGACGGAATGCTGGACAATGCAAACATTCACCTCCAGTCAAAAGGATCTGGGTTTAATCCATCATTCTTTTGCTCACCACACCACCCCAGTTTGGACCCAGCCATATGCATATCAGTCTTGACCCTGTTCCTTCTGGAAACAGTCCAGCCCAAACTGCCAAGCCAGGTCCTCCCTGGACTGGAAACAAGCATCCTGGGACTGGTTTCAGGGCATCACCCTTCATCAGCCAGGCTAGCTTGAATCCAGTGGTGTAGTGAGCACGGGACCCATGTCTGGGCATTCCCTTCCCACTTAGGGCGACATATGCACTCGGGGTGCATTTGTCACCCCGAGTGGGACGGGTATGCCCAGACGTGGGTCCCATGCTCTCCATGCCACTGGAGTCAAGCTATCCTGGCTGATGAGGGCTGAAAGCCCGAAACCGGTCCTAGGATGCTTGTTTCCAGTCCAGGGAGGACCTGGCCTGGCAGTTCGGGCTGGACTGTTCCCATTGGGCGCAGGGTCAAGACTGATTTGCATATTGCTGGGTCCAAACTGGAATGGCATGGTGAGCAAACAAACGATTTATTTAGGCCCATATCTGTGTACTGGGGTGAATGTATGACATTGTTCTGCATTCTTTCCATCAATTTTTCTTTTTGCATTTGTCACCCCGAGTGGGACGGGTATGCCTAGATGTGGGTCCCGTGTTCTCCATGCCACTGGAGTCAAGCTATCCTGGCTGATGAGGGCTGAAAGCCCGAAACTGGTCCTAGGATGCTTGTTTCCAGTCCAGGGAGGACCTGGCCTGGCAGTTCGGGCTGGGCTGTTCCCATTGGGCGCAGGGTCAAGGCTGATTTGCATATGGCTGGGTCCAAACTGGAATGGCACGGTGAGCAAAAAAACGATGGATTTAGTCCCAGATCTCTGTACTGGGTGAATGTATGACATTGTTCTGCATTCTGTCCATCAATTGTTCTTTTTGCATTACTGTACACAGGTGCACCACTATGTCATACTATTGTGAGTACATCATAGTTCTATTGTCCTGCGATGTTTCTGTGCTTGTTGTGGTGGACTCATGCATTCACTTTGTGATACACACATATGTGTGGTTATTGCAATTTCTGGTCCAGCATCAAATGTGTGATTCCCCTAGTATTTAGCATGCTAACTGTACCTACCTGATGATGACATTCCCTCATTATACAAACAGGACATGCTTTTGACCCATGTTCGGATTGTGATCACAATGATGCTCAGGCCCTCAAAAAATAATTGGCACACAATCTGTGATCATCTCTTGAACCTGGCCTCTGTGCTTTTACCTGTCAAAGGTTTTATGGTATAAGGCACATTGCTGTTGATCAAGGGGGTGGTATGTAGGTCAGACTGTCCAGTTGTGACTTGCCTCCCTGCAAGGCCCCTACATACAACGCAACCTCCCTGCACCTGCCATGACCTGAAAGCGATGATCATGTGGTGGAGATGACACTACCTCCGACAAGGCAAGTAAGGCAGTGCACCATGGTGGCTATGCTCCAAAGGCTGTCCCCCAGCCTCTATTTACAGAACAGCTGGAGAGCCAGGGAAATCCTGGCACCATGTTGCAGTGGCCTGGTGAGGACTGTGTAAGTGATTAAGCCCATCGGTGTGGTATACGAAGGCCCCCAAAACCATGGCCCACAGGTGACCCTGGTGCACCAGCCCATTGACCAATGCGCAATTGCCATCATGGCTAATCCAAGGGTATGCTGAACACTTTATGATTGGATCTCAACACCCATAGGGGTCTATGGGCTTCAGTCGCCCGTCGTGTGTGTCATCGCAGGCTGAGACAGCTTCCACACTCACACATACAGTCCTTGAGCTGCTGTAGGTGGCTGCTCTGTCTTGTTTGCGCATCAGCCCCCAGTATTTTACAGGTTTGTAAGAGATCATTTAGTAGATGATGAGTCTTTGTTTGTTTGTTAACGTTCCCTGGAGCACTTGCATCTCCACTCTGCCCATTCCTCAACGTTGCCAGTTACTTTTGCTGCAACAGTATGGGAATGCATTTCATTGAAAAAGACCTTTCTGTTTGTTTATGTAGACATTCCTGCAGCATGTACTCCACCTGTAGGAATTGAGGCACTTTGCTTGAGCACAAGTTACATTGTTCATGTACACATTGCTGGGGGTATTTCACACCCCAACCCCAGATTTACATCGACACAAATGGGGGTATTTGTCCCCCAAAACCCAGATATGCATCTACACGTCTGGGGTATTTCCCCCCAAATCCGAGATTTGCATCTACACAAATGGGGGTAATTTCCCCCAACCCACACATATGCATCTACACGAATATTATACATTCTGCTACTGGAATAACAAAACTCACTGATGACTGAACTGGATCAGTAGTATTCTCTCAAAATCTTCAGCAGGATGCGCAAGAATTTCTAATGGTAATGCTGGGACTATTAGATGAAGAAGACGTGAATATCAATGAATTATTTGGTTTAACTTATAAATGGATCTATAACTGTGAAGATTGTGAATTTACGTCTAGCACTGAAATCAATTCAGAACGATTCCTGTACTTGACATTACTAGATTGTAAAGCTGTGTTGTTTGAAGATTTAACTACAAACACCCATCAAGATATGACCTGTCCAAACTACAGCTAAGAACTTAGGTCAATGTTGTTTCTACAAAGGTATGGAAAATATATCATAGTTATGCTACAACAATGCAGAGTGGATGGTACTGAATATGGAACTGAAATTACAAACTTTAAAGCTGCAGAAATTTCCATTTAAAAAAAAAAAAAACTTTCACAACTATAGCAATCATATTTCATGAAGGAGTTCATATAACCTCTGGACACAACACAATATATTTAAAGTGTCTAACCGGATGGACAGGGTGCATACAAGTGACATTCAAATCAAGACTACCTAAAAAGTTGCTAAACTCATATCTGCTATTTCTAGAACTGAAGTTCCAAGGAGAATCTAGGATAAGAAAATATGGTATTGTTTTGACATATATATGGATTATGTGTTTCTGAGACATTATTCGCCCTATTGAGGGTATTGTCTACAGCATGCTGTTAGAAATGAAGGACTCTTTAACTGCGGGAAAGGAATTTATAAAACATTTGAGGACTACATTATGTTACTACAGATAAAAAGTAAATGGAGGTACTAGAATACTAGTAGCCTTAAGTTGCATGTGAAAAGTCTGTTCACCACAAAAAAAAAGTCCCCTTTTGTTTCTGCTACAGCAACGTCTACGTAGTACTATGTGTTATGTTTTTCATAAATAGACTGAGAACATTTTAGACATCATTTGGCCTAACAGGGATGATGTTTACAAAAGGATATGCAAAAATGAAGACAGCTTCATAATTGTTGGACATTATGTACCAGATATAAAAATATCCGAAACAGTTTTAACATATAGTTGCTTTCATTAAGGTAGTAACCTATCAGCAAGCCAGTATTAAAAAACTTGTAGTGAGTGCTGTGAACATATGACAAAGTTGTAATGATCTACTGTGCATTTGTATTATTTTTTTTACAATCCATTGATTGTTTTTTCCCACTGTTTAATGATGAGTCTTCATACAAAGCACTGTTGAGTGAACACGTATGAAAGCTGAAAACAGAAAAAAACAGTAAAACTTTTGTCTATGTTAAATTAAAGTTTTGGTTAAAAAATATTGTATGTTGTTTGGTTACCTAATGTTCAAAATGAAATTCTAATACATTGTTGTCTGTTTCCGTGCACTCACCCAAATTCGCAGGCAGTATCCATGCATTCGCCCAATTACCCAGGCAATATCCATGCACTCACCCAATCACCAACGCACTAACCTTGCACTTATCCAATGACCCAGACACTACTCTTGCACTCATCTAATCACCCAGGCGCTACTCTTGCATTCATCCAGTCACCTATTCTCTACACACACACTCATACAATCAACCAGGCACTACCCATGCACTAATCCAATCACCCAAGAAGTAACCATGCACTCATCCATTCACTCAGGCACTATCTATGCACTCTCCCAATCCCCTAGGCACTATCCTTCAACTCATCTAATCACCCAGACAATACCCTTGCACTCATCCATTCACTGAGGCATTGCCCATGCACTCATCCACTCACCAAGTCCCTACTCATGCACTCATCCAATCACCCAGACAGTAACCATGCACTCATCCATTCACTCAGGCATTAGCCATGCACTCATCAGATTCACCCAGGCTCTACCCATGCACACATCCAATCACCCAGGTACTACCCTTACACTCATCCATTCACTCAGGCACTAAACATGCCTGGTCCATTCACTCAGGCACTACCCATATACTCATCCAATGACCCAGGCACTATGCTTGCACTCATCCGTTCACTCAGTCACTACCCATGCACTCATCCATGCACCCAGGCACTAACCATGAACATATCCAATAACCAAGGCACTACCATTGCACTCACCCATTCACCCAGCCACTACCCATCCAATGATCCATTCACCCAGGCACTACCCATGCACTCTTCCAATCACCTGGGCACTACTCATGCACGCACTCCTTCACCCAGCCATTATCCATGCACTCAATCGATTCACTCAGGCACTACCCTTGCACTCATTCATTCACTGAGGTACTACCCATGCACTCATCCATTCACCCAGGCACTACACATGCACTCATCCATTCTTCCAGGCACTAACCCTGCACTCATCCATTCACTCAGGCACTACGCAAGCGCTCATCCATTCTCTCAGGCACTACCAATGCACTCATCCAATGACTCAGCCACTACCCTTGCACTCAAACAATCGCCCAAGCACTACCCATGCACATATCCATTTACTCAGGCACTACGCATGCACTCATCCATTCACTCAGGCACTATCCATACACTCATCCAATGACCCAAGAACTATGCTTACACTCATGTATTCACTCACACACTACCCTTGCACTCATCCATTCACCCAGGCACTAACCATGCACACATACAATCACCCAGGCACTACCTTTGCACTCGTCCATTCACCCAGCCACTACCCATGCACTCATTCATTCACCCTGGCACTACCCCTGCACTCATTCATTCACCTAGCCATTATCTATGCACTTATCCATTCACTGATGCACTACCCGTGCACTCACCCATTCATTAAGACACTACCCATGCACTCCTCCATTAACCCAGGCACTGCCCATGCACTCATCAATGCACCTAGGCACTGCCCATGCGCTCATCCATTCACCTAAGCACTATCCATGCACTCATCCAATCACCCAGACACAACCCTTGCACTCATCCATTCACTGAGGCACTACCCATGCACTCACTCACCCAGGCACTACTCATGCACTCATCCAATCACCCAGGCACTATCCATGCATGCACACAATCACCCAGGCACTACCCTTGCACTCATCCATTCACTCAGGCAAGACCCATGCACACATCCAATCACCCAGGCACTATGCATGCATTCACCCAATCACCCAGGCACTATCCATGCACATACCCCATCCCCAGGCACTACCCTTGCACTCATGGAATTACCCAGGCAGTACCTTGCACTCATCCAATCACTCAGGCATTACCCTTCCACTCATTCAGTTACTCAGGCACTACCCTTGCACTGATCCATTCACTCACGCACTACCCATGCACTAATCTATTTTCCCAGGTAGTAACCATGCACATATTCAATCACCCAGGCACTACCTTTGCACTCATCTATTCACACAGCCACCTCCCATGCACTCAACTATCCATGCACTCACCCATTCAGCCACAAACTATGCATGCACTCATCCAATCACCCAGGCACTATGATTGCACTCATCCATTCAATGATGAGCTACTTATGGACTCATCCAATCACCCAGGTGGTACTTTTGCACTCATCCAGTCACCCAAGCGCTACCCATGCACTCATACAATCAACCAGGCACTACCCATGCACTAATCCATCACCCAAGCAGTACACATACACTCATCCATTTACTCAGGCACTATCCATGCACTGATCCATTCGATGAGGTGCTATCCGTGCACTCATCCAATCACCCATGCACTACTCTTCCACTCATCCAGTCTTCCAGGCACTACCCATACACTCATCCAATCATTCAGGCATTACCCATACACTCATCCAAACACCAAGGCACTATCCATGCACTCATGCAATTACCCAGTTACTACCCTTGAACTCATACAATCACTCACGCGTTACCCATTCACTCATCCATTGACTCAGGCAATATCCATGCACTCATCCATTCACCCAGGTACTACCCATGCATACATCCAATCACCCAGGCACTACCCTTGCACTCATCCATTCACTCAGGCACTACGCATGCGCTCATCCATTCACTCAGGCACTACCCAGGCACTCATCCAATGACCCAGGCACTACCCTTGCACTCATCCAATAACCCAGGCACTACTCTTGCACTCATCCAGTCACCTATGCACTACCCACACACTCATACAATCAACCAGGCACTACCCATGCACTAATCCTATCACCCAAGCAGTACCCATGCACTCATCCATTCACTCAGGCACTATCTATGCACTCTCCCAATCACCTAGGCACTATCCATGCACTCATCCAATCACCCATATACTACCCTTGCACTCATCCATTCGTTGAGACACTGACCATGCACTCATCCATTCACCCAGGCACTACCCTTGCACTCATCCAATCACCCAGGCACTACTCATACATTTTTAAAATCTTCCAGGCACTATCCGTGTACTCACATTATCACCCAGGCACTACCCTTGCACTCATCTAATCACCCAGGCATTGCCCTTGCACTCATCTAGTTACTCAGGCACTACTCATGCACTCATCCATTCACTCAGGCATTATCCATGCACTCATCCATTCACCCAGGCACTACCCATGCACACATCCAGTCACCAAGGCGCTACCCTTGCACTCATCCAATCACTCAGGTAGTACACATGCGTTCATCCATTCACCCTGGTACTATCCCTGCACTCATCCTTTCACCCAGGCACTATCCATGCACACATCCATTCACTGAGGGACTACCCTCGCACTCATCCATTCACTGAGGCACTACCCATGCACTCCTCCATTCACTCAGGCACTACCCATGCACTCATCCTTTCACCCAAGCACTACCCATTCACACATGCAATCACCCAGTCACTGCCTTTGCACTCATCCAATCACTCAGGCACTACTTATGCACTCAAAGATTCACTCAGGCATCACTGCTGCACTTATTGTAACATCCATGCACCAGTTATGCACTCATTCATTCAGCCATACACCAGTCATACATTCATTCCAACATATATACATACTTTATCTTTTTTTAACTGTAAAAGGCGGAACTTTTTTTTTTGTATTTTAAAGTGCTTTTGTAAAGTTTAAAATAAAATCTTTTTTCTAATAAAAATGGCAACTGGGACAGGAGGAATTGGAAAAACATGCACTGAAAAATGTGCAAAACATGTTGAAGCGGAAAAAAATTGGCATGTATCATGTTTTGCAGCATTGTGAATAGCTGTAAGACACTGCTCACCAGCACTTATAACAACACTACAGTCCATGTAGTACGTGGCCATTCTTGAAAACTGTGGAGCCATATCTGTTGCAGTAGTCTGCACCTCTGAAGGGACTTTATGGCCGGTAATCTTTGCTGAAGTAGATGGTCCTCCAGCTTCCCTCTGCTTGATCGCCAGTTTGAGACGTTTTTTATGATAGGCTTTTAGATGATATAACATGGACGTTGTTCCACATGAATATTTCTTGTTCATCCTTCTAGAGAGGATCTTGTCGCAGGTTGTGCATTGCACAAGTATGGCAGCAGTTTTCGATTCCCCGTATGGGATTTTGAAAAAATCTCATGCCACACTGGCTCTCTTTTGTGAGGTTCCTCTTCTTCCAAATCTTCAGTCTCCACCTCCTCCACATTCCTGTCCAGCTGTTGTTCCTGCTGACCCCCATCTCCTTCCTGTGTTGCCATTTTTGATAGAAAAAAGGACATAAACTTTGCACATCAAGATCAATCACCGGCTCAGAATGAAGTTCTATGAAAGAAGATTCAAGAAGGAGGAGTGGGTGTGTACTTCCTATTGATTTTGCTGAGAAGTATATTATCCAATGATATTCCTTGCTTTCCGGTCATGAGATATTCGCAGTGACCGATATGTTTGTGGTTACCACGGTGAAGCGGAAATTTACAATAGAAAGTTTAAAGTAGTTTTCCTTAAAAATGGAAAGAAAAGCAGAACTTTCAATACTATAATAGCGAACAGCTATACTAAACTTGTTCACAATACCTCTACATATATGTTTCAGACTTGTTGAAAAACACGCGCTGTCCGTCATTACCGCTGTCCGTCATTAATGTACTTTCTGATAAACACATACAAAATCAAAAAATGAGTGGTATATAATATAAATATAATACACAATTCCCAGATATAAAAAGAAAATATGAAAATCTTAGATGTTCACTTAAAAAAAAATGAACGTTACAATTAAGAAATAGAATTTTAAAAAACTTTAGCAACTGAAAAAACCAAATTATAGTTAAGAATTAGCATTTAAAAAACCTTAGAGAATCAAACCCAGAGGAATTCAGCAGTTATAGTTAGCTGAGCTAACTAAAACTCACGCCCCCACAATGCACTGCTTACAACCTCACATATTACATCACTCATGACATGGTCAGTGACATCACTGATGACATCTCAAATGACATCACTTATGACATCATTGATGACATCATCCACAGGATCTCTGACACACCCAATCACACCCCAATGTAACCTTTCATACACCCACTCCAACTTCCACCCTACAATTCTCGAAACCATTGACACACCCATACCAGTATGTACATACCCGCTCGTTGATTAATAGATCTACACACACATCCACTCAGTCACCTATACAGCCACTCGTACACCAACTCACTCACTAATAAAGCCACTGATATATCTACTCATACAGCCACACAGCCACTCACACACACTCAGTCACCCATAGAGCTACTCGCGCACCTACTCACTCACCCATAGAGTCAATCACACAGCCATTTACTCACCTATACAGTTATACACACACCAACTCACTTATTCATACAGATACTAACACATACTTACTCACCTATACAGCCACTGACACAAGCACACACTCAACCATACAGCCACTCTCACAATCACTCACTCACACAGGATTCCCCTGGGTGTCTAGTTTTCAAAAATATACAGGTTTGCCAGGTTTCCCTTTCATACACCCACTCCAACTTCCACCCTACAATTCTCGAAACCATTGACACACCCATACCGGTATGTACATACCCGCTCGTTGATTAATAGATCTACACACACATCCACTCAGTCACCTATACAGCCACTCATACACCAACTCACTCACTAATAAAGCTACTGATATATCTACTCATATAGCCACACAGCCACTCACACACACTCAGTCACCCATGGAGCTACTCGCGCACCTACTCACTCACCCATAGAGTCAATCACACAGCCATTTACTCACCTATACAGTTATACACACACCAACTCACTTATTCATACAGATACTAACACATACTTACTCACCTATACAGCCACTGACACAAGCACACACTCAACCATACAGCCACTCTCACAATCACTCACTCACACAGGATTCCCCTGGGTGTCTAGTTTTCAAAAATATACAGGTTTGCTAGGTTTCCCTAGGTGCCGGCTGAGCGAGGGTCCAACATTCATAGCTAGGCACATTGCGAAAAAAAGGTCAGTTTTCACTGGAAATATGTAATGTGCCCACTTTGCGTTTTGAGCCGTTTCCTGTCACGGGCACTAGGCCTACCCACACAAGTGAGGTACCATTTTTATCTGGAGACTTGGGAAAATGCTGGGCGGGTGGAAGTTTGTGGCTCCCCACAGATTCCAGAACTTTCCTTCAGAGAAAAGTGAGGAAAATTTGTTTTTTTTTACAAAGTTTGAGGTTTGCAAGGGATTCTGGGTAACTGAACCTGGTGAGAGCCACTCAAGTCACCCCATCCTGGATTCCCCTGGGTGTATAGTTTTACAAAATGTACAGGTTTGCTAGGGGTCCCTAGGTGCCAGCTGAGCGAGTTGTCCAAAATCCACAGCTAGGCACATTACAAAAAAAGGGTCAGTTTTCACTGGAAAAATGTGATGTGCCCACGTTGCGTTTTGGGCCTTTTCCTGTCGTGGCACTAGTACTACCCACACAAGCGAGGTACCATTTTTATCGGGAGACTTGGGGGAATGCTGGTGTGGGTGGAAGTTTGTGGCTTCCTGCAGATTCCTGAACTTTCCATCACAGAAAAGTGCGGAAAAAGTGTTTCTTTGACAAAGTTTGAGGTTTGCAAGGAATTCTGGGTGACAGAACCTGGTGAGAGCCACACAAGTCACCCCATCCTGGATTCCCCTGGGTGTCTAGTTTTAAAAATTGTACAGGTTTGCTAGGTTTCCCTAGGTGCTGGCTGAAAAACATTGTTGATATACCAAATATGTAGTTAAATATGGAAACAAACTTAATATGCCGTTTTTCTATGGATTGCATTCTTTAAAACACCATGCCACTGTGCACTTAAGAGCGAGAGCGATTGAACCATCTTGCTCCCCGATCAGAGGTCATGATCAGCTGAAGAGGAGCCATAAATTCTGTGACAGTCGTATGAAAGCATCAGACTCGTCTGACGCTTATTTCTAAAGGAAATAAGGCTTGCAGCAGGCCTGTGCATATGCGTCTGTTGGTCTTAGTCAGATTGCATGTTTCTGAAGGAATTTAAGCATTTAGGTTTATTTATAAAGAAATTGGGAATGGAGATCACGTCTCCATAGCAACGAATGAAACATTTCTGTTCAGCAATCATTGTTGAAAACGTTTTAGTGTGGTGGTTGATGAGTTTACAGGCAGTTTTACATGGAGAAAGCAAATAAACATAGGAAAAAGGAAAACATTTTATTCTATTTATATATATATCAAGAAAAAGACAAAATTACTGAAAATAACATTGAAAAGTCAAACCAGGAAGGCATAGGTAGAAAACTAATAAGTCAGGAGTTGCATGATGCTGTCCAGGAAACAGTAACACAAGTACTAAGTAGAAAAAGGGAAATTAGACATGTAGATGAAGAAGAATATTCCTCTATATGAGATAAGGAGGATCTGAATAGAGGTCCAGGAGCTAAATGTATAAAGGAAAAAGAAACATATGAATGGAATGTCCAGTAAGAAAGGAATCCAAAGCAGCTCAATGAGAGTTGGTGTCCAAAATGACACAAAGAAAAGTCAGTTTAACACTGAGGGGCCGATTCCGATCTCGGCCGGTAGGGCTCCGAATCGGACTCGGCATTACCGGATCCGATTCGGAGCCCAGTTTCCCGACCGTGCGTCCGGGCGAGCGAGTACGATGCGAGCGGACGCGAAATCGCCGAACGACTCGTTCGCGGGACTCAACCGCTCCGACCGACTCGCTCGGACACGACTCGCACCGCGCAATGGAGACGTTCCCCGGCCGGGTAAGTAATATGCGCGCCGCGAGCAGTCCGACCGACTCGCGCCGTCCGGCTCGAAAGAGCAGTCGGAGCCGCACTTTGGGGTCCGTGTCGGACCCCCTGTACGCCTAGCCGCGCGAGTCGCACACAGGGGGACCCATGGGTCCCCCTACCTGTGCATGTACGGCGCGACCCGCTTCAATGCGTACCCGCTGTAGGGGCGCCCTTGTTCGCCTCGCACCCATTGAGTCAATGGGAGCCCGCGTATGCGTTGTACGACCGGCTCCCATTGACTTCAATGGGAGTCCGACCGAATCGAGTCCGATAGCATGCGAACGCATCGTACTCGTTCGGTCGGACTGCTAGGGTCCGATTCGGTCGGAAATCTCTCCGGGTCCGGCTCGGTCGGAGAGATTTCCGGCCTGAATCGGAATCGGCCCCTGAGAGTGAATTTGATCCTAAGGATGAATTAGAAATGAGAGGTGAAACATCCAATATGGATGAATATATCCTAGATTTGAATTATAAAGATTGTCTAGAATATGAGTTTGATGCCAATCTCAAAAATAAGCATAGAGAGATAACTGCAGTGATAGATCCATTAGGAGAACAAATATTTAACCCTAGAGATATAAGACACCCAAGGGGTAAGGATTAGTGGCCCTTAGACCATTAGTCTAATTATATAAAGAACATGACAAGGAGGCCCCTAGAGAAAGATCAGAGGAACAGTATGAGGGTGGAATGCTCTCATTGGTGATAGAGGAAAAGGTAACCCTAACACCAAATCTAGACCCGGAATTAATGACATATGTCTTTAAGGTGGGGAGAGACCCAAGAAAGGGTTTAGAGAGATCATTAAAGTAAAAACAGGACAGGGTTCTGGATATCCTGGGTCCAATGGCTAGAATTTTCTACACAGTGCAAGATACATATTTGAAGGCGAGTGATCAAAACATTCATTTACTAAGAGGGTGGTGTCAGCGTGCAATTTGTATTTTAGGCAATGCAAACGCAGGGCTTCTGGCGGAAAGACGCAGAACAGTGCTAATGCGTATTAACCCTAAATTTAGTGATTTAGCCAGAAAAGAGTTTAGTGATGAAGCCAAGGGATTACTGTTCGGAGATGGGATGGTTAAATCCCTGAGTTAATATGTTCAGACTTTTAAAAGTCTGGATAAAGCACAATATTCAGTGTGCAGAGTATTTACAGGGAACAGTTTTTATGGTAAGGCTGGAAGGAGAAGGCACCCTTTCAGCCGAGCAAATTATAAGTCCCACTATCAAAACAATTGAATGTCAGGATACCATAGCTATGCAAACTATAGAGGGGAACCAAGAGGTGCCCAATTTTTATCCCCAACGAGGGAGAGGAGGAAAAGGAGGATCTGGTAGAGGAAGAGGACAAAATACTAATTAGGGACAATGTGAATATGAGGACTGTTATTGTTCTATCCCTAAAAAGGTGGTAGGAATGTTAAGATTTTTCTGAGCTCAATGGAGAGGATTAACATATGATACAATAGAAGGTTATCAAATAGAGTTTGATTCAGAACCATTCCAGATGAAAGAACAGGACTAACTGATTTTTCAAAAAGAATTAGAAAAGACTGTACAAGAGGAAAGTTTACAAATTATAGTGAAAGATACAATAACAAAAATAGGAGAGGAACAGAAAACGTTTGTGAGTACATTGTTTTTGGTTGAGTAATAAGACAGAGGGTGGAGACCTGTGATAAATTTAAGGAAACTACATCCATTTGTTACATATCAACGCTTCAAAATGGAAGGAATACACTTATTGAGAGACATGCTTCAGGACTTGGATTGGATGGTGAAAATGGATCTCAAGGATGCCTATTTCACAGTTCCAATTACAAAGGAGAGTCAAGCTTATTTACAGTTCAGATGGTAAGGACAGTTATACCAGGTCTAATGTCTCCTATTCGGGCATCAGAAGCACCCTGGTGTTTCACAAGGGTTTTAAGACCAATAATGGGTTTCCTAAGGGAAAGAGGAGTGGGACTGATTGTTTATTAGATTACATTTTGATAATGAATCAAAGGGTAGAGGAATTGAAAGATAGGTTGATGTTGGTGAAGAATTTGCTAGAGCCATTGGGTTTTGTAATAAATTCAGATAAATCAATACTTATACCATCACAAAGATTGTAATTTCTAGGATTTGTGGTGGACATAGTAAAAAGTAATTTACAGCTACCGGAGAAGAAAGCAAAAAAGATAGGACAAGAATTGAGACTGTTATCAAAAAAGGAAAAAGTGAAGTTGAGAGAATTGGCATGGGTGATAGGTTTATTGTTATCATCAATATAAGCTATATTTCAGGGATCTCTACATTACAGAGCCCTTTAGCGTCTAAAGACTTTAGGTTTGACGAAATGTTTGTGGTACTGAGATATGATACCTCTGAGCAAGGAAGCAAAATAGGATTCATTATAGTGGAAGGAAAATTTGGAAATTTGTGGGACAAAACCAGATTTTCTTCTAGAGTCAGATGCAAGCAATTCAGGATGGGGTGCCATATGTTCTGGGCAGGAGACAGGTGGAGTTTGGAATGTGTTAGAAAAAAGGGACATATAAAGTGTCTAGAGATTAGAATGTGTTTGTTTGCCCTCCGCAGTTTCAGGAAAGAGTTGAAGGAGAAGCTCAGTTGTATTGAAGATGGACAACATAACGGAAGTAACATATAAAAACACATTTGGAGGAAGCAGGTCGAAAAGATTTTCAGTTTTATCAAAAGAAATGTGGGAATTTTGCTTGGAACAAAAGATTGGATTGAAAGCAGAACATTTACCTGGGATACACAATGTGGTAGGGGACTGGAATTTGTGAAATTTGACAGATTACAGCGATCGGAAGTTAAGGGAGGATTATTTTCAGAAGATTCAGAAAATAATGGGCCCCTTGGTGGTGGCTCTATTTGCCTCCTGATTGACTTTTCAGTTACCACATTATATCAGTTGGAGACCAGATCCAGGAGCAATAGTAGTAGATGCATTTATGCAGAATTGGAGGAAAATGAAAGGATATGCCTTTCCCCCGTTCTCTATGATTTAGAGAGTATTAGTGCAGGTGAGAAGGCAGAGCTGTCAAACAGTGCTAGTCACACCTTTTTGACAAACACAGGCATGGTTTCCAACAGTTATAGAAATGACGCTAGAAATACCATATTTGATAAAGTCATGCAAAGGTCTTTTACAAGGAGTGAAGAAAGAAGAGCATCCTTTACTGGAGTTGGGTTTACTCAACCTTCTAGTATGCAGGATATCAGGCATTCAGTTAGATTCTCAGACCTTTCAGGAACAGCTGCAAATTTCCTCAGTGAGCCATGGGTGCCAGGAACAAGGAAGTGATATAGAAGAGCATGGCAAATTTGGTTAAGTTGGTGTGTGGAAAAGGTTTTGGATCCCATGGAAGCAGATGCAGTAGAGGTAGCAAATTTCCTGGCAGAACTGTTTGAAAAAGGCTTATCATATAGAACAGTTAATTGTTATAGATCAGCTGTTGCAGCCGGATATTAATTGAAATAAGGAATGACAGTGGGTAGTAGTCCATTGATATGTTGGGTGATAAAAGGAATTCAGCTAAAGAGACCACCTGGAGCAAAATATCAAACATTATGGAATGTAGATTTGGTATTACAGTTATTTGAGAGATGGCCAATAAACAAATACCTAGGAGTGAGAGAATTAACATGGAAATTGGCAACATTACTGTGTTTTATTTCATTCAGATGGGTTTCAGATATAAGGGTGTTAGAAGTGACAAATATATTTTTTTAACCAGATGGTGTTTTTTTTTTTAATTTGAAAAAGAAATAAGGGTTATTGGTTTGGCAGTCCTCCTTTCGACCCGCCACCGCCATGCCGACAGGAGGACCACCAAGCCTGCAGTGCACTTGTCCACCAGATTACAAGTCTAATCCATGGCGGGCGGGCAGTGCTGTGATGGTATCACAGTGGTGGTCTGTTAGACACATAGGAGAGCCTACTATGCAGACTGCAGCCGTGAGAGCACCGACTGCACGTTCCTGCATGGTGTGGCATGCTCCATGTCATGCACGCCACACCATGCAGGAATGGGTGCACAATGAGTGCATATATCAGGACCACCTACTACTAACATCAGTTCCCAGGCCAGGGAAAATACAATTGTACAAAACAGATCCCTAGGCAACTACTATTCTACTAAGCATTATTTGAAATAATTGCTAAATGGTGCTAAAAAAGGCTAAGTGTGCACATGAAAATAACTCATAAAATACTTTTATTCTTGCAAAATATCTAAAAATCAATGATATACAATGTCTGTACAGTTACACGACGAATTAAAAATAACACACTTCACAATCCAGTTATCTCTCATTGGGATAAATACAATATAATCAAATATAATTAATGTAGTTTCTAAGTAAACTGATACTTTTTGATACTTTGTATACAATAGTTGCAATTATGAAAACACTTTAAGATAAAGGCTCAACTGCATCAAAATGGACAAAAACATGATTGACAAGAATAATTATTCCATTCATTTAATCAGAAAAGAAATTTGTTTCCCTCCCAATAAAAATATTCGTATTGAGAGACAAAAGAGTGGCTTTGATTGTGGATAGATCTTCATAGAATCGAGTCTACACGCATTTCAGTGACCCGAGTGTTTTTTATCAGGAAAGCCACAAGTGTGACATACCAGATATTAGGCACCATTGGGTAAGGATGTCAATAGAGATAGGGTCCAATTGGATAACGGGACCAGCAAAACCAAACAAGCTCTTGTGGGATAAAGTAACCAAACAAGATGCAAACAGCACCGAGGAGTATGGTGAGAAAATGGAAATGATTTATAAACAGGCAAATCTTATGTAATCAAGGAGCTGGATTTGCCTGGATCTTTGGAACAAAGAAAATATATATCCAGAATGCAATTGGGTATGTTTCTCTTATGGCCCCCTAAGTCCTTTTCCGACAGCCTTTTCATGCCGGTCAGACCGCCATTAAAAGGCTGTTGGAAAGGGACATCGTAATTCCAACGGCGGTGCCTGCCTCTGCACCGCCTTTATTTGGGGTCACGATTCCAACTGCCGCCCTGTCAGTATCTCTGATCCTGGAGGAGGCCGCAGCCCTTCCTCCAACATACAATGTTCAGACATACAAGGATCCGACCACCAGTACGGCATTCAGACCAACAGGCCGTCTGTGGCGGTCCCACCAACATAATAATGAGGCCCTGTATTCTCAAAATAATAACCACAAATAAATGCAATGTTATTTACAATTAAAAAGCACGACACAATCAACACATAACATAAAAACGAACACAATTTTTTAAAAGTATATAATTGTTTATAACTTGTTATTCCTTAAGTAAATTCTTACCCTATATCTGTACAAACTACACAACACACTCCTAAAATATATTTTTAAAATTATAATACTTACACATTCTACATAATTTATTATCAATGAAAATATTAAAAATAATTAACTAATAGTAAAACAATTATATTTAATTACCTTCGCACCCTTTATCCCTAAAAAACAAACAACTTGCCACTAAAATATATATATATATATATATATGTTAAAAAATCTTAATTACATAATTTACATAATAAATTATCCATTAAACAATTATTAATAATTAACTAATAATACATTAATTGTATTTAATTAACTTCCCACCCTTTACCCCTCCAAATCTAACAACTCACACCGAATATAGAACTTAAAGAATATCAAAATTACACAATTAACATAATTAATTATCAATTAAATAATCATTATAAATCAACATTAATTATTCATTATTATAATTAATTTCTTGCACACTGTTTACACAAACAAAAACAACAACCCACACCAAACAAAATAATTATTACACACTTTACATAATTAATTATCAATTAAATAAGTAATTATAATATTAAATATGTATTAATTAATTATAATTAATTTACTTCCCACCCTAAAACCCCACAAAACCCTCAAACTGCACCTAAAATTTAAATTATAAAAAAATTATTATACAATTAATATAAATAATTATCAATTAAATAATAAATACTGATTAGTAATTAATAATTGAATAAATAAAACTAATACAAAAATAAGTATTAATTAATTATAATTAATGTAATTAACACTCTGTACCCCTATAAACACCACAACCCACTATGATACTAAAAATGACAAAAAAATATTACATTAAATGTAAATACTGCAAAACATTTACAAACTATATTAAAAACCATTAACAATATTTATACAAACAATTTATAACATATACAATTAAAATATATAGTTAAATACATAAAAATAATTACAAAACAATATTTTTAACAATGATATTAACAACATAGATATTTTTGTAAACAATATTAACACTTTCTATATTTTTCAAATTGATATTACTTACCATAAAATCGATATTCTTGTTAACAATATTCTTGAACACAATATTTCTGTATGACGATATTTCCAACTCAATATTTATGTAGCACGATATTAAATTCTCTATATTTTGTCGGAATACCTTCCACACCAACCATTCCCTCTCCCTTGAGCCTATGAGCACGATTAGCCTCCTTGATTAGGGAATCACTAGCTATTTTTAAAGCCAGCTTATAATACATTCAAGTCTTTAACACAATAGCCCACCAATGCCCTGAACGTTAGTTCAGGGCTGGATTGGGCTCAGTTAGATAGCTGCTATTCCTGCAACTGCCATGTTCCAAGATTATTGAGAAAGTAATTGTGGTGGTGATGATGTGCAATATCAAATCCTAAATGCATCAGCAGCCATGATCTATAAAGAGGTGCTGCTCTTTAAGCAGAAACATTTTTGCTTTACCAAACCCACTTTGATTGGCCCCTTTAATTAGGATATTCCCAGAAAGTTGTTTACCTCTGCATGTGCCCATTACTCTGACTCTGGGCTAATCATTCCTGTGGGGGCACAACCACTGCCAAAGGTTGACATAACTTAAACATGCAATTAACCAATGTGTCATGCAGGTAAACAATGGTTCTGCCAAAAAATGTGGCATGCTGGTAATAAATACTAGCTAGTTTAAAAGGTATGATGTCCGTCTACTGTACAGAAGCATGCTGACACCTTTAGCAAAGTTATGTTGCCACTAAGCAGTGTTTGTGCCATTTCTGTAACAGAAAACCACCTTTACATGTGGTTCATTGCATCAATAGATGGGCTAGACTATATGATTATTAGTCAGTTCATTAGGATTAAAAAATAAACCACATCAAATGTAGAAAACATATAATCCAAACTTTGTAATCGGATAAAATGGAAACGACAGACGTTGTGTGGTATTCATAAGAAATATAAGAGTTGGCTCCAAAATGTTTCATCCAAATGGTACCTCACATACTTAGGGCCGTATTACGATGCGGTCAGAAACGGCTCCGACCGGCCGCATCGTAATATGCCAGTCGGATTCCTTTCCGACCGCCTCATTACGATGGAGGCGGTTGGAAAGGAATCCAAACTGTCATTCCGACTGGCTTCCGATGGGCTCGGAGAGCCTGTCCGCAAGTCCGAATGCTGTCAGTAATCCCAAGAGCAGCTCTTTCCACCTGAGGGATTACGATGTCGGATTCTGACAGCCTTTCTGTGCTGGCCTTTCCGACACAGAAAGGCTGTCAGAAGTTGACTTTGGGGGCCCCCAGCAGGGCCCCCATGGGTGCATGGCCTCCGGTTGGAGGCCGAGGGGGCACCATGCCCCCCTGTTGATTCCTGCACCCCTGGCTGGCACCTTGAGGTGCCTGCCACGGGGTGCAGGGATGAACTGCACCTCCTATTTTACAATGGGAGCATGTATTCTGGCCAGAATACATGCTCCCATTGTAAAGTATATGAATGCGACTGAACAGTGTTCGGTCGCATCCTAATTAGTCGGTCCGGACCACCGACCAGGTGTTGGTCGGTCTCATTACCGAGACGATGTCGGCCGGAGGGAACGCCATCCGACATCATAATAGGGCCCCTAGTGAGTGGCCTTTCCTTCCCTTCCCTTCATAATGAACAGTTCTATGAATTAGAGATCCTAGAGGTTTTTTTTCCTCAGGTGCAACACAAGGGTTTGTCTTTGGGGATGAGCAAATGTCTAACAACCACATAAAAAATCTGAATATTGCCAAATTCAAGTTTAAGTTCAAGGTGATGCTTAAACTAAAAAGTATATGTTTACAGAGTGGTCCATGCTGTGAAGAGTACAAGATAAATCAAATGAATGTTTCTCTTTCTCAGTTGTGGCCCATCATTAAGGGAAGAGGGAATTTTCCCTGTCTCCCTTTTCCAAGGATGATGAGTGTCTGTTCGGCCGTGATTAGCATAACAGCCACTTTGTACAGATTGAGGTGGAGTCAGCAATTCACACTGACCCCTTCCCACTCTGTGACAAGTTGAGTAAGATCCTCCTTTCATTGGCTAACTAATGACAAACTAAGTCAATGAGAAGAGGCGGTGGAATCTCCTGTCAGTCCCTTCCTTCCCCAAAGCTTCCAGGAACCACCAATGCCTATCTGATTCTCCACTCAGTATCATTGCCGCAGCCCATTAAGTGTTTTTTCAAAGTTAGGGTCATGTCTGTATGTATGAATGTATGTGAATTTCTGTGTGCATGGTGTGAATGGGTGTGTGCATGTGTATGTGCTTGTTAATGGTGGGTGCATATGCTGCACTTGTGAATGGATGGGTGTGTGTGAGTGTGCTTGTGGATGGGTGGGTATGAATATGTGTGTGTGCTTGTTACTGGATGGGTGGAATTAAGTGTGCCTGCCCCACTGCTCAGCCACATGGGCCGCCACTGCTTAATATATGACTTAAGCATTGGTCTTCTGATTTTTGCATAACTCCCTCACCCCAAGCCCGTCAAGCCAGTCCTCACATACTGCGGTGTTTCAATGTTAAAGCATATTTCATCTTAACTGTTTCTTTGTCCGTCCATTGTGCAATGTTTTCTTTGAGAGGATTATTAATCATGACATACCCGGGTGACAATGATATGAATCATCCTAGCCCATGTTGTCTCAAGTTCAGTTCTAATATTATGAACTTGGGTGTTCCAGGTTTAATAAAAGGAGACGTCACCAAGTCAACTTTACAGCTAATTCTTTTGATCTTTAAGAGAGGGGACCCATACATGGGACTCATAAGTTACAAATGATGTGACCTTTGTGAACAGGCTTTAGTCAATGGGCTTAATGCCACCAACCCAAATTTGAACTTAAATCTTAGGAGACCAGTTGACAGTGGTGTCTTGGTTTAATAAAAGAGAGCAATATCAGTTTTGGTGATGAGAGTGAGGTATCAGAAATACCTTGTGGTTGTTGAACCAACCTCCTTTATAAGTCAAATTACCAAATATTAACACACGACTTTTTTCCACTTAATTTCTAGGGGTTCATCTTGGCATCCTCAACTAGAACTTTAAGTGCTATTTGTAGGCCCACGGCTGCATGACATAATAGCAACATATCATAAGCTTAAAATGATACAGGGATTTTAGTGGGACGTAACTGGTGTGGATTAGTGGTGATACAAGTTGCATGCTGATAGAACTCACGAATGAAGATATTGGCTAGATAGGGATATGAAATACATGACTGCAAATGCACCAGAGAAAAAATATGTTTTGTTGGCATACTCTTTTTGTTGTTGGTTGGTATCATCATCTGTTTAGTTGCCATCCATGTTTAGTGATGTATTGTACTGTAGTTGCATTTATATACAGCAACATACACTTCACGAGGCAGGCACCAAAGCACAGTTGTAGACGAGTAACACACTACTTTCTGGGAATGCTATTGTTGTTACGAGTGCATAGCCATCATGTGGCCTATATAGGGTCTCTTTTTTTAAGGTTGTGCATGAGGACCATAGTTTTGCTTTTATTTTGCATTGTTAGTGTGCTTGGACATGAAGCTGAAGTGAAAGGGATTGGGGTATAGGATGCCTAAGCATTAAATCCAGTGAATAGATGGATAAAGAGTGTGGGAGCTCATTGTGGTCTATATGGGAAATGTTTTAATGTATGCTCAAGAAAGCTCAACCTATGTCGCTGCAAGCATCAGGCAATGCATTAGCAGGTGTATTTGGAAATGTTTGAGAATAGGCATGGTCATGCAAGCATGCAGATAGCAACCGGCTTAAAGTGGTCTGCTTCCGAATGATGAAAACCACATTGAGCATAAACTGCCCTGCAGTGAATCTATCAGCCAGTGTTCTCCCATTGACTATAGTAAAAGCCTGCCATGTTCACAGGAGTGGCAGAGTGAGCAGGAGCTGATGTGAAATCACATTGCACTGCTGGTTTATGCATCGTCTCTGGGAGGAGGCATGGCCAATAAGTGGCAAAGGGCGACACATATGAATGGAGATTATATCATTACCTTAGGTGGTTGATGGAGGATCAGGAGCATCCCATGTGAATGGGATTACATCCGCAGCTATGTGATACCCTGAGGGGTCAGACCAAGCACAATGCAGGAGCCACCCACGCAAATGAGCATTACACAATCAACTTTCAGTGATCATTCCTGGATCAGCTGTATATATGCCCTCAGTGATCAATCCAAGAGCAGCAGAATATTCGCCTATGTGGGTGATAACTCTTCCTAAGGAAGGCACAGATCAAACTGTTCAATAAGTTGCCAGACAGCAGATCAGACTGTACACCAGAGGTGTGTTCTGATGAATTAACTACAGTACAGTCCCTTTTAGGTTGAATTGGCAGTTACAATATGATAAATATACCAAGTTGTTAGAGTGCCCAAAGATAAGAGTTTAGACCACAGTCATGATTGTGGAACACCATCAAAAGCCTTAAAAGAGGAATGCAAAAATCATGTGGTCCATGGAATATGTCGGCTAGTCTATGAAACTGGCAGGTGTGATCACACTGTACTTGCATAGTTAGGCTATAATTAGTGTTTTTAATACAGTGAACCGATCCTGAAACCAATGGCACATTTATTTGCCAATAATTTTATAATATATAGTTTTAGTGTTGGAACCCATGACACAAGTGGTGCAGGTACACTATTTCATCAGATGAGTAGTCTGGAAAATTAGGGTTCATGTTCAAAGGTCATGGAACAAATAATGCAACCGCAGTGTAATAGCAGATGCTGAAGCAGAAGTAATGATACACTAATTGTGAGATTAACAGTCTAGAGACTGCATCAAATCTTACACTGGAAGTGAAGATAATTTCTCCACCCCTATCAAAACTCTAGCATGTTGGCATGACTTTCTAACGGAATGAGCTCCAGCAATTGAAAGCCAGGGTGTCATATTATGGTAACGACGAACTGCCCCAAACTTCTCCACATCACACCTTTAATAAGGTGCACCTAGTGCTGAGGGAAGTGCACTCTATTACCATCAATGGGCTGCCACCAGGACAGCTGTCAGCTTGCCACTGCCCTAAAGGAGGCATATTACTGAAAGTCAGAGCTGCTGCTTGAAGCAGCTGCTCTGGTCTTTCACTGTGCAGGCAACACCTAACTGCATTGCAAAAGGGGGACAGAGATTCCCCAGCATGGGAATGCAGTGAGTGACAACACCCACCTGCAGGGCTTTGTATATATATTTACGTGGCAAATATGGACCACATTCTGAGTCAACGCTAACCGTGCAGCTAAAAGAAAGTGTGTGATCAGTTTTCCCATTGGGGTGGCCAAAGGGCATAAGTCAATAACCCAGCATCCTGTAATAAATTCACGTAGGAGTCAAGTTACAGAGAGATTCCTAATAGAGTTCAAATGTGGAATAGTTTAGGAATATGTTTAGATGTGTGACCATGATCACCACATAAGCAGAAGAGTTTGCCTCTTTCCAAACCCCTTCCACGAGATCTGAGCTTTCCAACATGATATTCAATCTGGTTGGGGGCAGGTACCATCTGATAAGTAATGTATAAGCGATTTCTTTATGTTGGAATCAGATGGAAAATGTACCTACTCCTTTCCATATTGTGCCCAGGTATCACCCGCTATTTCTTTACCAAGACCCCTCTCCCAACTTAATTCCTATTTGTGTTTAGTTAGTGACTGATCTTTTGAATAGGTCTATAAAGCTAAGTGATGCCCTTACAACTTATGTTGCCCAGGAAAAGGGTTTCTATGTGAGTAATCTTTCTTCCAGTTAAGATATGTACATTCCTACTTCCAACCCAATTCTTACTTCTGGTCCATTTCTTGCTTCCTATCCCAGACTCTCCCAGGCCTTTTCCCCTGATTGGGGAGTTCATCCTAAAAAATGTCTCTTAGAAGCGGTGACCTTGAACGGTTCCAGTACTGGTAGTCCGGGTCAGTCAGGCCTGGGTAAAATCAGGATTGTAAAGCAAAGGTGTAAATGGAATGGCAAGGAGCTGCTGCCCTCTTTCCTCATTATTTGTTGCCAGTATATCAGCAGAGGAGATGTGAGCCCTTGATCTTGCTCTTTGAGGTGAGCGATGGTAGGTGTTGCAGCTGGATTTAAGAATAGGACTGTTCCACCTGGATCTATGGCTTGTCAAGACTGAAGTTCCAATAAAGAGCTGGGTGGATCTAGGCAACCTGCACATAAACTTTAATGTCGGAGAAGCCCAAACCATCATCGGACACAACCACGTACAATGTTGCCATTGGTACTCTTTGCGCTCTTTTATGCCACGCAAAATGTAATACCTGCGTTTGGATTTGTATCAATGTTGATTTCAGGAATTGGAGCGTCTGGGCCAAATGTAGCAATAGAAGCAACAAATCCATTGTTACACTAATTATCCTATCGAGCCACGAAATCTCCAGCTTCTCCCAAGTCCTTGTAGAGTGTTTCAAATAGAAGAGGGACTTTGCAGTTGTAGAGCGATGTGGTTGAAGATAGGAGATGAAGCATTAAATATACAATGTCACGGCTTGCTTCAGCAAAACTCACCTGTAGGAGTGGCCTGTGGGTTGCCACTACAGTGTCCGCAGTTCCCAATCCTAGTGATTTGTTGTAGTTAACCTTGCATCCTGATACCTCTTCAACTTACGTTAGTTCCTCTTGTAAAGCTGGCAGTGAAGAGTTGGGGGAAATTAGTAAGCATATGACATCATCGGCAAATAACGTCACTTTGTGCTCCACGTCCCCAATCCTAACAATCCAAATGGCAGAATTGTTGGCAAAACGATGGACCAATGTTTCCATTGTGAGCTCAAACATCAGGGAAGAAATTGTGCAACCCTGCCTGGTCCTACTTGGGAATTGGGATGTCTGCAAAATACTCCCATTAATCTTGATCTTGACACAGGGCCATTGATAATTGGCATTAAGGACAGGGTTCATTGTCTGGCCATATTTTGTCAATCACTATTTATAGGTATGCCCTAGTAACCTTGTTGAATGCCCGCTCCTCTTCAAGTGATAGAAGGACCATCAGTTGGGATTATCACTCTGCCACATCCATCAGGGCCACTGCTAGCCCTGTATTATCTCCAGCTAGTCTATTCTGAATAATACCCCTCTGTTGTGCTGAAATTAGTCTCAGCCAAACATCATGAAGCCTTGCACCAAAATTTAACAATATATGTTGACTTTGCAATTGAGTAAGACAATCGGAGGTGTAGGAGCTACAGGCTCAGGTGTCTTTTTTAGAATTGATAAGCAGGGTCAATAGTCTCTGATGCTATTTTAGCTGTTAGAAAATAGTCAAAGACTTTTGCAAGTGGGCCAGCTAAAGTAGTGGCATAGACCATATAAAACTAGGCCGTGAAGACATCTGGCCCAGGGGCATTTCAGATTGCCATACTCTGAATGGGTATCCTCGCTGCTTTCGCTGAGGTTTGGCTCCTGAAGATCTATCAGATCTTCCCTTAAGTTTGGTGGGGAATAGGTGTGGAGATAATCATTCTGTTTTTGAGCATATAAACGCTGACCTCTGAAGAGGGATGTGTAGAAAATGTGTGAAAGAGTTTAAGATTTCTTTGATGGATGTTAATATGTTACCCTCTTCATCTGAAATCCCTTTTATGTAGTTTCTAGCATGGAATTTACACGGCTTGTAGGCCAGGAGCCTGTCAGGCTTATCTCCTCTTTTATTATAAATTTGCTTAATAAGAAGTTTCTTGGCAGCCTCTTAAGCCAGGAGCTGCTCTAGCGCACCTCTAAGTGCACGCATCTCTCTAAGTGTACATGGGTAACTATTTTGTCTGTGCCATAGGTTAGCCTCTTTAAATTGACTCTCTAGGTCTCGCTTTTTCTGTTTATCCAGTTGTTCAAATTTACCTGTGAGAGAAATGAGTTCCCCTCTAATAATTGCCTATGCGGCTTCCCCAATTATAGCTTGGTTTCTCTCGGCTGTGTCAATTTCTATAAAACATAGTTTGATTACTTCTTTGATATTTTCTTGCAAGGTGGAGTCTCACAAGGCTACTTCCTTTCCCATCCATGGCCTCCTACACGGCTATAATTGGCCAGAGGAGGTCTCACTGAAATCAGATCGGGGTGTGATCGGATAATACTTTGACCCCAATGTCTGAATGTTGTATTGGGGGAGCAAGCTCTCTCTTAATTAAGTAAAAATCAATCATAGAAAAAGATTTGTGTACATTAGGAAAAATGTAAAATCCTTATTTCCTTCAGGTTGGTGACACCAGATATCTAGGAGGTTGAGAGCCTTAATTCCCTGGATGAGGGAAGATGGGGTGTTGTTGATGGAGTGTCTACTAGGCGGTCTATTGATTGTTGGTAAGAGAATGCCATGATACAGCATTCCTCCATGACTAAAAATTAGCACTAAAAAAACACCAAACAGTAAGCTAAATACAAAAATAACACAGTTTGGGTAAAGTTTTTTTTGTGTGTGTTTTGTGTTTTTATGTATACTTAAATGATTTTCTTGTAAAATCCAATAAAGTTACTTACTTACTTAGTCACTTACTGGTAAGAGAATGGAGTTGAAGTTGCCCCAAATATCAGACTGTCCTGAGTAAACTGAAATATTTGGGGAAATATATCATTTGCATCTTAAAGTGATATGGGTGATATCTCAATGCCATATACTTTACCTCTGAGTCCAACCATCTACCCCCCTTTATTCTCTAGTTAGCCCTCTAGAAGAAATTATAGGCCTCTCAGAATAGGATTTCCACTCGTCATTTTGGTTTGGTTGCTAGCATGAAACTGTGATGAGAACAAATATGATTGCAACTTAAGAGTGTCTTTGACTTTCAGGTGCATCACCTGTAGGAGCACTATGTCTGTCTCTTTATGTTTAAACCAATGCAGTACTGCTGTTCACTTTACAGGTGAGCTTAGACCTTGTACGTTACAGGAGACAACTGAAACAGTGGTCTTTTTGTTGCGTTTGTGTTGGAAATGGCCTTTTTTGCAGGTTTACCCCAAGCTTTTTGCCTTCCTCCTCCTCTTTTTGCTGAATTTGTTTTGTTGGCCTAAGGGCTCTGAGCACTTTACCACTGCTGACCAATGCTAAAGTGCATGTGCTTCTCCCCTAAAACATGGTGACATTGGTATATACCTGATTGGCATATTTAGTTTATCTGTAAGTTCCTTGTAAATATACCCAGGGCCTGTAACCTAAATGAAGTGGGCCTGCAGCACTGGTAGTGCCACCCACACAAGTAGCCTTTCAAACCTGTCTCAGGACTGCGAATGGCAGGGCCTGTGTGTGCAGTTTACTGGCACTTTGAGTTGGCATATAAAACCACTTGCCAAGCCTTAGAACTCCCCTTTTATTACACATAGGTCACCCCTAAGGTAGGCCCTAGGTATCTCAATGGTCAGGGTGCTGTGCAGCTAAATGGTAGGATATGTACCTTTACGTTTTACATGTCCTGGTAGTGACACACATCTACATTCGTTTTTCACAACTGTGAGGCCTACTCCTCTCAAAAGCTAGCCTTGGGAATTCCTTAAAACACAGTTAAGCTGCAATTCCTAATTAGAAAGGAGTAGCTAAATCACGTTTCATATTTTTGGAATGGTAATGATAAATCCTTTTTAGAGGTAAAGTTGTATTTGACATTACTATTTTAGAAATGCTACTTTTAGAAAGTGGACATTTCTCTGCTCTTAACTTTGCTCTGTGTGCCTGCAGCTTCTCTCTAATACACATCTGGGTGACATCTACACTTCGTGCATTCTCTCTAGACAGCCACAAACACAGGAAGGTGAGCCTCATCTGCATTCTGAGCACTCATCTGCATTTTGATCCATGTTCCTGGGCAGGGAGGAATGGGAGGTGCTGACATACTTCAATAGGGAGTGTCCTGTCCACACACAAAGCACTGATTTACCCTCCACAGATGGCATGGCAAACAGGACTGGGTTGAAAGGGATCTTTGTGCACTTCAGAGAGCCCCTTTGAAGTCACCTCCTACACCAAAGGCACTTTTGGGTATAAGTACTGGGGCTCTGACCCTACCAACTCAATACACTACTGAACCTGGGGAGAACTCTGCTGGAGTAAAGACTGCTGTGCTGTAAAGATTTCCACTTTGCTGTGGCTGACTGTTCTGAGGAATTGCTTTTCTGCATTGCTGAGCTGCCCTGCTACCTGCTGATCTCTGCCCTGCTAAGGACAAGGACTGGACTCATGTCACTTGAAACCAGAGTGACTCCAAGAGCTTGCAGACTTGGTTCTCATTTTCTGAAGTCTCAGGGACACAAAATACTTTCTTCAATCCGGCTGGTCCTGCTGGACTCTGCCATCTGCGAGTCCTACCGTGCCTTAGGTGCCCCCCTCCAGTCCTGGGCCTCAGAGGTGGGTTCTGCAGCTGATTTCTGCAAAAAACAATGCATTGCCTCGACTGCGTAAGAAATTCTGCTGTATCGCCCTTCGGTGCCAATGCGAGGTTGCTCGATGACATCGGATCCACAGCCTTTGTGGGTTGATGACGACGGAGCTCGCCAATGACGTGGGCCCCCCTTTGAGCAGCTCGATGATGACACAGTAGGCTTTAGACAGCAACAAAAGCTCCATCCAATGTATTTCGTCAGCGGGGCTTATCTGGGTCCGGTTGTCGGCCAGCCCTCCATCGCTGTCAGCCTGAAGTTTGAATTTACACCGGTTCCTCACAACCACAATTAACCTTTTGACCGCTAGTGACTCTAAGCACTGTTTTCACATTTAATCTTTAAAAATTCATAACTCAACTTCTACTTATTGGATTTTTGTCATTTGGTCTTGTTTTACTCAGATAAATTGTCTATTTTTTTCTAAACATGTGTTGAGTCTTTTGTGGTGTTTTCATTGAGTTACTGTAATTTAAGTGTTGTATAAATACTTTACGCATTGCCTTTTAAGTTAAGAGTTGGCTCTGTGCTGAGCTAACAGAGTCTGAGCACAGATTAATTTAGGGTGTGTATCTGACTTACCTTGACTAGAGTGGTGGTCCCTACTTGGACAGGGTGCAAATCTCTGCCAACAAGATATCCCATTTCTAACAGTTTGACAGTTTTTTTTTGTGCTTGCCTCCATAGTTCAGAGTCATCCTCAAAAGACACTTGTCTCAATATGCCTTGAAAGTCAACACAGCACAAGTCACGACATGTGGGACTCCACGTTTTCCTGTGTTGTGTGTCACTCTTTGGGGTCAGCAACATTTATCTAATTGTTTAAATGGGTCCTGAAATATGATTTCTAGAGCCTATCCTTTGTGAACAGGGGGGTAAGATCAATCCTCCCACAGCCTCGACCGGCCTCACTCTCACATACCTTCCTGTGATGCCTAGCCTCCTTGTGTTGTTTGACAAGTCCTGATAGGAATCAGGGCCGGACTGGCCATAGCGGGGACCGGGCGTTTCCCCAGTGGGCCGCTAGGGTGGGGGCCAGTTTTGGGCCCCTAGGAGGCCGTTTTTGTTACTGGGGGCCAGCAATATCGGCTCTCGGTAACAAAATCGGCCGAAACTGGCCCTTGCAAACAGCTCGGCTGCACCTCCTCAGTTCCCCCAGGGGAGGCCGGCCGAGCAGTTTGCCAGGGCCGGTTTCGGTTCCCAGTCTGGCCCTGATAGGAATGAAACTCTTTCTTTACTTAGGGGCATATGTATCAAGAAAGCGTTTTGCGAGTCCTTAATAGCGAATTTTAGCGATTCGCTATTAAGGACTCGCAAAAGGCAATGTATGTAGGATTCGCAATATTGATTGCGATTCCTACGTATTCCTTAATTGCGAATCGCAAATTGCGATTCGCAATTAAGGAATACCTTCCCATTCATTCCTATGGGCCTAGAGGCCCATAGGAATGAATTGGAAGACATTTGCAATTTGCGAGTACCCATTAGGTACTCACAAATTGCGAATGCAATTTCAAGGGTGCAAGGGCGTCAAAAGGACACCATGTTGCACCCCTGAAATAAGCATGTGTGCACATGTGGCGCACATACATGCCCTAAGGGCATGTATGTGCGCCACATGGCACTTTGAAAATGCAAAAAGTGCATTTTTCAAAGAAATCGCAAATTACCATCAACTTGAAGTTGGTGGTAATTTGCGATTTCTAAAGGCAAAATCGCACAACTTGGGTGCTTCCAGAATTGCATGTAAGGAATCGCAATTTGCGATTCCTTAAATGCATTCGCAAAATAGGGAATCGCAAATTTTGCAAATCCCTATTGTGCGAGGGCCTTTTGGGATGATACATCCCAAAAGGCTTTTTCCCGTTTGCGAACGGGAAAAAGGCTTCATACATATGCCCCTTAGAGGCTTGAGCCTCGTGTGGCTGTCACTGACTCCATAGTAGCACTTAATCGTATATAAAGAAAGCCTTCAATTTCTGCCCTCTGTCAAGTATTCAGAGTGCTAAAAGGATGGTGCCCCTCAATGTCACTCAGCAAGACCATCGGAATGCCTCTTCATTTCCTGTTACTGCTCACCACATTGTTTCATTTCCCATGCATTGTGGCCATCTTGGATTTGCCAGACTGTGATTAGAGTATTCCATTTGCCAGTTTCTTTGACTCACCAAACTCTCCAAGTTCACTGCCACTTCTGGAACTCAAAACTGCGATTTGAGGGGCAGATTTACAATAAACTAACGCAGCACGGCGCCGCAAGTCATTTTGCTACGCCGTGCTGCGTTAGTTTGGAAAGCACACCGATGCAACATATTTACAACAATATGTCGCACCTCTGTGCTTCCCCCTGCGCTGGCGCACAAACTGCTGCCATGCGCCGACGCAGGCACCCTTGCACCATGGTGCAAGGATGCCTGCGTCGCGGGGAGATTGTTTTTGTTCAGGAAGGGAACCCTTCCTGAACAAAAACAATCATTAGAGGTGATTTCCTCTTTCAATGCGTGCTGTGGAATGCAGCACGCTTTGAAAGAGGAAAAAACGAGGAGTAATGAAAACATTTCTCCTCGTTGCGCCTCACTACTCCTCCCCTGGGGAGGCGTAGCATTGACACGCATTTCCAGATTTACGATTCCTTGTAAATCTGGAAATGTGTCTCGTTCCTTGGGTGTTGCGTGGGAAAACAGCAAAACCCATGGAACGCCCCTTCCACGCAAAGTGCAGCGTGTGAAGGGGCCATATTTAAAAGGAGAGGAAAAGTCACCCAGGGTGGCTTTTCCTCTCCTTGTAAATATGCAGAAGTGGAATGCGCCTCCAGTACGTCACAAAAAGTACTGGTGGCGCAGGGGGCTTGTAAATCTGCCCCTAAGTATGTACTACCAGACAAGCACCCAGAATCGCAACCTAGAGAGTACATGTTTTTTGTGGGCCCTCTTCCTGCCACTTCCCCTTTTTGAGAATTGTTACAGGCAGGGGCATAAGAAAGATAAGCCAGAAATTTTCCATCACCTTAGGGTAGGCATTTGCCGTTTTCAACAGAGAAATCAAAATTGCTTGTTTCCAGACTTTTGGCACAACTATAATCTCCAAAGACTTATTACAAAACACCAGCTGTGCATGAAAGATCATTAGATTAGAAACATGTTCCGAATGATCTAAGTGGAGCTACTATCAAGAAGGAACCCTTAGGGAAGAAGGCCAAGCTGATAGGCTCAAATGCAAATAACCTTTGTTGAACATCCTCAAAGAGTTTAAAAAGATAGGCCTTATCCTCATCCAAGAGTTCTGTTTCCAGAGAGAAGGCCTTGCAGAAGATTCTAATTTTGTCCTCATAGAACCATGATAGATTGTCATGGACCGTCTGTGATATTTCAGGGTGGGAACTCCCAACTACTGGAACTTTTAATGATCTCAAAAATGGAAAAAGAAATCTCTAGAAGAATTTTGAACTGTTAAAATTCTATAAGCAAGTATATGTCATTTTAGCAGATATAACTTTATTTTTATGTTCCCTTAGTGTCCCAGTGTTAGAGCTCAAGTTTACCAGGAGATGAGGCCCAAAAATAATGAAAACCCGGGGTGACCACCCAAAAAGGGTACAATATACAACACCCCTCTAAGCATGTGTATTAAACCTGCATGAGGTCTTATCATCTTTATAAGAAATAACAGTGCCTGCACATGATATTTATTGGAAGTGATACAAGTTTTAGTTGAACCTGCACATGCAACTCCACATCATCCTCCATGAGAAAGCCTTGACTCTTCAGCCTCATTGCCTGCTGAAACACACGGCTTCAAAATGATGTACTTGACAACTCTGTGAGCTTAAAGTGTTGTCTAGTTTCTGTGGCTACAGGTAAATGTTGCAGGTATTTCATACTTTCCCTTGAGTCCCTCAGGCCTTGTAGAACAAACCTGACACAGAGGGCCTGAATACGGGTTTGCGGACTGCTCCTGCACCAACAAACCTGTGTGCACACCGCCCACCAGATTATGAGTTTCCTCATGTCTGACAGGCTTTTTGGGGTCCTCTGAAAATGGGCACTGCAATGGGAACACCAAAAACAGTTACTGCACAGCATGGACTGTAAAGTCCATGCCGTGCGGGAACTGGGGTGCATGCACACAGGGGTGCACATGTTGTGTACCCCTGCATGCATCCCCATGCACATTGGCAACAGGGGGCCCTGTACAGCCCTGCTTTGTTTCAGGACCACCAGTCTTTTCATGGAGTAAAGACCTCCATGACACTACGCCGGCCCTGAAACTTGTAATATGCATGGCGATGCCGCAGCAGCATCACCAGCATATTGCTGAGCACCTGACCGCCACACCACCGCCAGGGAATGGAGGTTCCCTGGCGGTTGCGGCAGTGTAATGGTGGTCCGACCACCAAAGTTGTAATTTTGCAGTCGTACCACCGGTGCGGTGGTGGCTGGACCGCCACCCCTGCGCCCCAGTGAGTCTGGCGGTCCTCTGACCTTCAGACTTGTAATTAGGCCTTAGGACACTGTCATTCAGAACAAAATGTCCCAGAATTGGGCTTTCATTTAACAACCTAATTCATTCTAGTATTTGTAGTCAAAGTTCACCTCTATTAAATTAATTGGATTAACACATAACATTCTACATTACAGTTGCTTGTAGGAAGAATACTGGACTGGAAAATAATGTAAAATCTATATGCAGTTATCTTGTATCTTGTAACCTTACATCCAAGTACCCTGCTGGCTGACCCCTCCTCCACCCCATCACCACCACCAGCACAACTCACTCGATAGAGTATAGTGGATGAGACAATTGTATATTCTGTGATAAAGAAGACAGTGAGCAGGGATGAAGGGTATCAATTATTTACTTTATGAAAAATGATGGGAACAAAATAATGAAGAGAGTGTTTTTGTAATTTACTTTCTATTAATCTATCAGATGAATGATAGTAACTATGAAATAGTGAGCATAGGTATTCTGCCATTATATAGATATATGGGTATTTTATTTATAATAGAAAAGAAATGTGGATAAGGGGTGTCACTAAATATGTACTATTCCATTAAGAAAATAGTAAGTACCTGATTCACCAAGGTAAACTTACACAAAGGTTTAAGTTTACCTCAGTGAATCAGGCCCTCAATGTTAGCCTTGTATATGCAATTGTTCTTCTTCTCCTCTGATTAAATTCTGACAGGGACCATTATTAACAGCAATAGTGGTATATCTGTCATTTACTTTGCTTTGCAAAAAGTAAAAGCTACTTTCGGTTTCGGACTAAATATCGAAAAAAATATTGTGTAACATAAATATCATGCTAAGAATATTGTGACACATAAATATCGTTGTCAAAAATATCGACTTTAGGTGTTGTATTTAATATTGATGTATTTAATATTGATGTAGTTAATATCATTGTTTATAATATAGTTTTTGGTAATAAATACTGTGTAATATATTACATTTTTGTTTTTTATATTTTTTTATTTATAGTAATTGTTTATCATTTTTTTAGTAACTTTTTTTTAAATATTTTTTTGTAATTTTTTTTTTTATTATTATATTTTTTAGAAGCGGAATGTAAGGTTTATAGGGGATAAGGGTAGGAAGTCTTTTAAAAATAATGTATTTGTGTATATATTTTAATGTTTTGTTTTCCTTTTTTGAAAAAAGTTAAAAAACTAGGAGCGGGATGTTAGGTTGATAAGGGTGGGAAGTATTTTATAAAATGAAGCATTATTGTGTTTTTTTATGTTAGTTAAAAAATATATATCCACCAGATATAGCCACAGTGTACTGTAATGAACCTGTGGCCAGGAAATGCAGTGCTGCCATCCCTTTCACCGTTGGTGTCAGAGATGTGGGATAGGTCCTTTGAGGACGTAAATGAGGCTCCAACTGGTCACATAGATCTTGTATTGTCTGCCTATTGAGACAAAACGTATTGATGACGTCTCTTTCTTCCATAGTTTGTAGGTCTTGAAATGTCCAGAATGCTGGAGGCTGTTGTCTTCTCCCTCTGCCAGGGTACCTATGTGTGGAGTGTACCCACATATGGATATTGGTCACAGTGTCCACACCAACGTAAACCGAGACACAACCAAAAGTTATATGAACAAACAGTAATGCATATGTGAGCAGTACACAGCATTTCACATCATATTTGTATGAAAGAAAAAAGCATACATAGCATCTTCTTGTATGAGGAAAGTGGAAGAGATGGCTGACAATTATCTGGATGATACATTTCCCCCATGGACCACCGTTGTGGGAGAGCCCATCCCAGGTCGAAGACAGCCTAAGAAATAACAATGACTTTCCAGATATATACGGGAGTCACCCGGATGAATCAGATGTACTGCCAGCGTTACAAGTTCCACCTATCATCCCCAATCTGGACTCCAAATGTATCTGTAGCAGCACTGTGCACATCATACAAACGTCTTTTGTATGGAGGGCACCGTCATGTTGTGGAGTCTGTATTGCACAAATTACTACCATCACCACCGGTGTACTGTGCATCGCAGTAATCGTGTTTTCATGCACAGTCATGTACAACACTGACGTGTGAGTAATGGTATAGCCAGAGGAATGGTGTCATACATCAGGTGACATGTTCCAACATATATGTAGTAGTGGAGATGCACTTTTAAAATGTTTTACAATGTGGTTTTCAACACTGATATGGTGGAGCCCTAACCTCACCAAGGGGACTTGCAGGATTGCCGACCGCCTTCCGTTTTGAACCGCACGGTAGGCAGCATCATCCACAACGGTCACACCCATAAGCTGACAGTTGTTATTGTGACAGTTGCGGTTCAAGGGTTGTGTCTGCCTACAGAAAAGAACGCCTTTGTGGATGCTTGAGCTCACCAATGGGGCATGCTTCTTCGGTGACCGCTGGCTGATTTGAACCGCATGGTTGGCAGATTCTACCACGGCAGTCAAAGCCATAGGCTAACGTTGGAAAATGCGACCGCCGCAGTCCAATGTCTGTGGCCGTCTACAAAGAAGACCTCCTATGTGGCATACTTATATGTTGCGGTTTGGAAAACAAATAACTTGCCTCCAGACACTGCTGCTTACAACACCTCATCGTCAACTGCTGTTTACTACCTCTGGAAGCTGTCATGGCACACTGTACAGGGAGCAGGGCTCCTGCCTTCACTCCAGAGGAG
The DNA here is from genome assembly GCA_963921515.1 of Calotriton arnoldi. NCBI lineage: Eukaryota > Metazoa > Chordata > Amphibia > Caudata > Salamandridae > Calotriton > Calotriton arnoldi. Next base: position 903,969 of record CAWUFW010007012.1, on the reverse strand, counting down.
CCTAAGACCCTGGTCGATGCGGTTCTTCACCTGTATCGCCAGTTCTATGGCTCACCAGAGGTGCAGGTGAGTACTCCGAATGCATTGTGTACTCTGCAACATTTATCCCATCCAATCCCATGGGCCATAATGGGGCTCAGAGTTCCAGACTGACATCAGAGTTTTGTAAGTCAGATGGTGTGGCCCCAATATACTACAATTATGTCATGGTTCATGTGGCACTATATTTTGTTGACTTCACATCACCATGGTGATGTGTCTACAGTGCTAAACCCTACACCAGTTATATGCACATATCTATGCATGCATAAACCTATTGTTTCCAATGATGAATTTGTAAATGATTTCATGGCAGATGTGATAACAAATGTATAGGCCTCACACCCTAACTTGTGTATGTTTCCTGTCAGTAGCATGTGTGGATTATGTAAGATATATGTACAGTCCCACAAATCACTAAACACACGAGGCCTCACTAACCTGTTGTCATAGAGATACCAACACCTCACAGACCCCTTCACAATGACCCACAATGGTAATGTCATACATAGGATGGCCACTACATGTACTGTTAGGTATGGTAAATGTGGGCATATGATGGTCATGTGGGAACAGTATGCTCAGCATGCATAGAGCAAACACTGACAATGATGTGTGCCCTGTATGGTCCATTGACCAGGATGTAACAGAGTTGCCAATGAACTATTGTTTATGTGACCAGGAACTAAGCAGGGGCCAATCAAAATTGTGTTTCCTTAGTTGAAACCCACATGGCTGCCTAATGTCTCAGATAAACTACATTACCTTTTGATGTCATATGGGACAGCGGTCCCAAACAAGCCACTTGTCATCCTTGTGTCTGGAGTGATACTCCCTCACTGCTGTGTCTCATGTGATGGTGGACCACTTATTTGTGGCATGGCATGCAATGCACCCTGGATGCACACACTGTGCACTACATCCCTTTGGTAAGTGGGGAATGTACAGTATCATGAGGTGCTTAACACCACTGGTGCCATCTGCTTTGATGCCTACATGCTGGCATGTGTACCTTTACGTGTTGTATTGTCACATGTACAACTGTTCAATACATGATCTGAGGGTCTACAAGGTTTCCAATAATAATCTATCATATTTGTATATGGTGGCCAATGTGTCCATGACAATATAATTCAGTGATGGGTACACAGAGTAGGTGTAACCACAAACAGGGGTATGTAGACATGGGTGGGTGAGTCACACATACCAAATGACATTGATGGATGTCATTAGCCAGGTCAAAATGTTGAGGCAATGACACACATAGTTGGAACACTTCTAGTACTTTGAGGCAATGTTACTTTCCATGCCATTGAGAAGGGTGTATTCAGTCAGGTGGGATGCACATGTGCATCTGTGTAGGGTTATTTTGTGGCTGGTGATATGCATCAGGGAATGATATGCTGACATATTGGGGTCATAAGTGTGTGTCAGCACTCAGTACTACATAGGTATTTGTGTTAGCAAAACATGGAAGGTACAGTGAATTCCCTTCGCTGGACACAATTAAGACCTCTTTATGGACTGGATATTTACAAAGCCTCATGTACTTCAGTGTTCTAATAGCATTCACATTTGCTATGTGAAAAAGGTGTGCTCACATAAACCAATCTAGGCTGGGGATGTTCCTAGGCAGACTCATGTACAATGGTTATTATTTGTGCTGTAATCTCACACCACTCGTAGCCAGATTGTCTCCATTCTAACCTTCTTTGCTGCATGTGACACCTAGTTAGGCTACTCATGTGCATCTATCAGCTGTGTCATCTGGCAGTGGACAGATGTGAAAGTGTCACTTGGGAAGTGTGAACAGTATGGAATGGGCACTTCCATATCAACTGATTATTGTTAGTCACATATTGCTGCTACTTGTCTGCAGCAGGTGCCTAGCAGTTCTGCATGTTGTTGGTTAGGGACACTTGGCCATTTGCTGATTGCAGGGCCTTGTGCAGATAGGTAGTTATGCATTTAATGTGGACATCCCATTTGATGACATCAGTTAACTATGATCTGCTATGAGGGCCTAGGTTGACAGGGTGAGGACGAGGGTTGATTTAGTTCAAGGACACACATGCAGTTGGAGCAGACTGTGGTCATGACACCATTATGTGTGACTGTGCACAGGTCATGTAGCATTCATGCATGTTCTCATGCCAATGTCGGAGCCATTGTAGTTTTCCTTGCACAAGTTGTGATCCTTGCTATTGTGTAATGTGTTGTGTTATGATATGTTTGCCCAGTGTGTTTAGGCCATTGCAATGAACCTATTTCTACTCTTATTTCAGCATCAACCCAGGGCAGCAAAGGAGACAGAGCTGAGATGGTTGGGGAAGCAGCTGGCCACAGTAGCTCCTGTCACTGTAATGACACAGAGGAAACCAGGGGCCCAGAGGGTGATGGGGATGCAATTGAGGAGCAACACGACGACTTATCATCATCGCCATCAGAGCCAAGCTCCAGTAGCCACTTCCTGGTGGTGGTGGACTCCCCTGGAACTGCATCTGCAACACCCATGTCTGCCACCCCCTGTTCCATCTCCACCCTCCCTGTTGCTCCCAAACCAGCTATCTGGGCCTGCTCCCCTAATAAGGGGAGTGTCTCCTTTCAACCATGCACCACACCCCCTGCCCCTGTCTCCCCTGCTGCCCTGAGTGACTCCAGCTAATGGGTTAAGATACACAGGGTGTGCACGAGGGAATATTATACATTTTTCTTTCTCCTCACATACAACACCCTTCAAAATTTGTAATCCCATAGTGTTTGACACAGGCAGGACAGCAGGCAGAAGCCTTTGTTAATGAACGTTTCATGGTCCGCCTAGTGTAATTTGAAGAAAGGACTGGTCGCTTGTATTGCATTATATATTGCAACTGGTATATTTTGCATGTTTATTATGTTGTCTTATTGTTTTTCACTGTGTTGTATCACAATTGGTTTATGTATGATCTCTGTGTAAGTGAATACTATACGAAAATGTTTATTGAAACAAAGTGTTGCCCGACATATGACATGAAAATAATGGCATAATCTCGTTTTTTTAAAAAAAACAAAAGAAAAGTGAAATAAATCACATGGACTTTGGAATTGTGTCTAAGGTCGCGTTCACTCATTTTCGTGTCATGAATGTTCTATCTGGACATCTTGTATGTTATATATTACCATAGTGGTCCAGTCCAGGTAGCATAAGGACCCAAGCCTTTTTTGCTTGAACAGCCCTGAGTGAGGAGGCAGGTGACATCCTGAAACAGATCTCTGTGGGTCAGACTGCAGTGCTGAATGCCATCCAGGTGCAAAGCCCCCAGCTCACTCAGATGGTCTCGTCCCTGGAAGGCATTCACACTGATATGTCTGCCCTACAGAGGTTTTTCAGGCTCTAGCTTCCACACTCACAGGAGCCTTCCAACATTTCCAGCTTTCCAACCCATCTACTGCCTCTTCCCCATCCACTATCCCTATTTTCATAAGTGCCGAAAGTACACACACACATCAGCATGCATCCACCTCAACATCCACATGCAGCAAATGCAAAGACAAACATAAGAAGCAAAAAGACAGCACAACCACTCACAAGGCACTTACCACCCTCACTACCCTCATCACCACATGCAGTGACATACACCCAACCACACCCCCAGACCCTGCCACAGCTACTACCAACATCACACACCCAGACACCATACCCATACCACCAGCCACAGCTACTACTGACATCACACACCGACAGACACCCACACCACCAGCCACATCCACTACTGACACCACACACCCAGACAAACACCCATACCACCAGCCACATCCACTACTGACATCACACACCCAGACACCACACCCACACCACCAGCCACAGACACATCACACATTACCAAGCACAAGAAACTTTCTACAACCAGACAGACATCAGACACACAGAGACATGTATGCACAGCACGCACATCCACACCTCAAACCTTACATCCCTCTATCTCCAACAGCCGCCTTGCCTTACCTCCTCCCCAGTCTCCCAAAGAACTTACCCTGTTTGCCCTTGACCTTTTCCCTACCACAGCTGCCCCCTCCCAAACCCAAAAGGTCTGCTTTCCCACCCCTACCTTACCCTTACACTTCAAAGTTAAACCCAAAAACACCTGCCCCCAACTAAACCACTCCCTACCACACAATGGCATGAGGAAAGAAACCCACCCATCATGATACTGACCCACACCCTCCCAAAACCCAAAGGAACTCTTCCCCACGTAACCTCACCCCAGATCTTCTAAGCAGAAAAGAAAATAATAAACCTGGTCCCACCCTCCCTATACCCATCAATACCCTTATAGCCCAAAAGATACCACGTATGATTGGACCCAGCCCTCCCAAACGTGAGCCCAGCCCTCCCACAGACCAACGCAACCCTCCCAATCTTGAGCCCAGCCCTCCTAAGGACCAGCCCAGCCCCCCAATCCAAACCCATGCCCACCCAAATAACTTCTCTGAGGTACCTGGACTGCCCAATAGAAGCCCCTTTCCTGGGGAGGTTTCCTTGGCAGTGATCAGGTTGGCAAGTTACGTGGCACAGCAGTGTTCTGGACCACATTCCCTATTTTGGACTGGCCATTGGCCTTTGTTTTTGGACACTGATATGTTCTCTCAAATAAAATCTTTATTGTTTATGTAGACCTTTGTCCTGGCATTGCTATGGATTGTTAGTGTATATTTTGGGATGTGTGACAACAGTTGTGTTTGTTTCACCATCATAGCTGATGTATTTGAAGTGGTAAGTATAGTCAGACCTTGGGACAAGTTATGGAGTTACAGAGCCCGAGGCTCAATGTTCAATGGATGTATATGTGGGAAGAGTTCCAATTGGGGCAGACATTGCTTTGGGTGGTGTCTTCTATGGTAAGTATAGCATCTTGCCTTGACCAATGTCTACGTCTTCAGGCTAGCAGTACTACTGGAGATTTAGGGTGGATATGTGTTTAATGTGTGCAAAGTAGGCATTTGTTGTACTACGCATGAGGGGTGTAGCATTGTCATTGCTATTTATTACTTTGGAGGCACATATAGGCATTTACATGTGTTCTTTCCACATACTTCTCATAGATGTCTGACAACAGCTGTTGCTGTAGTGTTATTTTAAGGACTTGGTCTTACACATTGGCCACATGTGCTTGCCAATTTGTGACAATATTGGTTGTCCCTAATATGCCCCATGTCATATGTCCTATGCACATGGAGACATTGATGCAGGTGCAATGGGGACTGTGGCCTTGGCCCGTTGCCTTCCAGGAGGGCCCCTGGTTTGGCTAACCCACATCCGCAGGGAGTCTTTACAGTGTGGTCTTTAAATATATGAGGCCGTGGTTTGTGGGAATCCCATTTACCTGACTTTCCTTTTTCATGTGGGTGATCTATGAAGGGCCATTACAGTGCTTTCGCAGTGGAGATGTGTTTTATTTGCCTTAGACCTCCATACTGATGCATTTTTGATGTCACAACAGCACCTAGCTTATGAACAATGGGCCCGATTCACAAACGTAATCTGAGTAAAAATCCTAACTTTACGACTTTCAGTATTCACAAATGGCATTTAGGAGTAGTAAAGTTAGGAATTCTAACTTTACTACTCCTAAATGCCCTTTGCAAATACCGAAAGTGGTACAGTTAGGATTTTGTCTAAGACTACTTTTGGGAATCGGGCCCAATGAGAGGGTGTCACAGAAGATGATAGCTATGGTATTCGTGAGGAGGTGTTTTGTGAGACTGTTTATTGCACAAATCATTACACCAGCTTCTGAGATGTCCTCACATGTAAATTTTGTAAGTGTGTGCTTGTACATTGTCACTGATCTGGACATAGGGAGAACCATTCAGATGTGAGGGAAACATACATTCTGTGATGTTGCGTATAGGGACCCACAAGATATGTTTGGACCAGGGAAACAATGCCTCTAGCCTTATCCACAGTGTTGTGGCTCCAGGTGGGTGTATGTAGTGTCTCAACCCCATTATTGATGTATAGTGTGGGACAAAGTTGGCTAGACGTGCTTTTAGTCAGGTGTTGTCCAGTGCCTGTAGATTTTCACAAGGGTTGTTTGACCAACCCACACGGACACATACACACACTCTCTGTCTTCTATGCTGTGGTGGACTTGTACATTGTTATGAAATTTGTGTTTAATTGTGTTCCTCCGGTTCTCCACAACAGGACTTTGAGTGGGATGAATTTACTGGGGGGTCTCTCACAGGGGCTTGGCTGATGTACATGAGGGCGTGGCTTACAAGCATGTAAGCTATACATCTGTGATTGGCATATTGTTTCCACAAACAATATATTCCTTCTTCTGACATTGCACAACATCAAGTTATCTGATACAATGAGTTACATTGCATCTACAAGAAACCAGGACTATTGGATTTGCCAAAAGTTGTTAGTTGCATTAGTTATTGGAGTGACAACTCGGTCTCTTTGAAGCTACATCTGCAGCAGTGGAAGGCGGTACTGCTGCAGATTTGAATATATTTCGCACCCTGAGGGTGAAGGCAAATATGAAGAGTCTGTTGGGACCCTTCTCTGCATCAGCTAGCTTTTTCGACCTGCCGGTGCTAACCACCGGCAGACCCTGGAACACTTCAAACCCTGCAACACAACTCTCACTACTCGCTCGTTCCAAGGTCCCCTCAGACCCCCTCATGTGCAGCTTCTCAAGAAATCTGCATTGGCAAGATGTCCCAGCATGATGACTTGGGAATATGTTGCACACACACCTCCAATCATTCAGACAAATATACGCTCCTGTTTTTCCATGGCAGGGCATCGATTTACTGAGGAGTCTATGTAGACGTTCAGGTAAGTCACTTACCAGCGGTTGCTCCCATGACTGTGCTGATTTTGGTCGTCACCGAGCAGGTACAGCAGCGGCAGGACATGTAGGACAGGCTTCAAGTCAGCACATTACATGAGAAGCTGTGTAGAGGTGGTTGTCAGCCTTATATCCCTCCCTTTCCGCAAGCTCAGATGAGCTGGTTGGACCGCCATGGTCAGCTTGTCGGGAAGTCGCATAGTAATAGGGTGGGCTATTCGTAAGGTGATCCGCTCTCCAACTGGCTTGATTGGTCCTTTCTGATGCCACTGTGGTCGTAATTTCCTGGGGGATTCGGAAGGACCATGGCGGTCAGATTTCTGTCTCTACGCAAGCATTATAATCCGGCAGTTGGCACAACCACTTCCGAGGAGACCCCGGCAGTCCGATCACCTTCGACAGGACCACGGAAGCTGGTCCGACCGGCATCATAATGAGGCCCTTAATAATGGATAAGGGTGTTTCTTTTTGAATAATTAAAGTAATTTAAATGAATTATTTCAGAATTATAATTTTATTATAAATTTTAGACTATTTATAAAAATAAAAAATTAAGATTTTTTTAAAAAATTGATACATTATTGTTAGTTATTTTTAAAAAGCAAAAAAATTGTGTTATGTGATATTTGATGAGAACTTATTAACAGTAGCTTCTAAAAAATTATTTTTAAAAATACAAACATTTTTATAAAATAGTTTTTGAGTGTTGTAAAAATGGATAAATATTTAAAATTGTAATATTATTGTATATTTGAATTTTTTACTTTAGTTAAAAAATAATTTATGCAACTATTTTAATATATTATTTTATGAATAGCAAAAATATCAATTATTATGACATTGCTATATTCAATGTAAATGTAATAATTAAAAATAATGTTATTTATTTGCAAGAAGTTTTTTAACGCCTTCGCTGCTCAGCTCGTCATGCCTCACGGTCGGGCTGTGCGCATGACGAGCTGAGCTCGTCATGACCCCGCCCGCGATTGGAATGTCCAGCACCTGGCTGGAATTCCGCTCGCAGCGAAGGCGTTAAACTATAAATATATATACAATATTAATTACATTTTTATTATGTTTTCCAATATTATACTGTGTTAAACATTTTATGTAATTTTATATTAAATATATTTTAAAAAAATGTATGGATAATAAATATTTAACTATGTTTTAAATATGTTTTTTAGATGTTTACTTTGATGTTTGTTCAACTTGTTGATATTGCTGTCGATATAGTAAATGTTAATTTTCTAGTGTCATATATTTTGGGTTTCTTTTTTTGCAGTAGCGGGGGCATTGTAATTTTTGTCTATTTAGGCCTCAATTATGAGTCTGTCAGTCCATGGACCGTCAGACTCATGGGGTGGGACTGCCACAACCCCGCTGCAGCCGCCAGAGAACCGCCATTCCCTGGTAGTGTTGCAGCGGTAGAGACGCATCCATATGCTTGGCGGGACTGCCACTGTCCCGCCAAGCATATAAGGCGTTTCCTCTCTGCCAGGATTTTCATTGCAGTTCCTCCTCCATGAAAACCTTGGTGGAGAGAAAACAAAGGGGGCCCTACAGGGCCCCCTGCTGCCACTGTGCCATGTTAATGCACAGAGGGGGGCGCAAAATGTGCCCCCCCTGTGTGCATGCACACCAGTTCCTGCATGGCATGGACTTTTCAGTCCATGCCATGCAGGAACTGTTTTTAGAGTTCCCATTGCGGTGCCCGTTTTTAGAGGCACTGCCATGGGAATGCCAAAAAAAAAAGCCCGCCAGACAGGAGGAAACTCCTAATCTGGCGGGCGGCCTCACCATGGGTTTGGCGGTGCGGCGATGGGGCAGACCCGGCACCGCAACGCCAAACTTGTGATTGGGCCCATAGTCTCCAACATGTTTATTAGTATAAGTTATATTGGAGTGGGAATGGACAATGTCGCATCTTTAGAGTCCAGCACCTTCCCTGAGTTACGTTACATTGGAGAGGGAATCAAAAATGTTGTCCCTTTAGTGTCCAAAATCTTCAATGAATTATTTTATGTTGGAGTGGGGATAATATATTTAACACTTTTAGTGTCCACACCTTTCCCTGACATAAGTTTTAAAGCACGGAAAATGGATAATGTTGCCTCTTTAGTGTCCAGCACCTTCCCTGAGTTGAGGTAGAATGGAGTGGGAATAATAAATGTTGCCCCTTTAGTGCCCAACACCTTCCCTGAATTATTTTATCTTAGAGTGGGAATAGTATATTTAACTTTTTTAGTGTCCAAAACCTTCCCTGAGATAGGTTTCATTATACTATACATGGACAATGTTACCTTGTTAGTGTCCAGCACTTTCCCTGAGTTAAGTTAGATTTGTGAGCGGGAATAGTAAGTGTTGCCTCTTTAGTGTCCAACACCTTCCCTGAATTATTTTATGTTCGAATAGGAATGGCATTTTTAACCCTTTTATTGTCCAAACCTTTCCCTGAGATACGTTTTAAAGCAAGGAGAATGGATAATGTTGCCTCTTTAGTCTCCAGCACCTTCCCTGAGTTAAGAGAGATTGGAGTGGGAATTATAAATGTTGCCCTTTTAGTGTGCAACACCTTACCTTATTTAATTTATTTTGGAGTGGAAAGAGTATATTCAACCCTTTTAATGTCCAAAACCTTCCCTGATGTGTTATATTATAGTGGGAATATAGAATTGTAAGTATCTGTGCCCTGAGTCTAATAAAGATGGTCCGACCGCCGTTGCGGCGGCTGGGAGAAAGCCGCCAAGATGGCGGCATCCCAACTGCCGTATTCTAAGTACACTTGTGTCGACGGTACCACAGAGGCAGCATGCTTAAGCTCATAGAGAGCCATAAGCATATGCTGCTGCCATGGCAGCGCCGCTGGCACGTCGTGTACTATGTACCATGCTCCATGTCGTGTATGGCACAGAGTGCATGCACAACAGTGCAAGCAGAGGGGGACACAACATGTGCCCCATGTACTTTGCCCAATGGGCAAAATCACCCTGGGGCCCTGTTTGGGGTCCCTTCTGTGTCTTTCTACCACCCTTTTCATGGCGGGGTTCCTTCCATGAAAAGGTCAGCAGTAAGGCAGGTCAGAATCTGCATGGCAGTGCCGGCATCTGCACCGCCACCAGGGACCATCGCTTTCTCCACCACCGCTGCATCGGGATCCACGATCTTGCCAGTGGCGGCAGTCTTGTGGCGGTCCGACCTCCCTTCTCGTAGTCGCGCCGTCAGACTGAAGAGGAGGCGGCAGTCTGACCGCCACCGATGGTACAGCAGAATCAGGTCCTTAGTGCTATAGATATGTGTTTAGCTTGTTTTTAGTGAAGTGGAAGCAGTATGTGTTATGTTTGTAGCATTAAATAATCTGTTAAAGTACATTTTGCATTGTATGGTAAAAAAGCATAGCATTTGCAATTTATTATTATTTTAACATTAATTATTAGAAGAATACAATACATATATAGGGCCCAATTTGGATGTCAGGTGGAGAGCCTCTGACCAGCAGTCGGAGGCTCTCTGCCTGACATCCTGAGCTTTCCCTCCGACAGCCGTATTTTGATTATGGCAGTCAGAGGGAAAACCGCAAGGGGATTCCGGTCCTCTTCTGATGGGCTCTGTGAGCCCGTTGGAACAGGAGTAGAATAGTAACCCCTTCAATGACAGTGGAGCCAGGCTGGGCTCCACCGTCAGGATTATGATGTTGGTTTCTGACAGCCTTTCCATATCGGCCTTTACCACATGGAAAGGCTGTCAGAAAGTGACATTGACCCCCCCCGGCCCTCCGTTTAGTGGCCTGGGGGGGCCTATGGTGCCCCCCTGAAAATTCCTGCACCGTGCAGAAGGCACCGTCAGTGCCTGCCACACAGTGCAGGGATTTTCACAAACTCCCATTTCTCAATGGGAGATTGTGCTGTTGGCGGTTTCCGCCCGCCACACAAGCTCCCATAGAGAAATGGGAGTTTGCGACTGCACCATGTGCGGTCGCATTGTAATCAGGTGCGCGGAACTGCCGACCTATGGTAGGGCAGTTCCCTCACCGAAACTCCAACCGACATCGTAATGAGGGCCATAATTTTTTTTTTTTGAAGAAAAAAACACTTATTGTAACTTTTTCATATTTTTTATATATATTAATATATATTTCTTAGAAAGAACATTTGTCAGATTTTCATTTAATATATAACACAATTTTTAATATTTGTTAAAGAAAAAACAAACAATGTTTTAAAGATATTTTCATTCTTATACATGTTCGTATTTTTTTAAACATTGTACATTTTTATATTTTTCACAAACATACTTTAGATACATTTTCATACCATTATTTAAAAGAATTATTTTTAATATATATTACATAATTTTATATATGCTATAATATTATTCAATATATAATGCATTTTTAATAGTTGTTAAGCAAATACAGAATAAATGTTTCCGAATATATTTTCAGGAATATACATTTTTATATTATTTGAACCATTGTACATTTTTAAATATTTTTCACAAACATATTTTACATACATTTCCATACTGTTATTTAACATAAATATTGTAATATCCATTAAATAATTCTACATATGTTATAATATTATTTAATATATACTCTACAAATTTTGTATTATTTTTTAGAACATTGTTTTACATGGTTTATATTTTTTAACATTTTAATAAACATTTTGATAACATTTCTGATACTTTTCCCATTGATTCCTATGGGGTGATAGGCTTTTTTTTTAAACTTTTATTAGGCGGACATTTTTTTCTACCACTAACTAAATTTTGTAGTCTATTGGTATTATTTTGGTGTTGTACGTGGAAGAAAGAAGTTGCGGTTGGGTGGTGCTGTTCGAGGGTAAAGGTAAGTACATTTTTACTTATTTTTAAGGTATTTCTAAGGTGGGGGAGGTAGGAGAGTTGTGTATATGTTGTTATATTATGTTAATATAGCTTACTATAGCACATGAATCACCTCCGAAGAGGTATCTCGGCACTGACAATAACCACAGGCAAAACCTAGCACAGAGGTTTAAAGTAAGACTGTTTTAAGCAGTTTCCTGAATTTGAGGTAATCAGGACAAATGCAAATATGATAGGGCCAGACATTCCAATAATACGGGGCCCGGTAAGAGAAAGACCTGCCCCCACATCTAGTCATCGGACATGAGAAACGATAAATAGGGCTTTGTCCTTGGAGCGCAGATCCCTGATTGGACAGTAGTACTTCAGTTTCTGACGTAGGTAACTAGGTCTGTTTCCTGTTAATGACTTATGTGAGAGGCAACACATTTTAAAAATTGTCCTTTTGGTAGACAATGTGAGGTTTTCAGTAGAGGTTCAGCTGTGGAGCGGTAAAAAAGGTTACACACAAGTCGTGCAGCAGTGTTTTGGACTGCTTGTGGTTTTGGACATTAAAATCTCATTGGCTGATGCAAGTAGAGTATTGCTGTAGTCCAATTTGCTAATACTCAAGGCCTGAACAAGGATTTTCCTAACGGAGAGAGGAAGATAGGAAAAAGCTTTCTTCATCAGATGCATCATATTGAAACAACTTCCGCTGGTCTTTCCTGAACAGAGACTGATCTATTTTAAGACCAAGATTCTTCACTACCTGTTTGGGTATAGGAGCAGGCCTAATTCTGTAGGCCGCCATTCTGAGGTCCAAAGTTGCTGTGCCTTTCCAAATAGCATGATCTCAGTTTTCTCTGTATTTAATTGCAGAGAGTTAGTTGCCATCCAGCCTGCAATAGCTTTCATACCATTTGAGAACTGGTCTTTGATCCTGTCCAGGTTCTCCCCAAAGGAGATGACAAGCTGAGAATCATCAGCGCATGAATAATTTCAAATCTAAAAGATCTCGCAATGGTAGCATAGAGGGACCACATAGATGTTAACCAGCGTGGGGATTAAACATGAGCCCTGCCGTACCCCCTTGTCAATCGGCATGGTGCGAGACTTGAAGGTGCCCAGAGAACCACTGAAGAGCTGTACTAAAAATGCCAATCTCATGCAACCTTTGAATCAGCCTTTGATGAGACACAGTATCAAAAGCTGCAGATAAATCTATATATGTTTAGTGTTATTGGTGAGTTTATTGTGTGTTCTATTGGTTTTTTGGATGCTATTTGGTGTTGCATACTTTTCTTATGTGTTGTAGGAATTGAAGTATTTTTTAATGTAAGTTAATTGCAGTGTATGTATTGCTAAATAGTTTTGTGTACAGTAATATTATGTATGTATATATTTGGGATTGTAGTGTTTTGTGCGGGAGGGTATTTATCTATTTTTTGCAGGTTTAATTTTCCTGGACTGTTCTAAGAGAAGTTGGAAGTCCCGTTTTATTTTTAGTGAAACCTGAATTCGTTTTTTTATAAACTAAGGGGCATATTATCAAGGGCCCATCGCCGCTTTAGCGGCACTTTTTTGCAGCTAAAGCGGCAATATTTTTATTGCCCTATTAGCAAGCTGCCGCTAACAGCCATTAGCGACAGCTCACTGGCGATAGCAGGCGGTTTTTTTATCGCCTTGCATGCCAGCGATATTTATCGCTAATGACATGCAAGGTAGGCGTTCTGTCTCTAAACTTCACAAAAACGCCCGCTAACTGCACTTCGCCCTATTAGCAAGGATGGCCCGGACCCGGGAAGCGATAAGAAAAGTGTCGCTAAGGCCTGTTAGCTGCAGGAATTTAAGACCAGAAAAAAGCAGGTCTTAAAAATGTGGATAAGACTTGGGCCCATCACCAATGCATGTTTTTGGTGCTGGACTGCGCTGCAAGCAATGTTGCAGCGCTGCCCTGCGACAAAAATATAGGGGCAGATTTACAATCCCCTTGCAACATCTTTACGACACCGTTGCGCCACTTATGTGACGCAGCGGCGTCGTAAACAATGCGCCACTATGCGATAGATTTACAACGTGACGCATCTAGTGAGATGCGTCACGTTGTAAAGCCCTGCGCTACATTATACCTGCGTCAGGTATAATGTATGCAGGGTGGGCGTTCCGTCGCAAAGAAGCCCCGTAAAAGTGACGCAGTGAAATCTACAAGATTTCACTGAGTCACATTTACGTCCCCGCTGCATCAAAACCTTACGCCTGCTTGTAGCAGACGTAAGGAGTGACGCAGCACTGCAAGTATAGGATGCCCCTGAGCAGTGCTGGAGTAGCATCATGCTTGCGACACAACTCCAGCACTGCGTCACCTATACGCTGACAGATGCATCACATATCTGTCTCTCCTTGCGCCACGGTGCGCTGCATTTACAATGCAGCGCATCCATGGTGGCGCAAGGGGTTCCTAACATCACGCAAAATAACTGCCGCATCCCTGCTGATCTGCAGGGATGCGCCAGTTATTGTAAATCTGCCCCATAGTGCAGGAATGCACACCATCACTAAGATAGTGCGCATTCCTGTGCCCCAGTCATGAAAAGTGTTAATGCGCTGCGACAAGACAGCGTTGCAACACTTCTCATCACGCCCTCCTTGCAACAGCATGGATGCGCTGTACTCACTGGACAGCGCTCCATGACGCTAGTAACGACAGATACGTCAGGAATCCTGACGTATCTGTCTGCGCTAAAGTCATGCATTGCTGCAGTCGTGTCACAGCCATGATGCAACTCCAGCAATGCATGGGGCCAGCCCATCCCTGTGGCACAGCATCACCCTCATGCCTGCCATCAGGCAGGCGGAAGGTACTGACGCAGTGCCGTTCATGAGGGGTGCCCGAATGTCTGCGATGTTGGAGATCCATCGGTGGTGGTTGCGCGCTGTGGTGTCATCGTTTGGAAGCATTGGTGGAGTGTTGGTGTGGAGGGAGTCGACGAGACATTCTGCGGTGACCTGGATCCAGCTGCAACGGGGTGCGATGTTGGCGCTGGCGTCCGGTGGGCAAGGTGAAGACGTCATTCATCCAATGATGGTAGTGCAGGAGAGTCCGGTGTTGTGGCTGTAGTTGAAGTACCCGCTGGTGGAGGTGACGTGCCTGACCGTGTGTCCTGCTATGTGGCCTGTTGAGGTGACTTGCTGCTTGCGTCTGATGTCGGTGACCTTCCCCAGGAGGGGATGGTGCTCTGGTCACTGGGGTTGCCCAGGTGGAACTTGAGTGCACCGAGTTGGATGTCGTTGGTGGATGGGAGACCCTGGGGTGCAATGAGGTCCTAAATGGGATTGGAGAATGGGGGGCCACGGCCCGGGGGGCCTGCACATGAGGGTGCCGCAGAGGATGTTCTTGGGCTTGGTCCGGATCTGGGAGTTGACGTGGTCCATGGTCACCCTTGGCACATTAGAGTGCGTGGTCAGTCGGAGTGTGCCCCTGTAGGTGACGGCAATGCCTCCTCCTTGACTGTCGGGGTGCTCCTTGTGGGTGATACTGCAGCAGTCTGTGATGGCAAAGGCAAAGTCCGGTACGGAGCAGAGGTAGGTCCTGGCAGGCGAGCTGGAGTCCAGGGTTTATGGTGAGGAGGGTGCAGGCGTCGTAGCGGTGGAGTGGCCAAGAGGAATGCTCCTCGGTGCTGAGCGTGGTCCAGGGGCTGACGGATGCAAAGGGCGTAGCCTATGGGTTGCCTTTGGCATGGGAGACGACCATTGCAATGCAGGCAGTACATCATTAACAACGCAACTCCGACAACGTGGGTGCCTTAACATCGCATTCGAGTACAACACATTGTGAGGTCAGTTATGGGGTAATTTTAACTTTTTCATGTGTGAATGTGATTTGGCTGTCAAAAATGAAAATTGTTGTTTTCTGGGGGTCAGATTTGAAAAATGGGGTGTGCTTTTGGCGGCAAATATGAACTTTGGGGTGTATTTGGGGGTCAAATATGAAATTTGGGGTGTATTTGGGGGTAAAATATGCAATTTGGGGTGTGAATTGGAGTAAAATATGAAAAATTGGGTGTGCATTTGTCTCAAATGTGATTTTCCGGTGTGTTCTGGGGGATCTAAAAGGAATTCAAGGGTTCATGTTAGGTTTTGTTGTGCAAAGGTTAGTGTTGGGTTGCACTCACTGAAGTGGGAACAGTGATCTTGATGTCTGCGCCATGCAACACCTACCCTACTGTTGCAATGTGCCTAGTATTAGTATACATTGGAATGGAATGCGAGGTTATGGCATGCGTCGCAACTACGTATGTGCCTTTGGTACACGAGTGGTACGCCCGCTGTGCATGGGCGCACAGCGGACAACATTGAGAAGTGCGGGGGGGTCTGGGCAGCTGTGGGGTGGTAAACGCCGGAAAGAACACTGGATGGTGCATGGACGCGGGGATGTGTGTGTGAGTGGGTGTTGTGAAAATTTATTGAGGGAAGTCTTACCTCCAAGCGGGACCCGTGTCTTCTTAGCTCCTGCTCTCCTGCGTCTGCTTCCAGGAATAGGAAGTAGCCAGCCAGGCTCCCACCCCGGAGTCAATCACAACCCTGCAATGCAGTGGTAGGATTTGTAATTGGCAACGGGACAAGTCATGCAGCCCGGGACCGGAGGGGTGGGCATGTTCTCCATGCAGGCTGCATTGTGAACAGGGAAGTGTGCATGGCTGCATTGGGCAGCCTGAGTGGGCCGAACAAACAGTTGATGCACACTTGAGTGGGTATGCCAATCCGCCCATGCCCTGCTCCGTGTTTGGAGCAGTCCTACCCACCCTCCCCCCGAGGATACATAGCATAATTACATCAGTTAGTTAGCCCTTGTGTTCCCCCTTTATAAATGATTTTTTGGCTTCTCTGAGCGCGCACTTCCCGCCGCTGCTGCCCCTGCGGCCCCGCACCCCTGTCCTCGCCCATTCCCGCCTCCCAGGTGATCGATCCTCCACCCTCCCCTCATACATGGCGGACGCTGCGCGATTGCGCAGCGGACACGTGCTGCTGACGCACAGATAGCACGCCTAATACAAGCCTGTCTGCGCCCATCCACAACCCAACCATGACCAGCGCCAGGAACCCTGGATCACGGGCCACCCACTGCTACAGCACAGCCACCCTCCATGCACTCAACCCTGGAAAAGTCAGAGACTGACAACAGGCCTCGGCTAACACGACCCACGGCCAGTTCTCCTGCCTCCACTACCGCCAGAGCGTAATCCCCACCCCGGACTCCAACACAGCCGACGCCAGCACTGGCGACACCCTAAGATGCATCCTCCTCAACGTGCACTCTGTGCACAAACACGTTGTGGAAATCTGGAACCTCGACTCTCTCTCGCCCGACATCGCCTTCTTCACAGAGACCTGGACCAAAGCCTCCTCCGCACCCGACATCAACCTCGCCATCCCGAACGGATACAAGATCCAGAGGAAGGACCGCCACAACCACCTGGGAGGGGGCCTCGCATTTGCCCCCAAAACCACCCTCCGCCTCACCACCTCCAGCAAATCCTTCCCCACCGCCGAACACCTGCACTTCCAGATCCAGACCAACCACAACTCCACACTCCCAGGAAAACTTGTCTACAGACACCCCGGCCCACGGACACACCAGTCAGCCCACCATCTCCACCTGGCTGCCAGTCACAGCTGAAGACACCGCCTCAACCATGAAAGGCATCCACTCAGGGGCGCCCACCAACCCATGCGCTCCTCACATCTACCACAGAGCCACGGACGCCATCACACACGAACTACAATGCACCATCAACACCACCTTCAAAACAGGCACCTACCCAGACGACTGGAAGCATGCAGAAGTCTGGCCCCTGCTCAAAAAGACCACAGCTGACCCCACCGACCTCAAGAAATACCGGCCCATCTCGCACCTCCCCTTCGCGCACAAAGTTGCAAAGTGAACAGTCAACAGGGAACTGACACGATTCATTGATGGCAACGCCATCCTCGACCCGTCACAATCCAGATTGCGAACCAACCACAGCAACGAGGCCGTCCTACTCACCGCCACAGACGACATCCACACCCTCCTGGACCAAGGCCACTCCGCAGACCTCATCCCACTCGAGCTTTCAGCGGCCTTCTACACCGTCTCCCACCGCACACCTGTCGCAAGAATACACGACGCCGGCATACAAGGTACAGCCCTAGACTGGATCCGATCATTCCTCCCCGGAAGAAGCCAAAGGATCAGACTGCCACCCTTCCTCTCCTATCCCACGTGAATCACATGCGGACTCCCACAGGGGTCATCTCTGAGCCCGACCCTATTTGACATCTACATGGCCCCCCTCGCCGCCACCGTCCAACAACACGGCCCCAACATCATATCCTACGCTGATGACACCCAGCTCATCCTCTCCCTCACCAAGGACCCCACCGCCGCCAGACTCAACTTCCAGGAAGGAATGCAGGACGTCGCAGTCTGGATGACCAACAGCTGCCTGAAGCTCAACGCCATGAAGACAGAAGTCCTTCTCCTTGGGACAACACCTGGTGTCCTTTGCCTTCGGAAGCCCACCTACCCACTCAGACCACGCCAGAAACCTCAGCATCCTACTCGACCCATCCCTCACCATGAGCAGACAGGTCTACACCGTCACCTCCAGCTGCTTCAACACCCTCCGCATCCTCCGCAAGCCCTTCAAATGGATACCCCCAGAGTCAAGGAAGGCAGTCACCCATGCACTCATCACCAGCAGAGTGGACTATGGACACGCACTCTATGCCGCCATTTACAAGTCCCTACTCCGCAAAGTACCGACATTACAGTACACCGCCGCCATGACTCGTCCTCGGCATTCCCCGGCACTAACACATCAGCCAAGACCTACGTAGACTCCACTGTCTCCCCGTGGTGTAGAGAGTGACCTTCAAAATCATCACTCACGCCTACAAATGACTACACATCAACGTAAACAAATACCTCAACGACAGAATCAAATTCCACGTACACAAATGAGACATCCGATCTTCCAACCTCGCACTGTCCGAAACCCCGCACATCCACAGAGCCAGAGCAGGCGGGAGATCCTTCTCCCACATTGCATCCAATACCGGGAACGAGCTACCAGCAGACATCAGAGGTGCCCCCTCCCTGTACACCTTCAGGAAGTCCCTCAAGACCTGGTTCTTCAGCTAACAGATCAGCGGCACCCCACCTCAGTGCCATGAGACCCTCACGGGTGAGTTGCGCGCTTACAATTCCCCTGAGTGATTGATTGATTGTGTTATCATCATGTGATGATTGTTCTTCTTCTGCACTGCTTGAGGTGGTGGGGCAACGCTCTTCCAACATATCGGTATTGCCGCCACTGGGGGTGCGTCATCTACATGTGATAGGCATGAGCAACTCCCCCCCCCGGCCCTCCTGCGCTACGCATCCCACCTTCTCCTTACCTTTACATTGACCCCGTGGCGCTGTCCACTGCACTCTCTCCAAATCTGTGACTCAGCCAGCAGGAGCCTGAGCCAGGTGTGCTTTCACTGGGCTGGGTACAGCAGTCACCGCGTTGTCCGCTGGTGGACCACCCAATGCAGTTGATGCAGCAGGGCTCCCTTAGGCGTGTAGTTGCAACGCTCAGACCATGGCGTAGCACAGGGGCCTCACCCTCCAGAGCATCCGGCCAGCCCAACATCATCCGTCCTGTGATGCAGGGAGACGGCACCCACCATTGGTAATCCCCTCCGTGCACCCCGGTGTAGTGGTGGATTGTAGTATTCGATGCGGACCCCACTACGTTGGTGCGCATGAGCGCCTCTACCATTAACTGCTCCAAGGTGAACAAGGCGGACTTCTCACACAGGTCAGCAATGTGTCTCCATGCAACCTGCCAGACTTCACCACCAGGTACGGGTGATCGTCACACATCAATGTCTCCAGCCACGGCTCATCGACTCCACGGCTCCTCCACATCCCACTCCAGGCTCCAGACGCAGGTCAAGTGAGGCATCCAGGCACCAGACGCAGGTCAGCAAGGCATCCAGGCACCATATGCAGGTCCAGCGTGGCATCCAGGCACCAGACGCAGGTCCAGCGAGGCATCCAGGCACCAGAAGCAGGTCCAGCAAGGCATCCAGGCACCATACGCAGGTCCAGCGAGGCATCCAGGGCCAGGCACCAGACGCAGGTCCAGCGAGGCATCCAGGCACCAGACGCAGGTCCAGCAAGGCATCCAGGCACCATATGCAGGTCCAGCAAGGCATCC
This sequence comes from Calotriton arnoldi, assembly GCA_963921515.1. Taxonomy (NCBI): domain Eukaryota; kingdom Metazoa; phylum Chordata; class Amphibia; order Caudata; family Salamandridae; genus Calotriton; species Calotriton arnoldi. Next base: position 884,006 of record CAWUFW010007012.1, on the reverse strand, counting down.
AGGCACCAGACGCAGGTCCAGCGAGGCATCCAGGCACCATACGCAGGTCCAACGAGGCATCCAGGCACCAGACGGTCCAGCGAGGCATCCAGGCACCATATGCAGGTCCAGCGAGGCATCCAGGCACCATACGCAGGTCCAGCGAGGCATCCAGGCACCAGACGCAGGTCCAGCGAGGCATCCAGGCACCAGACGCAGGTCCAGCGAGGCATCCAGGCACCAGATGCAGGTCCAGCGAGGCATCCAGGCACCAGACGCAGGTACAGCGAGGCATCCAGGCACCAGACGCAGGTCCAGTGAGGCATCCAGGCACCTGACGCAGGTCCACCGAGGCATCCAGGCGGTCATCCTGGTCATCCTGGTCATCCTGGATGTTGGGTGGCTTGAGGGGGTTGTTGATGTGTGCTGCACTTGGCCCTGGAAGCTGCATTTAACTTTTTTTTTGTGCATCTTTTGTATGGGAGGTGGACTGATTGGCTCTTTTTTCTAAGTCAACACTTGCTGCTTAGCGTGCGTTTTGTTATCGCTGGTTGGCTTCATCGCTAGATTCCGCCCGCTATCGCCTGTTTCCCTATCGCCATCGCTCTGCGGTTAGCTGCAGTTTTTGCCGCTGATACCTGAAGCTATCACCTGTTAGCGACGTGTTGGTAATACGTCGCTAACATGGCAATAACTATCAAGGATCGACGGCGATAAAAAAAATGCTGCTAACCTGGGTTGGCGATAATTATCGCCTCTTCTTGCTAATATGCCCCTAATTTTTTTGAAATAGATTTCCTTGTTTTTCGGGTTTCCTGGAGCTGTACCTTTTTAATACAATTTTTTTTTTTTTAGAACCTACAGACTGTGGATTGCTTCGAAGGACTGATTTTTTTTTAAACTACATTTTTGAATTTTTTGGGGGCTTTTCACTAACATTTAAACAACTTTTTGGTGGATTACCTTTCGGAACTCTGCGGATTTGGACAGAGATCTGCGGGAAAAAAACATTAGTTAATTTTATTCATTTACTATGGGTGGGAAATGTTATATATTTATACTTATGTTATGTTGACAGAATTGTAATGTTGTTTTGTAGAAACTATGCGATATATTTTTTAAATTATGTGTACGTAGTTGGTTAGTTTGTTCTATGTATTACATTTTTGACATTATTTTTTAAAGGATAGCATTAATATTTTTATTATCTCAGTGAGTAATGCAAAATGTAGAATTATTTTTTCACTGACATAATATTTTACTACTTTTCAAAAAAATATGTTTAAATTATTTTGGTGTATTATGTTGTAGTTTCTTAGATGCCTCATACATTTTATCTGTGGTTTAGAGGATATATTTGGTATTACTTCTAAGTAATCTACTCTTTTGTTGTTTACAAATAGTCTTACTTTGAATTGGAGATTTTTGTACATTTTTCTAGTTTGTTTGGTTAGTTTAGGACAGATTTCTGTAACAGTTTGTTCTAGTCTTAGGGCCTGATTATGAGTTCCGCAGTAAGTTTAGGACAGATTTCTGCAACAGATTATTCTAGTCTTAGGGCCTGATTATGAGTTTGGCAGTCCGACCGCCAGACCGCCGTTGTGGTGGTCAGGAGAACACTGCCAAGCCGTCGGCATTCCTACCGCCTCATAAAGATTACACCGCCGGGCTGGTGGTGTTGTGTCAGCAAATCCAAGGCAGTGGCATGCTTTGGCTCATAGCGAGCTTGAAGCATATGCCACCGATGTGGCAGCTCCACTTGCACATCGGGTGCACTGTGTACCATGCACCATGCCGTGCATGGCACACAGTGCACGCATGACAGTGCAATAAGAGGGGGGCACAGCATGTGCCCCCATGTGCTTTGGCCAATGGCCAAAATCGCCCTTGTGCCCCGTTTGGGGCCCCTTCCCTGCCTTTCCACCAACCTTTTCATGGTGGGATCCCCACCATGAAAAGGTCGGCGGAAAGGCAGGTCATGATTGGGACAGCGGTGCCGGCACCTTCTCCCATCCTCGCTGCTTTCCCTGCCGCCACTGCTGCAGGATCCAGGATCATGGAGGTAGCAGCAGTCATGTCAGGGTCTGACCGCCATAGTCATAATCGGGTGGTTGGACCACTGAGGAGGCGGTGATCGGACCGCCACCGCGAGTACGCCAGTCTTCAGACCGCCGTATTCATAATCAGGCCCTAAGTTCTTGGTAGCTTTGCTCTTTTTCTGAGGCTCATAGTAATTTGTTTAGCGTAGGTTGAATTCTGCCTAGTGTGGATTGGAAAGCATTATGCCATCCTTCCACTGCATTGTTTATTTTTGACTCCTGTGCCAAGGTGCTGTCGTAAACATTCCACCATGGTATGTGGAATTTTTACTGGCGTTTGTGTCCTGACCTATGAAGCCTGAATACCCATGTGTCCTCAAAGTAGTCCATTAGGGTTGCTAGTTTCTCTTCATTATTTTGGCAATAGGGACTTTCTATTAGGATGTTGTAATGGTTGGCTACTTCTGTCACAGGGACATAGGCTAGTGCAATTAGCTTTTTGATTTCAAAGGTAAATTGTATGTTGGTGGCATATTTCACACTTGGGTCCTGATTACGAGTTCGGTGGTCTGACAGCCGCATCCTCTAGAAGACCGCAGTGTCAGGGGTCTTCTGACCGCCGTATTATGAGTTGGTCATGGTGCCCGCGGTGTGGCTAAGGAGGTCTTGCCGCATAGGTAAATGGTTTTCAATACATATTGATGCCTGTGTGTGCATTATGACTGCATCTGTGTTGAATGCACACATATGCATGATACATGTGAAAAAATACCACCTATCCATTACCGGAGTCCGGCCCATATGTGGGCAGTCCAGGCAATGTGTATATGGTACAAAAAGACTTACCTGTTTATCGCCACAAACAGGGTTGTAGTCCTGGGGTGAAAATGCTGCTGTGAAGGGAGGACCTGGAGAAAGGGATCCACTATGAACTCTGATGGGAAGAACAGGAAACGGGTGAGTATGCACCCCAAATCCTTCTTTTCTGCTGACTTGAAGACAGCGGTCCTACCGCCAACTCATAATACGGACGGCAGTGAGACTCCTCTGTACCACTCTATGGAAGATGATTTTCCACGACTGTTGCAACTGCGGTCTTTGGCGGTGTCAGTGGTTCATTTGCGGTCTTTGCAAAGGCAATCCAAAAATCTCGAAATACAGTGGTCGGACCTCCGAGGTCACGGCAGTCGGACTGCAACCGCAGGCATGGTGGTTACCAGACCGCCGAACTCGAAATCAGGCCCTATGTGTAGATTTCTGTAGGTGACGCCAAATACTTTGATTAGTAACATCCCTCTATAGCTGTTTTGGGGGTATATTTTTTATATAGATTGGATCATAGCTTGCTCGAAGTCAATAATAATTTTTGGGGGATAGTAGTTGTTGCTTAATGTGGTTTAGCAGTTCCACGTAGGTGCTGCCTTGTTTGTTTGGAAGTAATGCACACACAAAAGGTATGTTAGTTTTTTTAATTTCACAGTGGATGCTGTATAGTTGATGGAATTGTTTGGGACACATTTTAAATGTGCCATACATCATCCATGTTTGACATTGGGTTAGTTTGAGTAAGTTTGTAGGGGTAGCAAATATAAGCATATGTTTTTCATGGTTTTTATTGTCATATAATACAAATTCTTCCTCTCTGTGCGTGATTGTAAGCTGTGGTGGGATGTCTATCTCTTTGAATGTTTTAGGAGCAGATGGGGTTTCACTAGTGGCCCTTATAGTTATAGTTATAAGGCACTTTTATATGGGTATTGATGGTAACTGCCCTGTTCTTAGTTCAGGTACGTGGGGCAGTATATCTTTAAGTATTTGTGCTGCTGGTTCTTGGGAATTAGTGCTTGTTTCCCTTATACTTTCTAATACTTCTCTCACTTCTATTTCTGTTCCATTGGGAGGGTGGTTATGCTCTTTTTCATTAACTACTAGTTTGTCCGGCGCTTGCCCTCCCATAACATTGATTAGAATAATATTTGTTACATTTCCAATTAATATGTTCAGAAGAAGCTTTTTCTTGACTGTACATGTATCCCATTTAACACAGTAAAACTTTCCCCTTCTGTGATGCTATAAATGTTGCACCTTCTGTCATTATGTCTTTATTTACTGTAATAACATGAATATAAAAAATAATTACTAATAAATGTTTTTTATCAATATACAGTTAAATAGACATTTTTTTTTTTAAACTTAATTGTATCTTGTTTAGCAAAGTTTTGTCTCCAATGAAACTTTTTCTTCAGCAAACTTTTTTTTGAAACAGGTGCTTTTTTCCATTGGAAGAGATAAAGGTAGTTTAATTGATTGCATATATTATATTTTTGATGTTTAAGGACGTTTAGTTTATTCAGAGTTTTAACTGTTGCTGTTTTAGTATGTTTAAAGCAGTTTTTTACGTACTTATTTATGTGATCTCGAAGAAGTTTAGTTACAAGTTCAATAATCTATAGAAAAGGATAAACATTAAAAACTGTGATAGTAATTGTTCAATAAAAAAATTCCTTAAGTTAAAATTATTTCATTTCTTATTTTAAATAAAGTAGTTCCTTACTTGGAGAAGTGGATGCACGTTGTATAGGTTGTAGGCTTCTCTTTTGCAGGGAAAATCCAGCAGAGCTTCCAGTTTTTCAAACGTTGGCATTTTGTTTAGCAATTTTTTCGTTAAATTACTGTGGCTTTTATATTGTTTGTTTAATTGGTTAAGCTAATATATTGGCTACAGTTTTGTATAGTTTAATATTACTGCTTGCTTTAGCTATCTTTTAATTATTTTTGCAGTTATGTCCATAAAACACCAATTAATTTGTTTTTTTATGCTTGAATTAGAGATAACTTATTTTATTTAATATTATATGTATTTATTTTAAGTCAAAAAATAATTGTATTTATAAATATAAATATGTGTTGTATGTAAGTGGGATGTAAATATATGTGATATATAATTTAGAGGATTTTTATGATATTATATTTCAAATGTATTACTTTAGTGAAGTAAAATATATATATCTTTTTTTAGAAACTATCGTTATTAATCTGGGATATATTTGTTGTTGTTTGTTTGTTTAAATAATGTGTTTTTAGTATTTTTTTAATGCTATTTATTACTTGTTTAAATGATATTTATGCTGTCAATATTTTTGATTTCAATATTTTTGACATAGTCTATGGTTAGTTATAAGTGATGATAATTTTGTTTCCAATATATTTGTTTTCCATATATGTTAGTTTAGATATTTTTGACATCAATATTTTTTTGATATTAGTGACTTTTTTATTTAAGTATAGTGTCTCGATATTTTTGTTAACGGTATTTAGGTTTCGATAATTCTGTATCTTGATATTTGTGATCTCAATATTATTTCAGTGAACCGCTACTTTGAATACATTGTATCAGTGTACTCCCCATGAATCTTGAAAAAAGTTGTGAGATATGAATGGTATACTAATCCCCTAATAACAGAATACATTTTTAAAACATTATCTGAATAGTGAATTATATGTAGAACTGTATAAAGTTTAAAATCCAGGCGTGCATGTCCTTATGTTACCAATCTGACTAACACACTATAGAAGATTTCTATCACTTGACTGGATAAAGCCTAAGACTATAATTTTACAGTGTATTTTGGAGTGGGATATAGGGGTAGTTAAATATAACCTTGACGTTTATCATGTGACATTATTGCATACTTATAATTTATTTTTAATCTTTATAAGGCCCGATGTTGTTTCCCCACCTGCCTCTACAGCAACATCTGCTACCAGCAGTACAACTAACCCTGGACTGGTACTGCACAGAAGATATGTGCACATTGGTATGTTAAATGAGTGCTCTTTTACATTTGTATTTAACCTCTTCCTTTATTAATAACAGGACAGCTGTATGTCTTTTGTCAGATATCACTGTTGTCACCTTACTTAATATGTAATGCAAGTGATTGTTACCTTATGTATTGTTTTACAGACTTTTCCTTGGACTTGCCAATGTAAGAGTAACACTCTAAAATATCTGTTAGACCTTGTCTGAACTTGCAGGAGAGCAATATTGGTGAGTTTCAAAATGATTATTGAAGCCATATAAACAGCATCTTCTTGTGTGAATTACAAAGACTTACTACCCTATGTATGTCTCCCTCTCCCGTCAGCTTCTGTCATCCAACATCTCCTAGTGTCCACTTTAAGAACATCAGCATCAGGGAACATCTTAGCAGCAGCTATTAGTACACTAATATCTGTCGGTCAGGTAGCTAAGTCCGAAAACCTCCGATCTTAACATCTGCATCTTATCTTTAGGGTATTCAGTAACTCATTTATCTCAAATGTATAAGTATATCTTATGTTAAAATTCTTCTTATTGGTGTGGTATTTTCTTCCTTTTCTTTACTTATTACTAATGTGTCCGTACTTGTAGTCATGATGACTTTTATAGATTTACAATATCCATTCAACATAAATCTCATTTATTTAGATTTTGGAAACACCAAACACAAGGGCACAAGCTCAGTAGCTGACCCCTCAGTGAATCTAACCTCTGTAACTGGAGCTTTTATGTTCACATCTTAGAGATATATTAATTTCATCCATAGAGCAAGCCCTAATTTCATATGTTTCTTATGCTCAGATGGTACTACGTTTATTATGTTTTTGTAGAACATGGTTTATTTAAGTACTGTGTCAAAAATTGACTCAAAATTGTATTTAATGTACTTCAACTGTTGACATCTTCCAAGTGTAGGGGATAGTTCACCAGATTATGATACTGAACCCTCTACAAGAGGAGGACAGTGGGAAATCCAAGGAGGGAATCCAATGCTCCTCTAAGCATCTATGTCAAAGGCCAGTACTGCTTGACAAAAAGAGGAAGAGCATGAGCTGGTCGAGGAGTCAAATATCCTTAACTAGAGCAGTCAACAACATTCTGTGATGAAAACAGAGTTGGCTGCCCCAGGATGGTACATCTGGACTCTGTGTTAGTCATCCACCATTCATCATTGACAAGAGACTATCCAACCGTATAAATGCAGTTACCAAACTAGCATCTAAAGAGAAAAATTATTTAACTAGCTAATCTCACACTTGCATACCCTGACATGTATTCTGTACCCACCCCATGTGGGCATAGATATGGTTTAAGATCTATATGTTTGGCATTATTGTACAACACGTAACAGGCTACTATAAACTTGCACACAACTTCTAGGGAGTACACCAGCATACCCCTTGTTTGGTTAAGACATCTGGAATATGACTTGAGGATCCCAGAAGTGCGTTCAATAATGGCTTGTATATGTATGTGGGCTCTATTGTACCTTTGTTGAGATAATGTTGTTGAATGCCTGTGGGGTTTGAGAGATGGAGGAGGTGTTGTTTACTTACCAATAAGCCACGTCCCCTAAATCCCCAGCAACTAAGCAATGTACAAGAGATGATTGTCGGAAAATGAAGCTAGTTATCATAAGTACTTTCAAGACAGCACACACATAAGTGAAGCAGCACCGGGCATTGCAGACAGCGTACATGTTGATGGAGTGCCAGCAGTGTCTGTTGTGGAAAAGGTGTGCTGTGTAGTAAGGACCTGAAGTGTCACATGGGTGCAATCAATGGCACCTAAAACACAAGGGATAAGGCCAAAGGCAAAAAATGACTGTGCCATACTTTGCCATCCTCCAGTGACTGTGACATGGTGATAAACTGGTGTATTCTTCTGTTGATGCATCTCAGTACCTACAGCAAGCATCAAGACTGGCTTGTCTGTGAGATGTGAACATTGCCAGATGTGACCCTCTAAATATTTCTAGTTTCTATGAAATAGAGTTGCAACTGTTGTAATCCTTGTTAATCTCCAGTATTTGCTTCTAGGGGAAAATAAAAAAAATTATAAACAAATGTTTTTACCATGATTTAAAGATTAAACAGCAATTTAATTTATGTAAAAACAAAATACACTTGCTATAAAATTGAACAGGGAATTTACAGTAACAAGCACCACAATATTAATGAGAAAACAAAAAAAACTGTATGACTTTACAAAGGATTTTATAACAAGGTTTCACTGTTTTGTATATTAATCTAAGGGTGGGTGTCTGCCCCTCCCATAACTCCTTATTACCGCTCCCTATACCTCTCCCATTTTGTAGTGGGTATTCACCATTTTCCAGACACTCCTATTTGTCCCTTCTACATCACTACAAAAACATAGACTGGTCTATGTACAGAAAAAGATAGGAGAGGCAAAGGCATGGCTGCCCAAATGTAGCCCTGTGAATATCATTTTATAGGATGCTAGTAGTAGTATTTAAGTACTACTATGTGTACTACTAAATGCAGGTTGTGAATAGGCCTCTTACAGCACAGTATTAGTAAGCCTTGTGGAAGCAGGAAGCACATGGCACTTTCAGCTGGCCACAGGCAGTGTACATGTAGTCTGAATAAAAAGTCACAGGCTCTTGTTGGTGTGGTCTGATTGATGGAGGAGGGGGAGCATGTGCTCAAGACAGAGGGCCTGAATCACAAAGATAACTTACGGTTTTAAGTAATTTACACTTTTGGGTAAGTTTGCCACTTTTTGCTTATTTATGAAATCCCAGTGTAAGCTCCTACTAATAGAAAAACAAGAAAAAAAAGCAAAAGTCCAGCGCTACACATAGCTAACCACTGTTACTACAACACCCTCCTGTAGAACATACATGGATGTGAGCAATTAAAATAAAACCCCATAGGAAATAATGTTAAATTAAATTAAAGTATTAAATATAGTTAAAAATATCAATTAGTATAATTTAATGTTAAAAAGTAATAGAATAGCACATATTTATTATTTAACTATAAATTATTTTAATACCCTATTTTGAATTACAAATGTATGCAACAATATGTTGGTATTCAAATATAACAAAAATTGTTTTAATTAATTCAATACATTATTTATAATAATTAATAATGAATATTACAAATATTTTTTTCTTTAGGTGGGTATTCATTTTATAATTTAAACTTAAATTAAGTTAATAAGTTTCTACATTTAAAATAAAAACATAAAAAATAATACAATTTAAAAGAAAAATATTTTTAGTATTTATTTTCGAGTTAAAGAAACCTTTTTTTATTTTTTTCCTATACTTTACAATGCGGAGATCTCCTGTCCGACTGCAGAATCCCCCTCTCAATTGTTTCGAGACTGCATGAGACCATTGCTGATTATAAGAACACGCTCACAAAGACCACTTCTTCTTATTAATGTATGCTGTCAGTAACATGTCTACTGATCTAAGCCTTATATTGGAATTTAGCATTCATATCATATCTGCATGAAAGCAAGAGCAATCTCATTAAGATTTTTCATATGATTTTGAATATAAATTAGACTTACCAGAGCAACTGGCACAGGAAATTCCCTTAATAAAACCTCCCGGACCTCAGCCAAGCACTGAAACAACCATATAAATTAGCCCAATTTATACATTTACCAATATTCATATACCTGCTACTGACTCTTGAGAGCCTTGAGAAAGCCCTAGGCCTGCACACCATGATAGGGAGAAACACAAACGAATATGTCGTACAAATGTGATCGCTCAGCCCTCCACAGGGCTTGGTCGCCCCACTCACTGCTGCCGCTCCTGCCTGCCTTGTCGCCTCCTGCCTGCAGATTCCTTCGCTCGCTGCCCGCTGCTCCTGGGACTTTCCCGCTGCCCGCTGCTCCTGGGACTTTCCCGCTGCCCGCTGCTCCTGGGACTTTCCCGCTGCTCCTGGGACTTTCCCGCCACTGCCTCCCTGCGGCCCCGCCCCCCGTGATTCCATTCGCCGCCCCGCTCCCGCCACCCAGCTGCTCCTCCCTCCCGGCTCCTTACTTAAGGGGACCGTAGGGGACCACAGAGTGTGATCGCTCAGCCCTCCACAGGGCTTGGTCGCCCCACTCACTGCTGCCGCTCCTGCCTGCCTTGTCACCTCCTGCCTGCAGATTCCTTCGCTCGCTGCCCGCTGCTCCTGGGACTTTCCCGCTGCCCGCTGCTCCTGGGACTTTCCCGCTGCCCGCTGCTCCTGGGACTTTCCCGCTGCTCCTGGGACTTTCCCGCCACTGCCTCCCTGCGGCCCCGCCCCCGTGATTCCATTCGCCGCCCCGCTCCCACCACCCAGCTGCTCCTCCCTCCCGGCTCCTTACTTATGACGCCCCCTAAGCGACCGCGCAGTGCCGCGCGCAGCGGGAGCACCGACGGAGCGCCGAAGGTGCGCCAAAGGTAAGCCCGTCTGCGCCCGTCCGCGCCTGGCCCGCGCCCAGCGCCAGGACCCCTGGATCCCACCGATGCAACACCACTCGACGGACCTACGACGCCGCCACCCTCACCGCACTCAATGCCGACCGGAACCCTGCCTGCTACCGAGCCTCCCCGAGACGCACCCACGGACCCTTCACCTGCCAAGCCTGCCGATTCACCTGCCCCCGGACCTGCACCACCCCGCCAAGTCGAGCACCAGCAGCAACCACCTGAAATGCATCCTGTTGAACACCCGCTCCGTCCACAGGCACGCCGTGGAACTCTGGGACCTGCTCGACGCAACAGCACCGGACGTCGCCTTCCTCACCGAAACCTGGATGAACGCCTCCTCAGCGCCCGACATCGCCATAGCCATCCCGGACGGATACAAGATCACCCGGAAGGACCGCGTCAACCAGACGGGAGGAGGCATCGCCATCGTACACAAGAACACCATCCGCATCTCGACTAACTCCGACGAGACCTTCACCGCCGCCGAGCACCTACACTTCCAGATACACACTGACCCCAAGACCACCCTCCGAGGCACCCTCATCTACAGACCCCCGGGACCACGCACACTATTCAGCGAAGACATCGCAGACTTCATCAGCCCGCACGCCATGCCCTCCGCCGACTACATCTTCCTAGGGGACCTCAACTTCCACCTGGAGAACAACAACGACAGAAACACCACCGCCCTGCTGGACAACCTCGCCAACCTCGGACTCAAGCAACTGGTGAACACGCCCACCCACTACGCCGGCCACACGCTTGACCCCGTCTTCTCTTCCAGCAAGCACATCTCCTTCAGCCACGCCACCGGACTCCACTGGACCGACCACAGCTGCGTCCACTTCAGCTTCAGAAAGACTGCGACCCACCACCACCCGCAACAGGTTCCCCGCCGGAGCTGGAGCAAGATCACCGCCGAGCAGCTCACCGCCTCCCTCAGCCAGAACACACCCACTAACACAACGGACCCAAACGAAGCAGCCAGCAACCTCGCCAAGTGGCTGACCGCCTGCGCCGACGACCTCGCACCACTAAAAACCCTCCCAGCAGACCCGGAAGCAAGAAACCCCTTGGTTCACCAACGAACTCAAGGAATCCAAGAAGAACTGCCGCACTCTCGAGAAAGCCTGGCGACTCGACCAGACCACAGACAACAGGACCGCCCTCAAGCACGCCACCCGCAAACACCACCAGCTGATCCGTGCCACCAAGAAGTCGGCACTCAAAGAACGACTGGACAACATCGCCCACAACAGCAAGGAACTTTTCAGCATCGTCAAAGAGTTCTCCAACCCCAGCGCCGGAAACAACGACATCACCCCCTCGCAAGACCTCTGCAACTCACTCGCCGCGTTCTTCCACCGCAAGATCACCGACATACATAACAGCTTCGACGCACAGACCACGCACCCTACCGCCGAACCAACGCCCGCCACCACCACCCTCTGCAACTGGACCCCGATCAGCACCGAAGACACCACCCGCACGATGAACTCCATCCACTCCGGATCACCAACCGACCCCTGCCCACACCACGTCTTCAACAAAGCCGACGCCACCATCGCACCCCATCTCCGGGACATCATCAACTCCTCCTTCCACACCGCCACCTTCCCGGAGAGCTGGAAGCACGCCGAGCTTACCGCCCTCCTGAAGAAACCAACGGCGGACCCCACCGACCTCAAGAACTACCGTCCCATCTCGCTCCTTCCGTTTCCGGCCAAAGTCATCGAGAAGACCGTCAACAGACAGCTTGCCGCCTTCCTCAAGACGAATGGATCCCTCGACCCCTCGCAGTCCGGGTTTCGGGCCAACCACAGCACCGAGACCGCCCTAATCGCAGCCACCGACGACATCAGAACCCTAACCGACAACGGGGAAACAGCAGCCCTCATCCTCTTGGACCTCTCCGCGGCGTTCGACACCGTCTGCCACCGCACCCTAGTGAAGCGCCTCAGCAACATCGGAATCCGAGAGAAAGCACTGGAATGGATCATCTCGTTCCTCGCCGGAAGAACCCAGAGAGTCCGCCTCCCCCGTTCAGATCCGAGGCCACCGAAGTCATCTGCGGCGTTCCACAAGGATCTTCACTCAGTCCTACCCTCTTCAACGTCTACATGAGCCCCTCGCAGCCATCGCACGCCAACACAACCTCAACATCATCTCCTACGCCGACGACACCCAGCTGATCCTCTCCCTCACCAACGACCCCACCACCGCCAGAGCCAACCTACACGACGGGATGAGAGACGTCGCCGACTGGATGAGGAACAGCCGCCTTAAACTGAACTCAGACAAGACGGAAGTCCTCATCCTGGGTTCATCACCCTCCGCCTGGGACGACTCTTGGTGGCCCCCGGCCCTGGGCACCGCGCCCAAGCCAACGGACCACGCACGCAACCTGGGCTTCATCCTGGACTCCTCCTTGTCGATGACCAGACAAGTCAACGCCGTCTCATCTTCGTGCTTCAACACCCTGCGCATGCTCCGCAAGATCTTCAGATGGATCCCCACTGAAACCAGGAAGACCGTCACCCAGGCACTCGTCACCAGCCGACTGGACTATGGGAACACCCTCTACGCCGGAACCACAGCCAAACTTCAAAAAGACTCCAGCGCATCCAGAACGCCTCCGCACGACTCATCCTGGACATCCCCCGACACAGCCACATCACCGGACACCTGAAAGACCTGCACTGGCTCCCCGTCAGCAAGAGAATCACGTTCAGACTCCTCACCCACGCACACAAGGCCCTCCACGACCTGGGCCCCAAGTACCTCAACGACCGCATGACCTTCTACACGCCCACCTGCCAGCTACGATCAACCAGCCACGCCTCGCCACCGTACCACGCATCCGCAGAGCCACCGCCGGAGGAAGATCCTTCTCCTACCTGGCAGCCAAGACCTGGAACTCCCTCCCCACTCACCTTCGGCGAACCCAGGACCATTTCTCCTTCAGGAAGCAGCTCAAGACCTGGCTGTTCGAGCAGTAACTCCCCCTCCCCCAGCGCCTTGAGACCCTCCCGGGTGAGTAGCGCGCTCTATAAATGCATTGATTGATTGATTGATTGATTGATTGATTAAGTTATGTTGATTAAATGTAGGATTAATGCCTCAATAAATTGTTTGAAATTTCTTGTGTTATGTTTTAAGTATTTAAAAAATAAATATTTAGGGCCCAATAACAAGTTTGGCGGTGCGATGGTGGGACCGCCGCACCGCCAAACCCGCGTGAGAACCGTCTGCCGTATTATGACTTTGTTAGTCACTGGCAGGCAGCTCCTTTGGCGTTCCCACAGCAGTGCCTATACAATAGGCATCGCAATGGGAATGTCAAGTTCCAGCATGCCATGGACGGCGGTTCCCTGGCGGAGTCGGCGTTCCCAGGGCGGCACGACCGCCAAGGTCGTAATGTGGCGGTCAGCACGGCCGCCCCACCACGCGTCTGGAGGTCCGAGGACTGCCAGACTCGTAATTAGGCCCTTAGTGGTGGACATGTGTCTTTTAGATACACTGATATATAAATACTAAACTCCACCAGAAGGAAGAAAATGAGTCCAAATCATTTAAATTACATTTGATTTGGATGCCCAGGGGATCACGAAGAACTAAGGCGTTATTTTAGAGTATTAGAACCCGTGAATTTGGGCAGTTTATCACCCACGCTCAGGATGAATGCGTTCGGTCACACAGCGCCACACATCACCTGACTTCGTGCTGAATTCAGCATGATGAATTTTCCAGAAAGCACTCAGAAAACTCTATTTTGTTTTCCTCCCCGAAGCTCATATTTCCCTGATTTGATAGATTCCGTGCTGTATAACTCGGCTCCGTCCTGCCCTCTTTCTTTTCCTCCCTGAAGCATTCTTCATTAAACTGGTGTTTTTGACAAACCGGAGCCTTGTCAGAAATGCCGCCTTCTGAATGAATTACTCTTCTTAAAGCAAGCGTCTAATCTTTCTTGCCACATAAGAGGAAGCGGAACGTGTACGTTGTCTTTTTGACTGGGGAGCCATTGCTTTGCTGAAGGGATTTTCCTTTTCCCAGCTTTATCATACAGGAAAGAGGGCGGCAGCGGAGCCGCTGCTATCTGAAACAAAAGCAATGCATGCGGCTCACCAGCCAGAACCAAACAAGCCATCCATCTTTATTTTAGCACCATCAGAGCAAGGCTGGGGCCACTGCCAGAAAAGCTTTGTCTGGAATGTAACCGAGCTGAAAGTAGAAACACCTACTTGTGTAGATGTTTACAAGAAGGGCTGCATATTCTTAAGTGTTATTGCCCTCCGCTATGGGCGTTAATGGTTGCTAATTTCCCAGCCTCCAATTAGGATCTTAGCCTTAAAGCAGGGACGAATAAGGAGGGGGAACTACCAGCATCAGCATGTTAGCAAGAAGGCTAAGAGAGCCTGCCCCCTCAATCATAGTCCTCCACGCAGAGACAGCCACGCCAGTTCTGTGTGCTTCAAGTCCCGGCTCCAATCTATCAGTGAGGTTTTATCGCACTCAAATGGACAGTGCTCAGTGCCTGCATGTTAAGCCTTCGGCTTCTGCATTGGGCGAGAGGAGCTATTCATTGCTTCACTACATTCAGCCTGATGTCTTTGCAGCATCACTATTCTACGCTTCTAAAATAAAGAGCATTTAGGGCCTGTTACAAGTGCCCCATTAAATTAAACACCTGTCGGTGCAGGGAACACAATTATAAGTGGTGCGGTGTTTATGGCACCTGGTGCCTACCGGACGCAATAACATGCGCATCCTCTCTTAAATGTCTGCAGGCCAAACATGCCGGAATTCAACAGATGAAAAAAGGGCCAGGATTTACCGGGACAGCGGATTGTGGTGCGGAGAGTCACAGCATCTGAATGTTATTCCCCAAAAAGCCAGATAAGACAATAATCATCACATTTGATAAATTCCGAACATCTTTATGTCAGATTGTATTGTGTGCAATAATTATCATATCATGCAAGGGGCACTCATGATCAGGCCTCTCGCGTGACACAGTGTGTGAGCCAATCATTCAACAAGAAGGTTTCATGCAGTATGCAAGCTAGCATTAAATGAAATGAACACTGTGTCTCACAATCGGTTCAATTTACACTCTCTGTTCAATATTACACAAAAACGCTTCCCTACTACGAATCCTTACAGCATGGACAATTAGACACAACATTTGACACAAAGAAAGGACCATATGCCTGGTAAACACCACAAACTGTTATTGGTGCAAGTTCATACCTCCACCTACCCATTCTATTTATTTCCGGCAACATGTCAAATTGAAATATGCTTCATTTTCCCCACACTACTATTTTAGCAACAGCATATAACAGCATATATTTAAGTGAAGACAACCATTCAACAAAAAAGTCAGACTTTTCTCCATGCAGAAAACATGTTAAAGGGCAGGTGGTTAATTTATTTTAAGAGATTTAGGAGATGTCTAACACATTTCAGCAAAGGAGACACAAAGGTACTTTGCTGAGGAAACTCTTTCAGTGCACATGAAGAAGTGGCCCAAAGACTGCTGAGATATACTAATAAGGACATGGAAGAAGAAGTGAGGAGAAACCCTAGCACAAGGTGAGTGTGGCGCTCGGCTAGAAAGAAGATGGCTTTGGGCCCTAGCTGCTTAGCTCTGTGTGTGCATATGGATACTGCATATTGCTTTCCTGGTTGACTGGGACTTGAGCCCTTGTAATGCAGCAATCACAATCCTAGTCAGGGTAAGGCACAAGCAAACCCCAAATGAACCTGTGCTGAACCCCTTGGTGGCTTGGCACAAGGCAGTCAGGCTTAAATTAGAGGCAATGTGTAAAGTATTTGTGCAATACTCCAAAAGGTAAAGAAGAGAAAACACCAAACAAAAAGAATCCCACACCAGGTTAGGAGCATAGAGCAGAATTCAATAAATAAATCAAGAGCAAAATGACAAAAATCCAATCAGGTGAACCGGAGTTATGAATTTTTAAAGAATAAACTGCAATAAAGGGGGTAAAAGCATAAAGCGCTAATCATGGCGATCTGGTCGTGCTGGACTGGGTCAAATTCAAAAGTTCAGGCCGAGTGCGGGTAAGATACAGTCCCAGATTAGTTCTGCTGAAGGTCTACCTTCTCAGGTTTTGCGGCAAGAGTCTGGTTCGTGTTGGAGAGGGCTGCAGGGAGCTAGGACAACATCACTGGTGATGGTTGGTGTGGCACAAGGAGTAGTCCGGGCATTGGGGACGGGCGGGTTGGAGCCTCTTGTTGGCGGTCCTCAGCAGCAATCGATGCTTGCTGTGCAAAGAGATAGGCTGGCGGCGGCTCATACTGAAAATCAGCGCGGTTCCGGTGAGAACGGGCCCATTTGCCGTCATGATGAGTGCAAAAGCTTGAATTTAAGAGCTCAATAGCCACACCATTGGTCCAGGACCTGAAAGGCACCTCTTGAGGTCAGGAACTTGCTGAAGACAGGTCCAGGTGCTGTAGGGGAGCCTTTCATGCCCCTGAGGCTCGGAGGAGGTCAGCAAGTCCAGTTCTTCCTCCCAAGGAAACAGGGCAGCAGGCAGCAAGATAGCACAGTAAGGCAGTAGCTCCTTCAGAGTAGCAGTCCAGCAGAGTGACAGTCCTTTCAGCAACACAGCAGTCCTTCATCCTGGCAGAGTATCCACAGGTCCAGACTTGTACTGAAGAGTTGGGGCCTGAGGTCCTTGTTTTATACACTGATGCACTGGTTCTGGAAGGTGGGAGAAGCTTCTAGACAGTGTGTTTGAAGTGCATAGAATTCCCTACTGACCCTGCCATGGCTCCAAGCTGGCTGCTGTGACAGTGCAGGGTCGTTAGGCCCTTTGTGTGGAGGCAGGACACAGGCTATTCAAATGTAAGCAGTGCTGTGCCCAGCTCCTCCCTCCCATCCTGCCAGTGATAGCCCAGTCAGTCACTCCTAAGCTCCCCATTGTGTGTGGCTGTCCAGGAGGAATACACAAAGCCCAGCTACCAAATACACCCAGGCAAGTGATCAGAGACAGACTGCAGGCACCAAATTGCTAAGGGAACGAAATTCCAACTTTCTAAAAGTGGTATTTTCAGAATTGCAGTTTAAAATCTGACTTCACGGGGGCGTGGCCAGGCAAGATGGCCGGGTGGACGTGATCCACACCGGCTCCTGAGCCTCGATGCTGTAACGAACACCTACAGGCAGAAAGACGTAGCCTGAACCGCAATCGAGAGGTCAGCAAAGAAACTTGATGACACAGGACTCATGCAGGAGCACCCGCCGGCCCCACACGGCCGGGACATTCGTGGCAATCGTCGGTGAGGGGGAGCGAAGCAGGCCCAAAAAATGTCACCGGCAGATGCGGCCTCCCCAGCAGTGCGAATTAGCTGAAGCTCCGCAGCGGCACTCAAAGCGAGAGCACCGGCACCTTTAGGGCGCGGCGGCGGATGGAGGGGGGCCCCAGGAGTGCCTGCGGACAAGAAGGAGACACGTGCCTTGAGGAGAGGGTCAGGCGCAGACCCCGCGGGGCGAACGTTGGTGCAGTCACTCACCACGGGATATCGGAAGGTGAGCGGTGGCACTGCTGGGTCTCCTGCAGACATACACGGGTGGTGGGGGCCCGGTGATCTGTGCTCCCGATGCTCCCTGTGGGCACTTGAATCGAAGCCTTACCTTAAAATGGCGCCCGTAGCTAAGCGGCACTGGGGGGCTTAACAGAGCACCCTGGGGGGGTTCCCCCTTGGATAAGCCAGTTTAGAGACAGGACAAGACAATAAAAGGCACAATGATAAAAGCACTGGCTAGAAGGTGAAAATAAATAAGTACAATACTTGGAAACTCCGGTTCCACGCCTGACCCTAAAATGACCGACGAACTCTGATCTGAGGACAGGCTTCTGAGAGATACAGCACTCTAATGGAGGGCCCAGGAGCTTTGGGGTGCATCAGGGAGTGGAGGTCCGAAGGGGGCCCCACTCCCTCGAAGACGAAAGACAGCCAGTGTGCACATATGCCACCAAAAAAGGCGACAGGCAAAGTCTCCACCTACTTTACCCCCACAGAGAAGAAACAAGCCCAGGACCAAGGGGGAGAGGCTGCCAATATGTCTCTAACTAAAGATGATTTTATGGCCTCTCTCAGGGAGTTTAAAACAGAGCTTCGCTCAGAAATCAAGCAGGATATTAAGACCTCCACAGACCAACTTAAAGCTGATCTTACCGAACGGATGACCGCCCTCCAGCAAGATGTGGATTCCATGGGCACTAGAGTCATGGAGGTTGAGGGCCAAACGCAAGAGTTAGACAAACGCACCTCGGCTTCCCATAAATTGGTGACGGAGCTCCGATCGCAACTCCAGATGACGCTCCTGAAGACAGAGTATTTAGAAAACAGGTCACGGAGAGAGAACATAAGAATAAGAGACCTAGAGGAAGGAGTGGAAGGACCAGATCTAGAAGCGTTTATCGAGGGGCTCTTTGCAGAAATTCTCAGCCCTCGCCAGATGCAAATTAAAATTGAAAGAGCGCACAGTGTAGGGAACCAGCAAAGTGGAGATCGTCGTCGTACCCGGGATGTTCTAGTCAAACTGCATTCTTTCGAGGTGAAAGAGGCGATCCTGCAAGCAGCAAGGAAAAAAGACGGAATCTCCTTCCAAGGGTTTAAATGCCTGCTCTACCAAGACCTGGCCCCTTCCACACTTTTACGGAGACAACATCTGAGGCCTCTAACAACTAAACTACGGGAGGACAATATTAAATATAGATGGGCATTCCCTTTCGGACTGGTCTTTGAATCTAACCGATTCGCTGCGGCCGGAATTCCGCCCAGGTGCTGGACATTCCGATCGCGGGCGGGGCTCGGACGGCCCCCGTGCGTTGTGAGCACATGCCCACCGTGACTCATGACGGCCGGGGGCCGTCATGAGCACGGAAGAGGTTAAAAACAAAACGCGGCACATCACAGAGCTGGAGGATGGCCCGAGAATCCTGGGTCTTCCAATCCCAGAAGAGGTGCATGGCCAAGGAACTGCGAAAGAGAAAGAACCAACAGGAGGCAGGGTATCTCAGTGGCTCACAAGCACTAGGGGCAGACCTTCTCCAAAGTAATGGGTCACTGACGCTCAGAATAAAATGACTATGGAGGTCCTATAGGGGAGAAGATGAAACAAGGAACTGCTTCATTAGGGGTGAAAGGCCGGCGCTGTCAGGACTATTTTCGCTATAATCTGCGAGTACACCTGGCCCAGGAGACAGATTGGACTTTGCAAGGGTACTTTTGAACTTCGAAATCGACAGCCGAGGTCTCGGGCCCTGTCCAGGACGCCCGTCAACACGACCTCTTCCTCACGCAATGTGGGAACTGGGGGCTTTTGGGCTGCCCAGCTCAGGTTTCTCTTAGTTATTTGGTTCTCATGTTTAGGGGGGGTTAGTGGTTGGTGGTGGACAATGTGGACTATCAGACAAGAAGCGGGATGAAGGGGCTAAGACTATTGGATCCGAAGAGCTCCTAGAGGGGGGAAGAGGAAGAGAAGGGAGGGCACGATCAGTTACAAATTGGTCAGGGAGAAGAGGGGGGGCCAATAACGGGCTGGTCGCGATAGCCTCTTGGAATGTGAGGGGTTTGAACTCACTCCTCAAACGACAAAAGGTTTGGAAGTACCTGTTAGATCACCATTTTGTCATAGTAGCACTTCAGGAAACACATCTAAAGAAATCAGAGGAGTTACGGCTCCAACATAAAAGTTACTCCCTAATATACAGATCGTCGGCGACGACCAAGCAAAAAGGAGTTGCTCTACTGTTTCACTCCTCGACAAAATTTCAGCCAGAAGCCATAAAAGCAGACAGAGAGGGGAGGGTCATCATGGTGAAGGGGAAACTGAGGGGTAGGCAATGCACATTTATTTTGGCATATGTTCCTAACACAGGTCAACCGGCATACTTGACCTCTCTATTGGATTTGGTGGGCGGTTTTGCAGAAGGCCCGATGATTCTAATGGGGGACTTCAACCTAACATGGCACGCAGAATTAGATAGCACCCACCCCCATAGATCGGCCACAGATTTTTCCCAAAGGGGTTAAACAGACGATACAGGCGTTAGGCTTAAAAGATGCATGGAGAACAATATATCCGACCACCAAAGACTACACTTTCCGCTCCCACGTGCATCAATCTTATTCAAGGCTATATTTATAAGTCTATCTCTACTGGGGTCCCGATCACTATCTCAGATCACAACCATCTCTCGATCAGCCTTTCCTGGGGGTGTACTAATCCAGGTCCTCCGAGATGGTACTTCCCAGCGTCAATCACTAGAGATAGGTCTCCCGAGACGGACTCCGGGTGGCAATCACTGAATTTTTCCAGTTGAACCAGCCTCAGGCTACTTCCCCCCTGAACAACCGGGACGCTTTCAAAGCGGTCCAAAGGGGCAAATGCATTGAATTAAACTCTACTTGAATAAACAGAGAATCAGGGAACAGGAGGCTCTAGAGGCCGAGTTAGAGGGAACTGAAAGAGAGTACAAAAAGACCCCTACACGGTCCCTGCAACGTCAACTAAGTGCCCTGAAAGGGAAAATCACGGCGATTTACACTAATAGAGCAGAACTCACCCTGCTGCGGCTCCATCAGATTTCCTACACTCAGGGGAATAAAGTGGGAGCGCACCTAGCTAGACAGCTTCGGGAAAAAAGGGGGAGGGAATACATAGGGGCTATCCGTGATGCTGAGGGCAACATAACACTGGAAGATGAGGCAAAGGCAAACATATTTGGATGGTTTTATAGAGAACTCTATACAGGATCCCCTAGAGATCCGCAGGCACAACTTCAATACCTACACTCACTTGATCTGCCCCAAGTTCCGGTAACAAGGAACGACCAACTAAATGCCCCTATTACAGCTGAGGAAGTAGGCAAGGCGATCGCAAAACTTAAGCCGCACAAGGCCCAAGGACCGGATGGCCTGACAGCTCATTTTTATAAAACATATGTGCCTGAGATCACCCCACACCTCACATCTCTATTTAACGCTATAGCAGAGGGGCACACGGTGACAAACTCCATGGCAGAAGCAGTGATCACAGTCATCCCTAAGACAGGGAAGGACCCCCAAAAATGCGCCTCCTACAGGCCAATCGCATTGCTAAATATAGATACCAAATTGTATTCGGCCATATTGGCAGCCAGGTTAGAAGACTTGATGCCAGCACTAATCCACCCTGATCAATCGAGCTTCATAAAGGGGAGGCAGACCCATGACAATATCCATAGGACAATTCACTTGTTAGAGAAACCAACAAAATTTAAGATACCGGCGATCCTTGTGGGCCTGGATGCCAAAAAGGCCTTCGACAGGGTGGATTGGTCATTCCTCTTCAATACCCTAGAACGCTTTGGCTTTGGGAGGGGTTTTATTGGAATGATTAAGGCTAACTACGCACACCCGCTTTCAAGTGTGCAGGTTAGCGGGCCGAGTTCGCTTTCGTTCCCCCTGGGCAGAGGGACATGCCAGGGGTGTCCACTATCGCCCCTGCTTTTTGCTTTAAGAATCGAACCGCTAGCTGCATGGATAAGGGCAACCCTGGGGATTATGGGGATAGGCTTCGGTGGAGAGGAACACAAACTGTCACTATTTGCAGATGATGTGCTGATGATCCTCTTGGACCCTGGCCCCTCACTACAAGTGCTACAGATAGAATTACACAGGTTTGAGGGTGTCTCCGGCTTCAAAGTCAACCTGTCCAAGTCCTCCATTTTGAACCTCACGATCCCAGACAGAGAAGTTCACTCTCTCCAGGGGCAAACTCCTTTCCAGTGGGCCAAGCGCTCTCTTCAATATTTGGGAATCCAGCTCACACCGAGGGTGGAGGATCTCTTCAGGGCCAATTTCCCCCCATTAATGTCCCAATTACAGCAGGAACTCAAAATATGGAGACCCCTCTACATATCTTGGCTTGGGCGAATAAATGCTGTAAAGATGACAGTGTTGCCAAAGCTATTATACCTGTTCCAGGCACTCCCAATTGACCTGGAGCGGGATTGGTTCCCTAAGTTGCGTTCCATCATCACTAAATATGTGCAGGGCCGGACTGTCTACCGGGCTTTCCTTAAATAAACAATGCAAAACAAATGTTTTAAAAAGAAGGATTTAAAGCTATTTGTTTTGCATTGTTCATTTGGAAGTGCCTGCAGCTCCCCAGCAACAAAATCAGCCCCTCTGCAGTGAACCTGGGCCCCACCCTGCCACCCCAACAAAAAATGCCCGGTAGCCAGTCCGGCCCTGAATATGTGTGGCAAAATGGCAGAGCGCGTCTCCCCTTCCATATGTTACATCGCACAAAGAGGGAGGGTGGGGTAGCACTCCCAGATTTCAGCCTGTATTATAAAGCGGCCCAATTGAGGATCATAGCGGAATGGTCCCTGAGGGAGTCCGACAAACCCTGGCTCCGCATGGACAGGGCGATAGTGGGAAGGGCGATCTGGGATGTCCTGTGGAAACACAAGAAAGATAGGCCTGCCAATGCTAATATTAGCACTCCAACACGTACAACACTCAGGGTTTGGGATGAGGTCACGAGTGGCGGGGGTGGACGACTTTCCGTTCACCTTACACTCCAATCCATTTCAACCTAGAGTTTCCCCCAGCACTACAAGAGGGGCCATTCGACAAATGGAGGGAGGGTGCCTAATGCTCTCAGACCTGTTTCATAATCATGACATCCTCACCTTCGAAAGCTGCCAAAGGGATTTCCAGGTACCTCCTAGTGAGCACTTTCACTATCTCCAGCTTAAACACTGGGTAACACATCCACAGATCAGGGAGGCAGCCACAAGGGATCGCACGCTGATTGAGAACTTTGTTCAGAAAGTGGGCTCTATGAAGGGTGTGATCTCTTTCCTGTACAGTCTTCTTCTCTCAACATTACACTCACCAAGAGCACACTATATGAGTTTTTGGGAGCAGGTGGTCGGGAGAGACATCTCTGGAAGAGAGTGGGAACACCTATGGTCAGACATCGCTAAGAGTAATCACTTGCTAGACCTGAGAGAAGCACACTATAAAACACTCTTTGACTAGTACTTGTACCCCACTAAACTCAAAAAGATTTTTCCGGATTCCTCCGACCTCGGCTGTGGGCTCCTAGGGGATTTTCGCCACATCTGGTGGGACTGCCCCACAATAAAAATGTTCTGGGAGGAAATCTTGGCACATATTAAAAACATGTTGGGGCATCCTATCCCGACATCCATAGAAGAAGTCCTTTTGGGCATTAGAGATCCAGATCTGGAACACCAAACGAAAGCAGATAAGGCAATTATGTGGGCCTGCATTGGGGCCGCCAAAACGGCGATAGCAGCCGCTTGGAGAAGAAGAGAGGCTCCCGCCATGTCTCAATGGCACTCCAGCCTCTGCAGGATCCTCTCCATGGAAAGACTAGCAGAAATCTTTAGAGACGATTACAAAAACTTTGAATACAAATGGGGCCCGCTGGTCGTGTACTTAACACGAGGTCTGCCTTCGGCGGTGTGCCCATCCTCTTTCAGGGCCTTACACTTATTCCAGTTCTAAGATAAACCAATGCATAGCCACGATTGGCCCACTGATTGTGGGGGACCAATACCAGAAAGTGGGCCCCGGACACCAGCAGAGATTCACAACGGCCTGCAATATCCTGATAGAGCAGTACGATTATCCAGCAGACACCACCATAGTTGATCTAGGGGTGGGTTGGTTGGGGAGGGGTTATTAGTTCATTAGTTCTTTAGACTCAAATTACTCTAAGCGTGAGATTACTATGGAAGGCGAGCATATGCCAGTCGCCTGGGGATGAGAGCACTCACAAATGAAGAAACTGTTCTCACACTAGACTGTAATGAGAATGTGAGGAATGCATTTTATATACCATGTAATGTCGCCTGATTTGATTTGCTTGATCAATAAAAAGATTTTGGAGAAAAAAAATCTGACTTCACCACAAGTTAGAAATTTAAATTGTGAATCCTGCGACAGCAAACATGAAGCAGTCATCTCATCCCATTTCGAAATTACTCTTACAAAATGTAATAAGGTAACTCCAATGTTATCCTCTGGGAGAGATAGGCCTTGCAGCAGTGAAAAACAAATTTAAGAGTTTCTCAATACCAGATGCATAAAACTTAAAATAACATGTCCAACCTTATGAATACACTGCACCCTGCCCTCTGGATTGTCCAGGGCCTACCCTAGGAGTGATGTGGATGAAAAAAAGGGAAGGTTTGGCCCTGGCAAAAGGTTTACTTTGCCAGGTCGAAATTGCAGGTAAAAACTGCACACACAGGCTCAGCAATGGCAGGCTAGAGACATGTTTAAAGTGCTCATTAAGTGGGTGGCACAATCAGTGCTGCAGGTCCATTAGTAGCATATGATTTACAGACCCTGGGCACATGTAGTGCACTTTACTAGAGACTTATAAGTACATTTAATATGCCAATTGGGTATAAGCCACTGTTACCATTGTTTAAACAGAGAGCACAAGCACTTCTGCATTGGTTAGCAGGGATTCAGTGCACAGAGGCCTAAACCCAACAAAAACGAATTCAACAAAAAGGGAATGAGGGAGGCAAAAGGCTTTTGGAAGACTTTGCAGAAAGAGCCATTTCCAACAGATGCGTTGGTGTTGAGGTGAGCTTTGTGAGGCATCAGTGACTTACATATGCAATGAGACAGTAGCATGGTATTGCGGCAAGGCAATGTATAAAGCAACCATTTACATACCATGTTTGTGTCCCTGCTTGGCAACGTTTGTCTGAATTGTCCCCTTAAAGTGTCTTCCAATATATGGTGTTGAACTGCAAAGGTAGACTTTCCCTCTAATGCTCGGTTTACAAGGCCATGGCTCAATAAAGCCGCTTACTCCGCCTCAGAAATCTTCATTAGAAGTAGGCAGTTATTCTCCTTGCACTTTTAAAGCATCCTGAACACATCCCAAATGTAGGCTCCATCTTAGTCAGTGTCCCATCACAGAGGTCTCAGTGGAGTTGTGAATGAGTAACACAGGTGAAGGTTTGAGTGCTCAAAGTCCAGTCTGTAGCACTCTAGGTTAGACAAGCGTTATGATTAATGCTCCTGTATCCTGGAGAGAGTCATGACTTGGTGTAGCTGACAGTTGAGCTTTGTGTATTCCTCCTATGCAGCCACATACAATGGGGAGCTTAGGTGTGACTGAATGGGCCATCACTGGCAGGACGGGTAAGAAGAGCTGGGCCCAGCCCCACTTACACTTAAATGGGCTGTGCCCTGTCTCCACACAAAGGGCTGCATACCCCCTGTCAGTCTGGAGCCAAGGTCAGGAAGGCAGGGCAACTGTGCACTTCAACGCCATGCCTCTAGAAGGTTCTCCCGACTTCAAATGCACAACTGTGTATAAATACTGGACCTCAGACACCATCTCTTCAGTAAACGTCTGGACCTGTGGATACACTGCCAGAAGAAGGACTGTTGTTCTGCTACAAGGAGTGCCACTCTGCTAGATGCTGCTCTAAAGGAACTTGTGTCTTGCTGTGCTGACCTGCTGCCCTCCTGCCTGGGGAAGGAGAACTGGATCTGCAACTTCATCTTGAACCCAGGAGCCCAGAGTGACTCCAAGGGCTAGTCTTCTGGCTCCCTGATCTAAGCCTCAGTCTCATAAAAGGCTCCCTAACATCCTGGACCAGGACCTAGACCCAGTTGTAGCAAGTTTCTGACCCAAAATTGTTACCTCTCTCTTCACGACGGCAAACGGGCCCATTCGCAAGGAGATCTAGTCACTTGCACTACAAATCAGCGCAAGGCTCTGTCATCCCGACTCTTCACACTGCAGCACTGACCACTCGTGGGGAGCGCTACCATGAAGATTCAGCAATTCTTGCCCATGACGCCGGCCCATTCCTCACACTTCGCGGACAGCATCCTGCGATGCTCTCAGTGCTCCTCACGCCCTCTGCAACACAAATGGGACTCTTGGCAGAAACTTAAGAAGATGAACCTTCAGCTGGACTAACCTGGGAAGTATCCAACCTGCGCTCCATCATGGTTGGCCTGAACTTTTGAATTTGATGTTGTCCAGCGCGATCAGATAGCCATGGTTGGCTCTTGGTGCTTTTAGGTGCCATTTTTCACTTTAAAAATTCATAATTTTGGTTCCACTGATTAAATTGTTGTCATTTTGGTCTTGTTTTATTTATTAGAGTCTGGTCTATTTGTCTACCCTGGTGCGGGATCTTTTTGTGTGGTATTTTCCACTGTTTTGGTGTTTGGGATGCTGCATAAATAATTTACACATTGCCTCTAAGTTAAGCTGGACTGCTCAGTGCCATGCTGCCAGGGGGGTTGAGCACAGGTTAAATTGAGGTTTACTTGTGCCTTACCCTGACAAGGATTGTGGTTGCTGCTTGACCAGGGTTTACACCCCAGTCAACCAGCAACCATATTTGTACAAAGTGCTCATTGCAACTAATGAAAGCCTAACATAGCCACCTTAGAAACAACAAAAATGTAAATATATATTAACATGTGCATGTGGAACAGCACACAGCGTGTAACATATGCTAGCAAAAACTATAGCCCTAATAAACAGCAAGAACCGAAGCAGAAACAGCAGAAAGTTCACAAGAAAACCCTCTAATGCCGGAAAACCTGTATCTTACAACTGGTGAAGAAGTACGACATGTAAAATGCAGACAACATCCAAAGCGGCTTCTTAGCGCTGCAGAGGGAAGTGCAACAGGTAGCCAAAAACTGTCCATGTCGAAACCACGTGGTAGAACGGATAGATACACTTAATTTACGTTGCAAAACATGGTTTTGAGTTGCGTTCTGAAAGTAGGAAGTTTCTGTATTACTCTTAGGCAGTGATTCTCAAAGTACGGCCTGCGGGCCGCTTGCGGCCCTCCTGAGCTTCACATGCGGCCCCTCTGTGAATAGCAACCGTGGTCTGCTGTTTACTTAAGAGACCACTAACTTTCAGAAAGATGGTAAATAAACGGGCAAGCGTTTATTTACAAGATAACCGAAGTAAAAGAACAGAAGCATAAAAAAGGTATCCAGCACCACTTAACTTTTGGAACACATACATTTTTAAGACATCTTGCAACAAACTTGTTTGAAAATGATAACGTTTCTTCAAAATTCAAAAGGTTTTTTCATTAACATGCAAAAACATTTCACCTTAGTACATAAGATTGTATCAGTGCATTTTGAAGTATTTTTTTAAATGATAGTTTTAAATATGAGCATAGAAAAAATGCATGCCTCCTACCCTGGCAACAATGCCACTAGTGAACTAAGAGGCA
Organism: Calotriton arnoldi; assembly: GCA_963921515.1. Lineage (NCBI taxonomy): Eukaryota > Metazoa > Chordata > Amphibia > Caudata > Salamandridae > Calotriton > Calotriton arnoldi. The sequence goes on along the minus strand of CAWUFW010007012.1, from coordinate 856,418 downwards.
AGCCAGTTGTCCTGTTGAACCCTCTGGGTGGCTTGGGTTCTTACTATACATGGATAACCTTATAGTTTAGGAATCAATCGTTTTTATTAGATGGAAGTCAGAACAACTGGACACAGCTTCCTGCCTACATCCATTGGCCGGCAGAGCGAGTGCAAGTAGTAGTACACAGCGTTCAAGCCAACAACCCGGAGGCCGGCCGCGTAATAAGCAGGATTGCTGTTTGTTAAATTGCATCTTCCAAATTTGAGAAGATAAAAGGAATAACAAAGAGAAATATGACAAAAGGGAAACAATACCAAAGCAAAATCCCTCCGAAACCCTTACGTCCCTCCCCCACCCTCCTCCGCACCAGCTATTGCCTCGCTATGCTAATCTGCGCCTCTAGGCATTGGTGTTGAGAAAGCCTCATATTCATGTTGCCAATGTCTGATCTGTAGGCAGCCTCTCCAGTGGAGGCAGTTTAAGGATCTGCAGGTACTTAGGACAGGTGACTTCCCTCATGTCTTTTGTTAGCAGTTGTAAGAAAGGTGCCCACAATTTGGCAAATTCCCTCCCTTTGCCCTCCACGCCAAGAGACATGCGCTCCATAGCCAAGAGATACCACAGGCGATGGATCCAGGACAGCACCTCAGGTGTAGACGCCGTGCCCCATTGTGCTAGAATGACCTGTCTAGCTGCCAGCAGCGCTAAGGCTATTTGCCTACCATGTACGGATTTTAATGGAAAGACCTTGGGGTGAGAGAGGCCAAGGAGGGTGTATTCTGGTGAGCGGGGCAAAGATATATCAAACGCTGCATCAACGTTGTCTAGGACCTCCGTCCAGTAACGTTGCAGCTTTGGACAGTGCCACAGCAAGTGAGCCAAAGTACCAGACATCCCACAGCCTCTCCAGCAAAGGTCCGTTTTGCTTTTGTCCCAACTGTGGATTCGGACAGGAGTGTAGTACCAATATGAAAATATCTTAAAGGCGGACTCTGTCCCAGCTGTGTTGTGCGCAGTGTGATGTGTTCGGTATAGGATGTGCTCCCATTCCTTAGGAGATAGTGGCCTGCCTATTTCCGTTTCCCAACGGACCTGTGCCTTTGTGCGCTGCCCATTGGGATATGCCGTAAGCATGGCGTACAATTCAGATATGAGACGGCGGTCGTCGCATTTGCGAAGTAACCATTTTTCGAACGCGGTAAGGGGCCTGGACATTTGGGGGTAATTGGAGGGCACTGTGATCCAATGATATATTTGACGATAGGGGTACGCATCAGTTGCTAGAAGACCATAATCCCGCTTGAGCTGATCAAACGAGATCAGCCCTTCTGTATCAAAGAGGGACCCTACTCTTTTACAACCCTCCTCCCGCCATCGCTGAAACACCGCAGACGACTGTCCTGGAGGAAAATCAGGGTTGTCCACAATGGGGGTCATAGGCGAGGGAAAGGAGGTCCAACCTTTCTTGATAGCCACCCTGTCCCAGGTTCTAAGCATCGGCGAGGTGACAGGGGAGGAGTAGAGACCCCGAGCCCTGTGTTTGCGAGGCAACCACAATTCCCTCCAAATATTGACGCCAGCAACGGACTGGTCCATGAAGTTCCAGTGTTTGCTGGATAACGGTCTATTCCATTCCACCAGGTATCTGAGGCAGGCTGCTTGATAGTAGCCTTCGATCAAAGGTAGGCCCACTCCCCCCTGCGCTTTCGGACATGCCATCTGGATGAGTGAGAGACGCGGCTTTTTCCCCCCCATACAAACTTATTAATGAGAGCCTGTAATTGTTTTATTGCCCGAGGTGGCAGAGACATATGGATCATTTGAAAAATATAGAGAATGCGCGGAAGCATTGTCATTTTCACCGCCACGATCCTCCCAAACCACGCTAGGCGCAACCGTGACCAGGCATCCAGCACCTTTGTCGTCTGCTCCAATAACGTCGTGTAATTGAGCGTAACCGTTCGGGCAATGGTCGGAGCGAGTCTAATACCTAAGTACAGTATGTCACCCTGCGTCCACTGGAACGGGAATTGCTGTTGTAAGGTATCCACATCTTCCGGGGGGGATCGCCAGATTCAGAATATTGGATTTACTCAGGTTAACCTTAAACCCTGACACGTCTCCAAAAGTGGATAGTTCCGCAAGCAGGGCAGGCAGGGTAGTCTGCGGCTGTGAAAGGGAGAGGATCACATCGTCAGCATAGAGACTTATTTTATGGACTTCCGCCCCAAATTTCAAACCTACTATGCGTTTATCTGTTCTTATACGTTGAGCCAAGGGCTCCATATAGAGCGCGAATAAGAGCGGGGATAGGGGGCACCCCTGCCGGGTCCCGAGAGAGATTGGGAAGGATGCCGATCTGCTACCGTTAACCCTTGCGAATGCCGTGGGTGCACAATAAATGCACCGGATCCATTTAACAAAATTTTCTCCGAACCCGTAGCAACGCAGTGCCTCGAATAGATAAGTCCACAAGAATGCCTGCCTGCCCGATCGCTTCGTGCTATCGAGGAGGTGGAAAAGCCGCTTAGTGTTGTCCCCTCCTTGACGCGTGGGGATAAAACCCGATTGGTCAGGGTCTATTAGGTCTGCCATGAGAGGATCTAGTCGTGACGCTAAAATACCCGCGAAGATCTTCGCATCTATATTAAGGAGGGAGATAGGTCTATAGGATCCACATTCCCGTGGATCTTTCCCGGGTTTCAGGATGACAGAGATCGCCGCCTCTGACATGGAGGGTGTTACCTCTCCCGTCTCCAAGAAGGAGTTAAACAATTTGGTTAAAAAGGGAGCCAGCTCCCCGCAAAAGGTCCTGTAGAAGGAAGCCGAGAACCCAACAGGACCTGGTGATTTGGCCAATTTCAATCTAGAGATAGCCGAGATCACCTCCTCTATTCTGATCGCAGAGTCGAGCACCTCCGCCATAACCTTGGGGAGAGGTGAGATCTCACAGGTGTTCAGGTAAGCACTTGGGTCCTGTTCCGGCGGATCCTGCCCAGTGTATAGAGTGCTATAAAACATGCGGAAAGCATCCACGATCTGTTCATCCGCACTCTGTTCCTCCCCGGTGTGGTCCTGTATCGACTGAATCAGGGACGCTTGCGCTGTGGCTGGCAGTCTATGGGCCAGCATCTTACCGCATTTATCGCTACTAAGGTAGAATTTGTAACGGAGGCGGAGAAGGGCATATTCTGCCCTGTCCAGATCTAGATGTTTCAGCAGGCGCCTGCGATTTTCCAGTTCCCTCCACACCCTCGGGCCCCAGTGCGCTTGTGAATCGATTCAAGTTCCCCCACCTCCTTTTCAAGTTCGCTGCGCTTCTCCTTACGGAGTTTATTATATGTTGCAGAAATGGCAATGAAGTCCCCCCTTGTGACTAGTTTCAGGGCCTCCCAAACGGCCGACAATGGTGTAGAACCCACATCATTGAGCAATAGGTAGTCTTCTATTGTCAGCTTGATTAGTTGCACCGTATCTTCAGAGTGTAAAAGATTCTCCCAGAGGCGCCACCCGGGGGGAAACGCCCGCGATCGCTGCGCAGGGATGTGAACAGTGATGAGAGTGTGATCCGAGAGAGAGCGAGGCTCTATCGTGGCCATGTGTAGGTGATGCAGTAGGGAGGTAGAGGCCAGAAAGTGATCTAGCCGCGCGTAAGTTTTGTGGGACGCGGAGTAGTAGGTGTAATCCCATTCCCCGGGGTGCTGTGTGCGCCAAACATCATTTAACCCATTGTCCCCCAGCCACTCCTGTCCCTTTAGAGAGAGTGCCCCTGTTTGATGTGTTCGCTGTCCCGTCCTATCTAACTCTGTGTCCATTACGAGATTCAGATCCCCTCCCACCAAAATCGCCGTGTCTGGAGACGTGAGAACCTCTGTGAGGGCTGAGAGGATGAAGGGTTCCTGTTGTGTATTTGGAGCGTAAAGTGAGGCTATGGTGAGGTGGGTCCCGCCCCACTGCACTCTAATGGCTAGTAAGCGTCCCTTTATTTCCGCGACAGTCTTAAAACTTTAACCGGGAAGTGGGCCCCAATCAGGATTGCTACGCCATTCTTTTTAGGCGGCCCCACTGACCAAAACTGTTGTGGAAAGCGCCTATCGCGCTTACGTGTGGTGTCCTTGGAAAGGAGATGCGTCTCCTGAAGGAGACATATGTCGCCCCCGGCACTTTCGAGTAGGGACAGCACTGCAGCTCTCTTCACTGGATTGTTTAGGCCTCTGACATTGAGGCTAACTACCTTAAGGTCTTTCCCCATCCGATGAGTGTGGTAAAATATCTACTGGGTGCGTCTACATTCTGTTGACCGAGCCTGTGCTGACTTAAGCGCTGCTTAATCAACCTACAGAGGCAAGTCTTACGCGTTAACTGGTGCAGAGATCCCAAACTAATAACCCCAACAAACCCCCCCCAAAAGAGAAACTCATTGTCAAAACAATTATCAAAGGCAGAATATGACCAAAGTCCGTCGAAGCAGGAAAGATCCAGGTGGACATGGCTCGGGCAGCCGCCCAGCCCATAGCGGGCCTGATTCGTACCCACCCACCCGTGGAAAGGCTGTCAGCAATCTTCTTAGGACAACCCTCCCTGTCCCCCCGACACCCAGCTAGGCGCCCATCCCTGAGCCGTTCATTGTATGCCTCACGGGGTGTCCGGACGATCCGTTGATTGCGACAGCGAGGAGATCACTGCCTCTCGTTCTTTGTCCCTTGTGGCCTGATCAGGTTTCAGGACGGACGCTGCCTTCCCCACTCTCTGCCATCTTGCTGTGCGGCGGGCGTTTAGCTCCCTAGGCCGTTCTGCCTGTTCCGTCGCTGGTGTACCCTCCAAGCCGAGGACCTCCATAGCCTCGGCTAGAGAGCGGATCTGGAGCAGCTTCCCTCGGAGCTTGAAAACAATGCGGAAAGGATGGCCCCACGAGTAAGGGATACCTTGCTCACGCAGGTGTGTGGTCACCACCTTGAATTCACGTCGCTTGATTAGTGTGGAGGCTGCCAGGTCCTGGAATATGGCCGGTGAGTGGCCCCGAAACTGTATGGGCTGGACCTCTTTCGCCTTTCGTATGATACGCTCCTTCAATTGAAAGTCGTGTACGCACATGAGGATGTCCGGCGGTGGCGCATTGCTGCCACGAGGGAGGCCTGCTCTATGAACACGATCCATCTGGATGTCCGTCACCTCCGTCTCTCCCAACACTTGCTGGAATAGCGCCCCCACATAGGCCCTGAGATCGTCTCCTTCCTCTTTCCACGGAACGCCTCTAATTCGCACATTGTTCCGTCGGGATCGGTTCTCCAAATCTTCAGCATGGGTCTGTAGATCAAGGTGTTGCTCCCGAAGGCGCAACATATCTTGCTGCAGTTGGTGGAGTTCCTCTTCCCGATTGACATCGTGCTCCTCAAGTGTGGCCACACACTCTCCGATTTCGTCCACATCCCTACGTACTTCCCGAAGGTCTGCGACGAGTTGACCCTTAAGCTCCTGTATGTCCTCTTTGATGGCAGTAAAGAGTTCCAACATGAACGCCTTGGTAGCAGGGGAATCATCACTATCCGCTGTTCCAGGATTTTTCTCGCCAGGCGCAGAGGCCGACCCCGGCTGCTTCATGAGCAGCTCCTTTAGCGTCTTCTCCCTCTTGTTGCGTGCTGCCGCCATGGCGCACTAAACCAGTTGCTGGTGCCCACCTTAGTCCTGTCTCGAAGCGGTAGCCCCAAGGGTGCTGCACGGGCTAGAGGGGCTGCTGAACCGGCAAGGCCCGTCACCTCTCCCTTCTCTCAAGAAGTCAGCACTCTCACCTTCCCTGTGCTCACTGGCGGGCCCGCCGTAGGGCGGCAGGGCCAGCAGATGCCATGAGCCTCCTCACTTCTCAGCCCCAGTATAAGCTTCGCCCTCAAACCGCTGTTCTGACTCACCATTCGGCGTGCGCGTGACTCGGCCGGGCCCGCAGTGGCACTGTGTTGGTGGGCACCCACCACGGCGGATTGGCCAGCTCAGTCCTCCCAGGCGAGGCACCGGCAACAGTCGCTGCTCCCAGCACTCTGATGCTCACATGCGATCTCTGCTCCCGCAGCACTCCTCTTCCGCCGGCCCACAAACCGCAGAGTCCTGTCTCTAGGCCACTCCACCCAGCACCTGGTGCCTGGCTGCTGCTCCCCACTCACGCTCGTCTGCGTAGCCGTTGCTCTGCACCGAAACGGAAACCGGCGCTTCTCACTCTCCGGGCGGGACACCCGACCCATAGGGGACGCCAGTCCGCTGCTCCGCACCGATCAGCTCCCGTGGGATCACCGAGCTCACCGCTCCGCCCGTCAGTCTGGCCTCCCACCGCAGCAGGCAAACCAGCACGTCCGGGTCTGCGCGTCCCGCCGAAGCTCCAATGTAGCAAGGAGCATAAAATGGCGCTTGTCTGCCAATCTCTACGCCGGCGGCAGTATCGCTCCTTCCTCGCCGCCACTCACCGCCGGCCTGCTGTCAGGTAACCACCGCTCCTTCCTTCGTAGGCATCCGCTAGTCGGCAGCTCGCAGAGCGCCGCAACCAGGCCACGCCACCTCAGACACGGCCCCAGGCCGCTGCTCCGCTCACTCACGGCCCTGCTAGGCCCCTGCCTCGCGGCGGTGCGGGGGCCGTCCACTCGAGGTCTCTGGGCAGGAAACTCGCTCCGCTGGTGCTATTCAGCTCGCCGGAGTCATCCGGGCCTGGTATGCGGTCAGAAGGCACCGGGGACAGGCGATATAACAATGCGTTAGCGTAGCGGTGCCGGAGGGACACAATCCTGCGTCCTACCGAGCCGCCATCTTGGCCACGCCCCCTAACCTTATAGTTTATTAAATCAAATACATTAGAAGGTTTTGTACCATGTATATCCTGAACATGGATATTTCAAGGTGCTCTTACATGTGAAATGAAGAAAAAGGAGGCAAAGTGAAATAAAACAATTGCCTAGGATCACTCAGTTTGGTCAAGTGGGAAGCCGGGATTGATCGTAGGTTTTTTGTTTTCACAGTGTGCAATTCTATTTCATTCCAATTCAATAATAAAGTTACTTCTTTTTTTACACTTGACTTTCCGGAGGCAGTGATAGGAAGTAGAGAAGGCTGGTAAAGAGATAGCGAGTCAGATACTGCTTTGCACAGTATTGTCAAATCTATGACTCTTCTAGAGATTAGGGGATTTAAACCCTCACAATAATTCCATGACTAACTGACCACAGTATGTACATGCTTTGCTTCCCCATTGTCCACCTTACCCCCAACGCGCAAAGCCCCACTCCCATCCTGCTGGCATCAATGTGGCCCTCAGGCACACCACAGACCATAATTTGTGGCCCCTGGGAAAATGTTTGTGAGCACCCATGATCTTAGGGATCGAGGCAGCATGTTCACACAGAAGGAGCCTTGACTTCTAAATATTGTCCCTCCCTGTTTCTAGTATTCCAATTAGGGGAGAGTGAAACATTCTTGGATAATAGTCTAAATATTCATATTATATTTAATTATTATTCCTTTAAAAAGAAAGGCCCTCTAAATTTAACAATTCAATGCACCATAAGTTATTTTTAAGAGCCGTATTTCAATCTAGCTGCCACCGCAGATGACATATTCTGATAAACAATGTCAAACTGCTTACTCTTACTGCCATTAGTAGCACCAGATTTCGCCAGATTCATTTAAATTTCCCACACCAGGACGTACATTACGCGAGCAAATGCAAACAAAAGGGTGCCACCTATCTACATATGACCTGGGACTGTCCAAAGTTGAAAGATTATTGGAAGCAAGTTGAGGACTGTTTTAAAGAAGGGATACTGGTGGACTTACAGTCGATCCCTCAGACGTGTCTATTAGGTATATCTGTGGGCGTATTAGAAATAAAATGAGCAACAAAATTATAAATTCCACTGTCCTACTGGTGAAAAGGTGATGAGCAATACACTGGATGAGTCACAGACCGACATCAATAGAAAACTGGCTAAGAGATGTGGGGGAATGGAGCACAGCAGAGGAACTCCGAATGACGCTCACTAGGCGAGATAAGAAATTACCAGAAGACTTTGAGACATGGCAGGATTTGCTCAACAACCTACAATTCCACCCAGACCACCATGATTTAGTGTGTAACCTTTAATATGACTATTAAAACTTAGATAGAACTTAGTACAATGGTTCCACATAGATGTTTTCAGAAACTTTAGTCTACTATAATTGTTTTGAGCATTGTATGAAGGACATAATGTTGACATGCAACCTACAAAAAGCATATGCCTGATCTCCATCATACATGCAATACACACACCCCCAGTAATACAATTAATCCACCACAAAAATACACCACACCTGTTTATAAAAATAGCTTTCTGTATTATTAGCAAAATGAGACCAAAACAATATAATGACACGGTATACTTCTTCAGATATGTGCATTCAAAGTTACAAGTGAAAAATTCAATGCTCGGTGCTCTCCACATAGTTCACTGCTCATGCACAGTCACGCTGGACCAAAGTGAAATGATAAAATGCTGATGGAGGGGGGGCCTGCACAGAGATTGCCCCCCAGTATCAAGTACAAATAAGATCCCAAAGGTGGTGGAAGGGGGTCAGTGGGCCATCAGGCTGTGCTCTGTTGCAGGGGAGTCGCCTGCGAGAGAGCATGCGTCGGCAAAGCACAGTACCTGGGAGCGCTGTTGAAGAGTGGAAGCCCACAGCGCCTGGGTTGATTCAGGAGTCAGTCTGCATGAGTTTATAGTTGGGCCTCAATAGCGGGGCTTGCATTGTCAGCTAATCAGGATCCCCAGTGGCAGCTGACACAGGGAGCACCTTGCGGCTCTAGTGTATGGAAAGGGGTGATGAGCCTCACACTTCAAGACAAGCCCCTTGTTACTAGGGTAATGCATCGTAGTGAGCTGAGCTGAAGGCACTACAGCTGCAGTGAGTGCTGCGGTTATTGGCAGGTCTTCAGTGGGTTGTTGAAGAAAGGAGCACGGAGTCCTCAGCAGCAGGGGGAGCGCTGGCCATTTTGAAAACAAAGTCTCTTGTAGATGCGGGTCAGAGCGGACTGCTCGAACATTGTAGAGACCCTTCTGCTGTGAGGGGAGTTTGAAGTCTTTTCTGACCCCGAGACTTGGCAAACAGGGGGCAAGCAAACAAGCACTCAGAGAACATGAGTAGTAAGCACAGCCCAGAGATAGCAGGCAGCAGGCGAGCACACAAGGCAAGCCGCAGAGTGGTAGTCCCTCCTGCAACACAGCACTCAGCAAGCAGCAGGACAACACAGCAAAGTAGTTAGCAAAGTGGCAGTTCCTCCTGGCAGCACAGCAGTCCTTCTGGCAATGTTCAGATGTAGAGCCACATGTGTGGTTACAAGTCTCACGCAGTGTCGGATTAGAAAGGGTCAGAGACTCAGTATGTATAAACAAAAGTGCCTTTGATGTAGGCAGTGACTTCAAAAGAGCTCTCTGAAGTGCACAAGGAACCCTTTCCGTCCAGTCCTGTCTGCCAGGCTAACACTGGGGGTTAAAGCAGTGCTTTGTGTGAGGACAGCACACAGCCTGTTCAGATGTAAGTGTGAGCCATTGTTATGTTTCATATAGGTACCCCAATATAGGCTCAGGTATCAACTTAACCTTTCACCTATATTTTCCCCTGCCATTGCACTACATAACGGTTCTTGGGACTGACCTTTTACCTAGTTACGGTATTGTTCACAGGACGTGGGGTTTTCCCTAAAAGCTAGCCTCATTCATTATGCATGAGGATTCTTGGAAACTCAGCAGGACTACCATCTCCTGCATAATAACTATGTATAAGGGTCATTCCTTCCGTCATCCTAAGTCCGACATGACACAGCAAGGTAGATCCCCTGAAGGTACCACTTTGGGTATATAAACACCATATCTTGGCTGAGGCAGGGAGAGGAGAAAAAGGACTTCCATTCTGACATACTGATGCAAGACGCTGAGGGTCCTGCATGCAGACACTCCAGCTCGCAGTGGTCTGACATCCCTCACAGGGTGTCCATCTCGAGACCAAGACGGGGTCTCACAATCTCTCACTTCAGGTAATGTGGTTGACTTTATCCTAGAGGGATTCTTGGCTCTACACCTACATTCATACTAGGTACACTTAGGTACATCTAGTTAGGGTCGCATCGTAGGAGTGCACATTTTATTGTCATGTATTTTTATACCTGCCACTATTCATTGTTTTAGCACTATGGTAGAAATCTACCATCCTTTTACTCTGTTGGTGCTTATAATCATTTATATCTGTTTCTGTCTAATGGTTGTTTCAGCACACCTATTTTACACCAGAATGACGCTGGTTCAATAAATGCTTATTGAAAACTTACCCACCGTTTATTCTGTGTATCTCTGAGACGAAGTGAGCAGGAGTGACTGAGCGAAAAGTATCGCACTGTTTCCACGATCCATGATGGGACAGAGTTGTCATGTTCAATAGTTACCAAGAACTATTCTCTCCATGGTAAGAGGGGTTTCTAGTGGCACTGTGAGCTAGCTGGTATACAGGCAAACATACCCGGTGGGGGTGTCTTGAATCAGTCTGAACACCAATCCTACAGTCTATGTTGTCTAAACGCGCAGATCCTATATAGGTTTATAGGAACTACATGAGATGGCGCCGCCAACGTTGGTTTGTTATTTATTTAACGGTCAAATCTGAGTAGTTCAGTCGTGCTATTCTCAGAGACCCCTACTCACATTTTCACAGAGACGTCTGGAGTGGGAAGGAAACTATCCACCACAGCTGAGTAGGCATATCCTATGTATTGGCTGTAGGTTTATCAAGCTTAAAGGACAAATAGTTTGTAGTGTGCATAAAACCTTATCTCAGTTTCTTTGAAACTTTTTCCTTCTTCAAAATAATGGCTGAAGAAGACGCCGCTGCGCCAGCACAACGTGCAGCTGAAGCAAGGGAGGAAGAAGATGAAATAAACATTTCGGAAAATGTCAAAACTGCTCTTACTTTAAAACTAGCAGACTATGGAGTCACAGCTAGGGGTGGGACAGTAAAATTTGTGATTGAGGCACACAAATCATATAGAACAGAGGTATTCTATTCATGGGTTAAATTCCCACAAGCAGATGGACATACAAATACATTTAGGGCCAGATGCATCAAAAAAATATTTTGCGATTCCCTAATTGCGAATCTTTGCAATTCGCAATTAGGGAATCGCAAAACGGAATGCATGAAAGTGTGTTTAACACTTTCTGCGATTCCTAAGGGGTCGCAAATGATCTACCTCATGAATATTAATGAGGTAGGTCGCAATTTGTGACCCCCTAGGAATCTCAAAAATCACGGGGATGGTGACCTGCTGGGGTCAGCAGACCACCATGTCCGTGATTGCTTTTTAATAAAGCAATCTTTTTTTTTGTAAAGCAGCCCGTTTTCCTTAAAGGAAAACGGGATGCTTTACAAAAGAGAAAATGAAAACTTTTCCTTTCATTTTCTAAGAGCAGGCCGTCGTCCGTGGGACCACTGCCTGCTCTGAGAAAATGCATTTGCTGACATTCACAAAGGGGAAGGGGTCCCTTGGGGACCCCTTCCCATTTGCGAATTGGTTACCACCTACTTGAAGTAAGTGGTAAAATGCGAATGTTTTGCGACCGCATTTCGGTCGCAAAACATTCATGCATACCGATGAGATTCGGTATTAGGTAGGGACGCCCTAAACACTCCCCTTCCTAATAGCAAATCGCAAACCCATTTTGCGATTCGGTAACAGGTTACTGAATCGCAAAATTGGGTTGGATGCATCGCAAAAGCATTTTTTGCGACAGCAAATGGGCCAATTCTGCGAATCGGCCCATTTGCGAGCAGAAAAATGCTTGATGCATCTGGCCCTTAATTTTTATACTGATAATGAAACACCAAATGAATACTGACCGTATGAGGACATTGAAGTTCTGCTCACCCATCAGGAGCACATAAACTGGTTTAAAGGTGCCCTCCCACACACAAAAGAAAAAGTGAGACTCGGTCCGCTCGGAAGAGATGGAGCAACTTGGCCAGTCCTAGCGGCATACACACTGCAACCAGACATTGACACAATGCCAGTAGCAGACTTACGTCCACTTCATAGAGAAATAATAAAACTTTACATAAACCTGACAGAGTTCCTGATGAGAACACTCACACTTCAGCCAGCAAGGGCTACACCAGCAGGACAAATTCAGGGATCTACAACTAAAATAACCCCACAAACGCTACACGCAGTTATGGGTAAAATGCCCACTAGACGTGAGCAAATGCCATTCTAGATAGCTCAGAAAATAACACAGCTAGAGGCAGTGTTTCCACACACAAGCCCTCAAGAAAAACACAGAATGCTAACAATCTGCTTGCCAATGGGGATAGCTCCCCAGATAGAGGATTGTACCTCTTGGGGTACAGTTTTCGCTGCCATATATACCAGAACTCATGGCATCCCTTCATTAGCAGTAATACCAGATGTATTAAGACAAATACAGAATGAGTATGGAGCAGAACCTGCTCTGAACTTAGGGATGAAATTGTTAGGAAATTTTGCCCAGGTATCAGCTATTATATTAGCAAACATAAAAGGGGAGGAAGCAGCAGTGGCAATACGTCAACATCTGAGGGATTTCACTCCTTTACAACAGGAGCGGGAATTACCTAAAATCATCGAAGACACCTATGCTGACTTAGGTAGAGATAGTTTGGGAGCTAGAGCAACAAAACCTCAACTCATGGGTGGCTCTGAAAAAGAGAATAGAAAGCAAGCACCTGATACTTCCAAAAATAAATGAGATAACAATAAAAAACAAAGGAATAGAGAGAATAGATCACAATCCAGGGGTGGGTCTCCTCAACAGGAGCCCTCCAAATGGAGGTACAACCTTAGGAATTGTGATAACATTAAAAAACCTGACAGGTATCAGGATACTGATACACGTTCCTCTCGTTCCTTTCAGGGTTCATCAAAAAACTCAGAGAGGGAAAGATGGTCAGAACACAGACAAGAAGAGCGTACAAAGTCCAGAGACACGCAACGCGCTTCAGACTATACTTCCAAAAAAGAGGATAAACAAAAATCAAAACCTCAATTTAAAAAGAAGAAAGTAGCAGGTCTTAAAGTTAGACATGCCCAGAATTCTGAGAACTCAACTTCTGAACGGGGAATGGGCTCTGACGATGCTAGACAGCGCAGCAGAAGTAACAATAGCTCGCCAGAACCTGATGAAATTTCTGGTGACAGTGGAGTTGAATGAACATATCATGGTGGAAACACCTGATACGAGGGTAAGTGTCCCACATAGGTTGCATGAAATAACACTCCAAATAAAGGGGGACAAGCCCAGAAAAATTGAAGGTCTCTTTTGGGAGAACCTGACTTATGGATATGACATCATTTTAGCTGAAAAAGATTGGCAGCCTGAAATTGTCATGGAGTGCCCAAAGGGAGAAACGGTAATTTTACCGGCTTTTTCCAACCTCATTCCAATATACTTAAAACATACATACGCACAGGAGTGGGCGGTAGCACTTGCTCCAGCATTATATCGCAACCATGTTGGGTGGGATGCTGAGTCACCTCACCATGTAACCCCAGTAAAAACTACTCCAATTCCACAGAGACAGTACCCAATAAAACAAGAAGCAAAAAAACAGGTCAGGGAGATCTTAGATCAACTTGAATACCAGGGCGTAATTGAAAGTTGCAACTCCTCAATGGAAAATCCTTTGTTTCCTGTAATAAAACCCGATATTTCATACCGTCTAGTTTTAGACTACAAACATCTGAATACATGCACTAAAACATTTGCAGTACAGAATGCACACAGTGACGTATTAATGAATAACATTGTGCGGAAGAAATACAAAACCACATTAGATATCTCAAATGGATTTTTCTGCCAAAATATAGCGCCTGTAAGCCGATATTTAACAGCATTCTAAGGACTTGGTTCTCAGTGTCAATTTTGTTGTCTCCCCCAAGGGTATAAGAATAGCCCTGGGTTGTTCTCCGCTAGGGTAACAGAGTTACTTCGGAATTTGGATGAAGAGGCATTGTCCTATGTAGATGATATCTTTCTGACGGATGATGATTTAAAGGATCCCTTGACCAGGGTGAGCAACATAATTTTGGGGTTTGGCTCTGAGGGCTACAAATTCAACTTTAAAAAATCGAAAATAGCCCACCTCAATGTCCTATTTTTGGGATATGAGCTTTCAAGTGAGGGGAAAAGCCTGGCAGCTAACTTTTTAGAGAAGTGTGCGCTGCTCCAACCTCCTAAATCGTTGAAAAGCTTACAATCCATATAGGGATTCTTGAATTTTGACAGAACATACATTTTAGATTACGCAGAAAAAGTGAATCCTTTCTACGACCTAATAAGACCTAATTTTTCAGTTAGGCATTGGACACAGGAACAGACAGATATCCTTCGTTCTCTACAAGCTGACATGATAGCTTCAAAACATCTACACACACGTGTAAACACCACAAATTTGGTGATACGTGTTATAGCGGGTCAATCAGGGTATACTTACCAAACCTTTAATGAAGGCGAAACAGTACCCATAGCATACAAATCAAACTTGTACACAAACGCTGAAATGCGTTTTGATTCTACAGAAAAATTCTGACAGCACTATAGACTGCTATAGTGAGAGAAAGAGCACTGGCTCAGGGGAAATGAATAATTTTCGTAATTCCAGTACCAGCCTTAGAGGCTGTTACAAAAGCAAGCGTTCCGAATGCTAAAGCTTTACATCCAAGATGGATACAATGGGCTAATTCTCTGACTGCAACAGATGTAGATTACGAATTTGACCCTACACTTAATACGCAGGCATTTCTGAAATATGAACAAGAATATCCTCTCCCGAATAAAATAATGCCTCTAGATCAGTATGAATATATTATTTACACTGACGGTTCTGCTCAGCCGGCCATATGTAGTAAACAACAATACAGCGCCGCATGTGATATTGTGAAGGGTTGCATGCAGGAAGGCAAGTTCCATCCTAGCAGTAGGAAGACACAGTCTCTAGGAGACTGCACGGCACAACTGGCAGAATTAAAAGCTTTGATACTTGCACTAATAAATACGGATCGAGAATTCCCCATACTGATTGTGCGTGATTCTTTTTACTGTGTCCAGTCATACAATGAGTATCTACACTACTGGGGTCAAAATGGGTTTACAGACTCAAAAGGTGGCACAAATAAGCAAAAAATGCTATGGGAACAGGTAGCTGAGTTGAAAAACGAACTATAGAGAGCTCATGTGATACACACACTGAGTCATCAGCGTGATGGCGTTCACGTTAAAGGGAATTCATTGGCTGATGAAGCCGCAAAAGGGGCAGTACGAACTGCTGCCATAGCTGCAATCACTTGTTCTAGTACGAGAATAGTTGGACAGATAATGGTAGCTGTCATTGCTTCACGCAAAAACAGCACAGCCTTACCGAAAGGTTTTCCACTCAAGTACTCCTACAAGTTAGATGCAAAAAATATTCTGTATGCTCAAATTCCAGGAGTGGGGGATAGAGTAATACCAAACATGGATCGCAGATTAGGTTTAATTCTAGCTGCACAAGAGGGTCTAGGTTCTGCACACACAGGGAATACCGCGATGTTTTCTTTATTGAAATAACGCTATTGGTGGCCAGGACTAACTAAACAGACAAAGAATTTTGTCCTAAAGTGCGACATCTGTCAACAGATGAAGGGTTCCACCGTGGGGCGTCCAGTGCAGACACCATTACTAATATCAGACAGACCACTCGCTTGTGTCTATTTGGACCACTGAGGCCCCCTACAATCAGATGGGGCTTACAAGTACACCTTGGTGGCAGTGGATTCATGCTCCATATTCCTGTGCATCTGGCCTCAGCGCTCGGCTGAGGCTCAAACTGTTATAAAAGATTTGCGAGTCTTCATAGGTACATACGCAGTTGACACATTACATTCTGACTAGGCCCCGCGTTTAGCTCTAGGGCTTAACAGGAAGCCATGGGAAGTTTGGGTGTTGAATTGCAGTACTCCTCTCTGTACCATCCCGAGGGAAATTTGGTCATGGAGAGGAAAAACCAAGACTTAAAGCAATCTTTAACAGCAAGAGTATTAGGTTCTGGTGGTAGTTGGGTCAATCACTTATATGGGGTCCAGCGGGCACTCAAAAATATGCCAAGAAGTTCCCTAAGAGGTGTCACTCCTTACGAAGTCCTATTTGGAACGAGAATGTGGGTACCTGATTTCAATTGGGAAAGCACAGTGGCGGATGAAAAACCATTTGACATCAATAAACGTTTGGCTGTTTTACAGGATCTCAATGAATTCTGAGCACTACAAAGCAACGTGCAAGTAAAACGCACCGCCACTGGGGAAGTCAAATCAGTCACGGCAAGACCTGCCTGGATCCCTAAAGTTGGGGATCTGGTCAGAGAAAAGATTGTGGACTAGAAAGAATTTGGACCATCATACAGAAAGCCTGTACCTGTCCTAGCTGTCAAAGGAACAAGAACAATACTTCTTCCGCCTGTTGCAAGAAAAAAAGAAGAGATTTGTCTCCATCGATCTCATCAAACCACACTATGTGGCCGATACTGAATAGTAGGCCTCGTGGGCTCCTGGGTAGCCGACGCTCTTTTCTCGCTCCCATACAGGAAGATCAGACAGAAAGACTAAAAACATTTGAAGAGTCACAATACAAAGTAATGCTTACCAACAATGAGATGGAACTCGTTCCTGTTGAAACAGAACGTCAAAACACAAATGAAAGGCAATTATCAATTCGGCCTACCACCGATATCTACATAAATATGCCTCTACAAGAGACGTCTGGCAGTTCAGCAAAACCTGCTGAACTACCAAAAATAGATCGAACTGCATCTGGCTACTTCATCGATTTTGATACCTTCTCTCTGGATTCCAGTGAACCTAAAACAATGCCAGCTCAAGTTTCCCGTAAGTGACAACTTCATGACTTCTACATTTTTCTGAAAAAGACTTACCTAGTATCACCTTGGCTACAGCTCTGGATAGTAACTGGAATATTGTTTTTTTTCTATTCTGGATTGGCCTAGTGACTGTCTTTTGTTTACTCATGAATGGAAACTATCTCCCAGAACGCTCTGCAGTATCAAATGTGAACTTGGACCTGAAACCTCATACGTCATCTCATTGTGAACAAAGTGGCCTGTCCTTCGTGAACATTACAGTTGTTCCAATTCCTGATGGTATAGTTTGGGACAGAGTTTCATATGATGTAATTGGTCCCACTGAACTTTTGAAAATACCTCATGTATTTATAATTTCTCTAAATTATATCATTACCTCCAGTAGATTTTATGACGATTGAGATTTTGAAACTGTAAATAATATGTTGTCTGATATAGAACAATCCGCTGCATTTTCAGGCACTGAAATGTTAGAGGACACATCTGATTTTGACACTATGTACTGTTACCAACATTATGGTCCTCACTTTTTACATAAATCCAGTATCCCACGTAATGTTTTTACATACTACCAATGGGAACATTGCCCAACACCACCGAAAGGTAGTTCAAGAACATTTGCACAGAAATTTTCTTATTTTTCAGGGCCTAACACTTCTGACCCAACCTCATAATATTATAAGGTTGCACCTACAACTGCACAGAAAAATATGCTAACAAACATCAAACAGATTTACTCTGCATCCTTCATTTCCCAAGTGTCTGAACAGGATTTCAACTTATGGAAAGACACTATAGACATAAAATCAGTCTGGGGTTCAAAGGAATGGCAAGTTCAGAGAACAGAAGCACTATTCCGAGCATGCCTCATTCCACAGCAGATAATATTTCTGAATGACACTGTGCAACAGACTTCCTGTCTTGGATTAGCCAAGAACAAGAATTTGAACACACCTCGGATTCCCTCACCATCACACTTTGAGGGGTGGCAAAACTTTGCATCACGTGGAGGGTATACAGTAGATGACAGCATACATTATAATTCATCAGACCCCTATTGGAAGGGACGGTTAGTTTGGTCTACAGACACAAATAGATGTCAGACAAGATTCAGAGGTACCACCGAAGTGTTTAGTATCCATAGGCCGGGCCAACGCTATGTACAAAGAGAACATCCGGGGGTGGTGACATCATACAGTGTTGGGAAGTTATGCCTCGATTGGCTAAATACCTTGACACTGTCCCAGGTGAAACAACACTTATCCTTACTATCAGAAGACATGGATATCAGGGACTTTTTATTAGGCCCCTGAAAGCCACGTCAGAAACATTTCTTATATGCCGTTTATAATGAAATCTGGAAAATCTCTCAACAAGAAGCCGCGGAGAGACTCCGTGAAATTGATAGAATTAACCTAGAAAAAGCATTAGCTGTAGTTGATAATGACTACATTAACATCCGGGATTTATTCACTGGACAACATTGTATCTTCTGCTATAGATATACTAGAACAGGATTTGTCCATACTACAGCACGGACAGTCTCAGCTATGTTCTATTATGTTATTAAGCTGGACGCTGCAATCATTGCACATGCCTTGGCGATTTATCAACAGTACATCCTTGTTCTCGGCATACAATCTAACTAAAAAACAGATAACTATGGCACAAAGGGGAGCAAAATATACAATGCTGCGTATTGAAAAACTGGACCAGTTACCTTTCACTGTGGCAGAGTCACCATCCACAGAATGGTTAATTCATGGCCATATAACATTACTGGTCACAACTTTCCAGTTTCAGTATTTCCTAGAACAACAACAGGCAGGCAGATATGAAGCGATGGGTAGGGAATTCATCAAGGAATCTTGGGAATTGCCATACAGATTTTGATGCAGGAGTGGGGACATGGAAGTGTTTCTAAGCGGTACAAACTGCGAGACCTCTTTAAGTGGATCTCTCATATGCCAGGATATCATGCTTCACAGGGCCTATAACGGTTCAGTTGCAAACTTATCCTGTCATTTGAAAGGGTCCCCAGCTGCCGTGATTAATCCAGTGTTCAAGTTGCTTTCAAATGGGAGTTTCTTGATGCTGAATGATCAAGGTTGTTGTAGGATGCTCCCGAGCATTGCATATCTTGTCATTTTAGAATCCAGGGTTACTTGTTGTAGGCAAGTATTGTTTCCACCGACCCACACAGTCAGGGAGGTGCAGTTATGGCCTTCGTTGAATGTTTCCTTTATACGGTTTGATACTCTGAGCTGAATGAAAGACTGCGCCCTTAACCTCCGCCCGAGAGACTTTTGATCTCCAGGTCGCAAGGTCCTCAGCTGAGAGACAGGCACTTGTACGAACAAACTGCCCTTTCCATTTCACAGAAATGGTACAACGTATCTTTAACATGTCTGATACGATGGGTATAGTACACCTATTTAAGACCATAGGTTCTGGACTGTTAAGCACCTTTCAGACTGTCTTCGGAGTGATTCCAAACTTCATACACTCCGTATTCGGAAGCATTTTTGGAGGACTTCCACTGATCCTGTTCCTAATAGCAGTAATCCTGATTGTAATTTTTCTGCTATGCAATGGACATCTCAGTCACCAAGGAAATGGAAAAACTGCTCCTGGAGCACAGATACAATGATCGCCTGGTACTCCATCTGGGCACACCTCGCCTCCGCAAACTGAGCGCGTCTTGGTTCCTGTCATTTAGACCAGTCTGGATCGACTGTGTTCTGCCTGTCCTCCAATGCCTGTTCTGCGGACAAGAATGCATGTTGGATCTCTGTCTAACACTTCCATCGGTTGCACCACCGGACGTGGATGCTTTACTGGACCCGATAACGGCCCATGTACTGCTGTGTCCTCAGCATATTCGCATGTTGATGTCTGCATTCTTAGAGCCACCACAGGATGCTACAGCTCCTGTTGGAATGGATACCGGCTCCTCTACAAACACTCAGGCCTTGGGTGTCACACAGGCTTTCCCAGCATCGGCTGTGGGTAATACAGAAGAACATCTGTGCTCGATTGACCGGATCTATGAGGTGTTGCAGGGACCGTCGTCTGCGATGGCAAGCCACAGTGATGTTGCATCTCCCAGCCAGGACACATAAACATTTGGCTCAGCGTGTGCTGGGAAAAATTTGGCCTTTTTCAAAACAACCAAACTTGGAATTTTAAATAAGGGTGGGCGGAATTTGCGTAGTCGCGTTATGCAAATCTCCGTGAAATTGTTAAAAATCTCCGCAAGCACGTAGAAATTCCGCGAAATCGCGGAATTGCTTGTCCCGCCCGTTCGCGATGTGTTTTTGCGTGCTCGTGGGGAAATATATCGCTAACTTGCCCATGCGGTCGCTAATGGGCGCGGCCATCTTGTTTTTCACTTGTCCCGCCCGCTCGCGATGGTTATTTCCTGTTCCGGGTCGCGTATTGCATGCTCCCGCCCGTTCGCGATAAGTATTTCCTGTTCGGGAACGCGCATTACGTGTTCGCGACGCTTTTTGCGTGCTCGGGGGGGAAATATCGCGCAAACTTGCCCATGCGGTCGCAATGGGCGCGGCCATCTTGTTTTTCACTCTATTGCTATGGTTCTGGGCCTGCTTTTCAATCCTCCCTCTATCTTTTCAATCCTTTGTTTCTGTAAACTTTTTTTTGGTCTTTTTTATTTATTATCTATCTCTCTATTTTCCTGATTCTATATTTTGAGTTTTTTTCTACTTTTTGTGTGTTTTTAACTATTTTTTCACACTTTTTCTATTACCTGCTTTTTAATTTCTTTTACTTACTTTTTTTAATTCCTACCTTTTCTTTTCCGCCCCCCGCCTACCCAGAACCATGGCACAGGGCTCGTAGTCGCAGCCAGAGCCGCGACCGCCTTCCTTGCGGAAGGCGGCGCCAAAGAGGGGTGCAGGCACGGGCCTTATTCGGTGAGGCGGAGGTGGCCGCACTGGTTTTTTTTGTTCAGCGCCACCTCCCCTTAACCCTGGCAGCAGGCGGCAGGCCTGGGTCCGGGTACGGGCTCCGGGAGCGTCGGCAGCGGTGGGGCAAGGTGCGTCGGGCAGTGTTTTGCTGCTCTGGTGTCCGGCGCACCAATAATCAGCTGACGCACCTGTGGTCCGATATTCTGGACCGGGAGCAGGACCTGCTGGACCTGCTAGGAGTGGAGGTCCCGGGGCTTGATGAGTAGCTATTTAATATTACTACTTTGTGTTCTTCTGCTCTGTGTTATATATTGCGAATATTATTTTTTTCCGACCAGCAAGAATGCTGCTGCTTACATTGCAGGTAAATTACGTTTAAAAATCTGAGATTGTTATGACACAGGCGCTCGGCGCTACTAATCTTACTTGTTTGCAACTTTGCGCTCGCTTGGCATGATGATTATGTAAGAGTTTACTTTAGAGAACTTAAGTGACGTAATGCTAGAGAGAGTAGTCCTTCCTTTGTCCTCCTGCCACTAAGAAGGGATAGTGGTGGATTGATAGGTTTAGTTACTTATTAGTTGGTAATTTTTAAGTGGAGTGCGTGACGCATCCTCTGTCACGTCACATGCTGCTGAGTGCTGCTTACCCCAGTCCTTAGTAGAACCTTTTGTAGTTTGTTTACTGAGTGTTAATAGGCTTATATCATCACTAGCAGAACATCAGCAGCAACCAGCCAACAATTTGGATTATGCAAAAATGTATGCATGTGTCCTCCATCTATGCATTTTTGAGGACTAAAATAAATGGAAATGCAGACTTACTGAACAATTGGCCCGTCTGGATTGGAATAGGTGGGCTAGGTCAGGTGGTAGTTAGGCTTGCTAGATGGTCCGTGAATCTCGCAATACTACCAGTCGATCAGATTAGATAGGTAAATTTTATTGCAATTGTTGTTACCAAAAATGTTTTTGGTGCGTATTTGAAAATATTTTATTTATTTCACACCAAACTTTAATTTTTGTCTCTTTCTTTATGAAATCTTACATGATCAGCACCCAGGGGCAAGAAGACGGGGTCACAGCCGGCGGGCCAAGAAGATCTCCAAGATGCCTCCCAGGGACAGGACCGCTCCTCTATCGAGTCCTCCAGTGGTTAATATTAATAATTATATTTCCCAAACTTTTCCTGCACCTTATTTTTTCCGAACTATTATTTCAGTATCCTAATTATAATTTTTACAAATTCTTCTTTGATTTATACTATCTGTTTCTAAATTCTTGTTATCCCTGCCTCTAACTGCGTCTGCTATGACTCTCTGTACTACTACTATTAGTCTGTCTGTAGCTAAGCTTGCCCAGTTGGCCACTCTTTATTTAAAATATTTTAAATAAAACTCAGATTCACCAATAGCTCTAGCCATTGAGTCCAGTCCAGTCCTTTGGGTTGTCCTCTTCTACTACTTCTAGTCTTCTTAATCTTGAGGCTTTTCGACAATTCCCACCAAGAAAATGCCCAACCACATTTTACAATTTTTGATAGGATAGGACATACAGAACTTTGCACAAGAAAATAGGAAGTTGGTGATGGGAGGTTGGACCTTCCTCACACCTCAATCAGAAACCACCACAATCCCCTGACCGACTAGTTATACTGTCTCATTAGGTCTCCGAAACCCCCCCCAAAATACCCAATGAGTAGACAACCCAGAACATAACACTCCCGACCTCTCTCTCGGAAGCAATGCACACCCTTTCGCTCACTCTCTTGTGTAAGTCCACACCAAATACCACCGAGTCTATGTAAGTTCAAAAGGTTTGTTTCCAACTGACAAGCTCTGTACGTTGTTCTATAATGCAGCAGCAACAGCAAAATGCATAAGATTAAAACAATAAACATTGTTACACTTACAACTACAAGTCCATAGAAGCCAAAAGGCGAGATCATGATAACTGAACAGTGGTGGAAGAACCACCCTCCCCTTCGTAGGAATCTAGTTTATATAAAATTATAAATGGAGATGTGAGAATTCTGGGGACCCCTCACCATATAAGAACCTAGTACTGGTTACATCATAAGCTCTGCAAAGCTCTGCTTCTTCGTATAAGGGAATCTTCCGTCTGTTATGAGAAAAATGGTGCGCGTTAGTTTAGTGCAAGCATTTCTCAGTCGTGCCAAAAAGTGTAGTATTTTTATGGATAAGCAATATGGACTAACACCAGAACTCCATAACAAAGTGGCTTGTTTTTCAACCTTGTACGCAGCGCTCAGACAGTAGCAGTATGAGCTCATGTGGGCTCAAAGGCGTCTTTCTCAACAAGCTGCGAGGTAACTTGCGCAAAAATAAAAGACACAAAGCTAAAATGGTTGCATGGCTCGGGGTAACTTAGCAAAGACTAGAATGACCCTAGGGACCATATAACACTTACACTACTAGTGTCTACTCTACCTGATTTGTACTACTGATGTATGTTGTATATGTATTATGTATGTATTAACTTTTTTTTCAATCTTGCTAGTGAAAAATAGGGGGAGGTGTATATGGCATCTGAAAAATGTGTAATGTTTTTTCTAGGCGTACTACCGACCACCAGTACTGGGGCCAGCGGCGAAGGTGACGCGGCCACTGAGGGTGCAGGCGATGCGGCAGTTGTAGGAGGAGCTGCAGGGGGTGAGCCAGCAGCAGTGGCGGGCGGTGGTAAGTTATATTCCTAATCCTTACTTATTGACATTACACTCGCTGCAAGGGTGTAATGTATACTGTACTGTTGAGACTTAAGTAAGAAGTTGTTGTGAACGGTTGAAGAAGACACCCTTTACTTAGCATTAGCAATGGGAGTGTACTGAGTAACCAATGGCCTCTTCTATCGGACTTCAACTCAGCTGTGAAAGTTTTATGGAGAAGACTAAAAGTCAGATCAGATGAACTTGATGGATGGGTTGAACGAAAAGAGAAAGAAGGGTGGAAGGAGGAAGGACGGGCGAGATTTTATATTTATGACTGGCAGAGAAGGATACGTGGGATGCATGCATAGGTGTCTGATAGGAATCAGATGCATGGGTGGTGGAATGCCTGAAACTCCCACAAATGTTCGAGGCCGAGGTAGTGGGAGGATAGATACATACCGCAAATGTTACGTACTGTGCTTCCTAGTGAAACTGTGCCACTATGTGTAGAATGAATTTGTCTGACTGCTTTGCTAAGAGTATATTTTACAATAGTCTTGTTTTTTCTTCTTGATATAGCTACTCCTTCCAAAGGTAAAGTCGCCAGGAAGGAGTTGGCAGCCAAGGCCCGGCGCCGGAAGCTGGAGGCCATACAGGCTGAATACCAGCGGCTGGTGGTTCTAGAGGAGGAGGAGGAGGAGGCGGCGGCGGCAGCAGCTGCAGCCTCCTCCAATGCCCCGGGCCCCAGCCACCCCCCTCCAGTGTTACGGCGCCACCGCCTGGCAGCCGCCCGCCGCCACACTGCAAGAAGCACTGCTGCCCCCCCCCCTGTGGATGCAACTGCCACGCGCTGAAGCGCCGCGTGGCCCGCCTAGAGGAGCGCATCCGTGTCCTGGAGAGGCGAGCCCGCTGAGACCCCGTTTATTTATTGCCCCTTTTTTATAGCTTATTTTGGTGGGTGGGAATCGGGCGTTGGGTTTTGGACTATTGGACATTTGTTGGACTTTTTCATTCCGGGACATGGACATTGGTTGGGGTTAGGGAGAGGGGTGGGTCAGGTGTTGTGGGATTTTTTTACATAGTTTATTTTTGTTAGGGTATTAAATTACATATTTAGACTTTATATATGATGTTGTTAATGTTTTGTGGGTGGGGTTACTGTTTTACGTTACACTGTTTCCTTGCTGGTGCAGTGCCACAGCCAGTGTTTGATTTAAATAATTGGCTGAGTTACTAAGACACAAACAGACAGATGCGGTACCCTCACTGAGGGACTTGTCCTACTAGTACTGTCAGTCTCTCCTCCTAATCTATGCATTCTGCAACTGGACTCAAAGGGGTGTGTGAAATAGAATTAATGAAAAAAATTCCGTTATTAATTATGCCTTCCCCAAACTGCTTCTCTTACCTGTGCTTGATGTTTAACTTGGGCACGGCGATGGCTGCATGGTGATGATGGTTTTCTTTCCCAACATGCCATGGTTGTGGTGGTAGTAGTAGTAGACCCTGGCAGCAGCATTTGCAAAAAAAAGAAAATGAGACAGTCAGTCGCCTGAGAGAGACTGTGGGAGGAGTAGTAGAACGAAGTACAGTACGGAACTTATAGCCAAACAATAATATGCCAAAATACAAGGAAACATAATGGTGGCGGGGATAGCCTAGTACATAGAGTTACAAACTCTAGCTGTGTCGAGTCACTCGACTAGGCCTACAGTACACTCAACACAAGCGTAACCGTTAGTGCTGTTTCGGAGGATGACAACAAATCCAATCTATGCCGGCAATTAATGCTGATGGATTCGGTTCCTTTGGTAAAAAAATTATCTCGCAAATATACTGCTCATAGGTGGGCAAACAGAAGAAGATCCTCGCCCTGCCTTGAAAATGAATTTTTGTTGCTTTAGCCACATCCGCCCCAGCAAACGTGTGATAAATTATTGATGTACATTTAATTTAGTCACACCTCAATAAGTCACACAGCCCGGGGGAAGAGGGTTAGGGTTTGATGAATGGTTGGGAAGGGGGGTTTTGGGAAAGGTTTGACAAAGAAAAACAGTACGCATGGACAACAACAAAACACAATCTTGGCAGACAACCATATCCATAAATCTGTTAAGGGAGAAAAAGGAAATGCATGCATGATGATGATAACTTGATGGTTAATGATAGTACTTACTAACTACTACTACTAGACAATTAAAAAGGTACAGGGCAGCAGTATATTATGCAATTTGCCTTGCCTGTCTGCCCTCAGAGAGACCCAAATTACATACAGTTTCTGTTCTGTTGTACTGGCCCGGGCTTAAAGATAGCAAAGAAAAGTCAAAAATAGCTGTAGGGATGAATTGAATTATAAGAGGAGAGCAAACATAACAACAACAACAACACACAGTAATAATGATTGAAGACAAAAAATGAATCAAATTTAAAAGATGATGAAAGTTGATACTGTTACTGTATGTTATCCTGGTCAAAATGGGGAGTTGCATCTCGGCATTCGTCTTGGTCCTCCCTTCCATGGACGCTCCGGCCATCAATCTTGGGTGACGCCACTGCCTGCCTGGCAGGTGTAGATTCATTGGTAAGGTAAGTGAGAGTTGTTTTTCCCAGTGTAGCACAGGGTAAGGGCCGGCCTGTAATTGCAGATGGGAAAACAAAAGGGATATTGAAAAATCAAGTAGAAAAAAAAATGCCTAAATTACGGTGGAGTGCAACAAGAACACTTTCAGAGGTGGCATGGATTTGGATACATCATGTCTACTCTAGTCTGTTTCCAGCATTAACCTCCAACAACAAAAGGACAGAGCAGGCACACAGCACCCTTGACCCATCCTCCATTTAGCGTACCTTTTTTGACAGAGGCAGACAAAGCAGATATACAGCAACATAGCATTTTACAAATTAAGTGACTAAATCAATTCCCCGCTGTCAGTCATACCACCACACTCGACTCCACCACTACACAGACATGTAGGTCTGCAGTGGTTGTTGTTGACTTGGTTACCTTTAATGCACTCATGAAACGCACTGAGTTATTCCATCAATCATCTCGGATCGTACTGAGTGACTGCGAAGATATTATGTCACTGTGGTCATCATCATGGTGTGTTGTCCAACTCAGTGTGCAGTAGTGTACAGATTGAGTCCCTTTTCCATATTCAAAATGCAATGGATCGGCCTGCAGTAGAAGTAGAAAATTGTTATTAGAAAACAAGAATAGAAACAAACATTGCATTGAGTTACTTTTAGTGTGTAGATTAGATAATAGTACATGCACTACAAACAACAACAACACAAATCACTCAGTCAGCGTCCAATGCATGTCATCATTCATTACCTGTTCCTTCTCATCTTCAGTTAATGGGCAGTCTGTATCGGCTCGGAAAGGAGGATAGCTATAGTAGTCATCATCATGTTCCACTTCTTTTAGAGAGACTCAACGAGGCAAGATTTTAGTTTTTCTTCGATTATGCTACATCCAATCATCATCTGGCTTGAGGGCAATAGATTTAGGCCGATTCAGGAGGATGGAGGAGCAGGACTTGGAGGAGTGGACTGAAATGCAGACAGCTGAAACTCATATAAGGCAATAAAATACGAAGACGGTGGTGATGGATTTGTTGTGATTTGAAGTTTCCAAACAGAAAGACAGACACACAAATAGAAGTAAATAAGGGAGAACCATAGTAAGAAGTGGAAGCCTAGTTGTCAGGGAAGTATAGCTCGTCCTCAAACTCTGGGGGTTCAACCAGAAGTAGGTAATCAGCATCCAACACGCTACTTCCGTCACCTGAGCCGCTGTCCTCATCTTCCTGCGTTGATTCATGTATTGTGTAATTCGGTGGTATAAATTGCTGATTCATTTTGATCATGGTTAACCTCTCCACGTTTTTGGGTGAGAGACTGGTCCTTTTCACTGTTACAATGGAACCAGCAGCACTGAAAACACGTTCAGAAGAGACACTTGTAACAGGTCAAGCCAGATAGTTTATCGCCAGCCTGCTGAGCACTGGCCATTGGCCCCTTTTGCCATACCAATACCGCAATGGGTTTTGATCAATGTAGACCTCTGTTGGGTCATCCAGGTAGGCCTGGACCATTCGGTCAATGTTCAGGGGTGCTACACTTTGTTCGGCCTCTTTTGTCTTTGCATCAGCACTGGACCTAGCAAGTCCTTGCTGTAAATACCAATCCTGTGCCGTTTGTACTGGGGCTGATGATCCGGTTCTTGCTGTTGTCGATAGTGTTGGTGACAGCTGTGAACCAAATGCACTGCCCACAGGCTCTGAAGTTGAACTTGATGCCGGATGCCCTGCTGCAGTACTTGACGTGGGTTTGAGGCCTTTAATTACCAGCCGTTCATTTTCCAATGTACTGGCTGCCTCAGCTATCCAAGTTTTGTACCGGGCAACATCCACTTCGGAAAAAGGGAGTAATGTCTTACTGTGCAGTGCCGATTTGTACCGTGGATCCAGAATTGTGGCACAAATGTAATGTTCTTCTGACAGAATCTTATTTTGCACCCTTGCATTTTCACTTAAGCGACATGATAAGCTCTCCACCAACTCATATGCTTCTTTTTTTTCCTCCACACCTATGTACGCTTCAGACACCTCCTTCAGCTGTTGCTCTAGCATGTGCAACAATGGGATAGCTTGGCCCATAGTACAGTCCTCCTTGCTGACTTCACGTGTGAAGACCTCGAAAGGAAGAAGCATCTCCGTAAGAGATTTAACTAGGCACCATTGGTCCATCTGAAGGGTCATGCCTTTCACAGTAGCATCCGCCCTTCGCATGACATATTCATTGATTGGTCTGTACTGCTCAAACAGATGGTCAAGCATGTAATACGTTGAGTTCCAACGTGTTGCCACCTCCTGGATCAGTGCTTTGACTGGCATTCTATAGTCACGTTGAATGATCCTCAGCTGCTTCCGGGCTTTAAAAGAATGGCTGAAATGCGTGCATATTCTGCGGCAGGTGGTCAGTAAGTTGCTGACTATGGGTTCTTTTTTCAGAAAGTCTTGAGCTATAATGTTAATGCAGTGCGCCAAACACGGGACCCTGAAATAGACACCAAGCGTCATGGCCTTAAGTATATTACTGCCATTATCCGTGGCGACAAAACCAATGTGAAGCCCTCTGGGGCGCAGCCATTCAAAGACCTTGCTGTTAAACTCTTCCAAAATGTTTGCAGCAGTATGAGATTTCTCCATGGCGAACATGGCTACAGTTGCATGTTTCCGAGAAGCATTAAAAATCTCAGCTGTGTCAACAGCACCTACTTCAGATAGCTTTTCTCTAACCCCCACAAAAGAGACCCAGTGTGCAGTGATGCACATGTAATCAGTGGCTTGGCAACTGGTCCACATGTCTGTTGTCAGGTGGATTTTGTGAACAGCACTCTGCTGAAAAGCTTGTCCAACCAATTCCAGCACATCGTTATTGTAGTGCTGGAACAGCAACTCGGGCAAAATAGGACCGGCAGGGAACCTTCCATTTGGGGCAGATGGCTGACACAAATTCAAGGAAATCCACCCCTTCCACAAATGAAAAAGGGAGAAGGTCCAGCGCTAACATTTTAGCCAGCTTCGCATTGTACAACCGTGCCGTTGGGTGGTTGCGTTGGTACTGCCCCTCCGACCTAAGCATGCTGTCAATGGTAGGCTGGAATATTTTCCTTTGTGGTGCACCCTTCTTCTTGAACCCAGTTAGGCTCAACGACGCCGCACTTTTGCTCATTGCAGTGCCCGGTTGCCTTGGTGTCTCAGGCTGACTCTTAGTACGGTGCCACTCAGATGTTGCTGAGGATGTGGGCGTTACCACTACACTGCTGGGGGTAGGGCTAGAAATGTCTCCCTCTTGTTGACCTTCCACCGCGATCATATCTTCCCCTACTTCTTCATCCCCAACAACAGCAATGGGTCCAGTTTTACTTTTTTCTAAGTGAAGTAGGTGAGCCTCCCACTTGATACTGTGGTGTTTTTTGAGATGACTTGTTTGTCCTCCGGTATTATAGTTTGTACCAAGCTTACCCCGCCTAACAGCCTGCCGACAAATTGAGCATATAGCAATGTTCTCCTCCTTACTGCTAACCGAAAAGAAGTCCCAAACTGGGGAAGAGAACTTTCTGGCGCTGCTGGAGGTGCCACTTACAATACCAGATGAACTGGAGGGTGTGCCTGGAATTTGACTCTGTGCACTTACATTACCACCACCTACTGAGGTGGTGGTTGAGCTGGATGTAGGTCCCTGCCGGGCCTTTGCAAAGGCAAATATGGAAGCTGGAGGTCGTGTTGGCGTTACCTGTGTTGGTGGTATCCGTGCTACATCCCTCGCAGCGATTTTGGATAGTCTAATAATGTTGGTCTCCATCTCCGCAGGCCCAGGAGTGATGTTCATGATGACTGGCTCTTCATCATCATCATCATCATCATCACCCCCTCGTCTACATCTACCTCCATAACTCTAAGGCTTTCTGGAACCTTCCTTTTCACTAGCCTTGTCTTGTGGCGTGCATCACTCTCAGGCTGAGCTGGTGGCTTCCAAGTGGCATCTAGATCATCAGAAGCGGGGCTTGAAGAAGATGTTGATGGACTAACCCTCCTTTTCCTTGCTGGGGGTCTGGAAGACAATGGATCTTCTGGAACAGTGGCTTGCTCCTCTTTGTCTGCAAAAAGCTCGATTTCCTGAACTGCCCCTACTTCAGGTGGAACAACTACGATTGTGGGCTGTGGTTCCGGCTGCGGCTGTGGTTGTGGCTGTGGTTCGGCTGTGGTTCCGGCTGCGGCTATGGTTCCGGCTGCGGCTGGGGTTGCGGCTGCGGCTGGGGTTGCGGCTGCGGCTGGGGTTGTGGCTGCGGCTGGGGTTGCGGTTGCGGCTGGGGTTGCGGCTGTGGTTGCGGCTGTGGTTGCGGCTGTGGTTACGGCTGTGGTTGCCCACTTATCTGCTGAGTTTCCGCCTGCGAGTGCGTGGATTGGGTACTACTTTGCGATAATGACATTTCAACATCACTGGTCGTTAGTAGACTGGCTACCTCTGCCACAGTCATGGGCTTGGGCCTAGGTTGCTGGGGTGGGCCCGCTGATGCGGAGGTGCTGCTCCCAGCTTGGTCCCCGCCGGACACCGCTGCTGCAGGCGTAAGTTGTTTTTTACCAAAAAACACATCGGCTGGCACACCAGTCTTGGCAAGTGCCACTTCCTTCTTCTGTTCCTTCTTCTTCTCACTGGCAACTTTCTTGGTACTGGAGGACCTGGTACCTTTCTTTGGGGCCATCTTCTTCAGATGTCAGCAGGACGCAGGTGCACAAGTTGCAGATATGTCTGTGGTGGTCACACGTGGACGTGACGCACAGCAGGACTTCTGCCTGGCAGTACAACAGGTGTCTTTTTGTGCACCTAAAAGCAAAGAAGCCAGGAGAAGAACATCAGTGAAATGTTGCATTTGTTGTTGTGGTTCAATTACTAGTAGTACAAACAAATAAAAGATATAAATTAGTGTAGACATTTGTGAGACTGTCAACAAGGGCTTTCATGGTATACTGTGTACACTGTCAGGAAGGATAGGAAAGAAGAGGAACAACAACAAAAATACAAATGTAATAGAAGTGGACCCTGTTTGGCATTAAATTATTTGCTCATCACATCATTCAGGGAGCTGCAGCTGGCAAAGGGGATGGATGCAAGCAGTAAGCCAAGAGGAAAACCATGCAGGCCTATATGGCAAAAGCAGCACACTTAATGACTCCCACCAGAAATGGCCACCAGCCACATGGACACTCACAAATCACAAGCAACAAGCATGAGGCCTGGAAAACAATGTACTGAAAACAGGCCTACGATAGCCAGGCAAAGCCTGCATGCTAAACCACACTGCTTTGCCTGTAATGCAATAAAATGCAAAAACGAAAATCCACAGGGCTAAACAAGGCCTGCAGCACACCACACACAACTAAGGCATGTATTTAACACACAGCCCAAAAAAGTGAAATACACCCAAAAATACACATTTTGCAATTCAATCCAATGCCATCCATGTGCCCTCAATGATGTTTAAAAATTCAACAAAACACACAGAAACAGTTGTTTCATGCACGCCTGACTACCTCTGCGCCTACTGGATGAAAGGCCTGTTGGCAGACTAGGCCACAAGCTTGCAGGACTATGAATAAAAGCACACTACCGGGCTTCACAATGGCCAGGCACACAACAAGAAACTGAAGACAGACAATGCAGGCCTATGGCAAAAAGCACACTGCCTGGCTTCAAAATGGCCACCAGCCTCATGGCCAGGCCCACAACAAGAAACTGAAGACAGACAATGCAGGCCTATGGCAAAAAGCACACTGCCTGGCTTCAAAATGGCCGCCAGCCTCATGGCCAGGCCCACAACAACAAGAAACTGAAGACAGACAATGTAGGCCTATGGCAAAAAGCACACTGCCTGGCTTCAAAATGGCCGCCAGCCTCATGGCCAGGCCCACAACAACAAGAAACTGAAGACAGACAATGCAGGCCTATGGCAAAAAGCACACTGCCTGGCTTCAAAATGGCCACCAGCCTCATGGCCAGGCCCACAACAACAAGAAACTGAAGACAGACAATGCAGGCCTATGGCAAAAAGCACACTGCCTGGCTTCAAAATGGCCACCAGCCTCATGGCCAGGACCACAACAAGAAGCCTAGGCCACAAAGGAAACACATGCAGGCCTTAGTATATGGCAAAAGCAGCACACTTATAACTCCCACCAGAAATGGCTACCAGCCACATGGACACTCACAAATCACAAGCAACAAGCAGGATGCCTGGAAAACAATGTACTGAAAACAGGCCTATAATAGCCAGGCAAAGGCTGCATGGTAAACCACACTGCTTTGTCTGTAATGCAATAAAATTCAAAAACGAAAATCCACAGGGCTAAACAAGGCCTGCAGCACACCACACACAACTAAGGCATGTATTTAACACACAGCCCAAAAAACTGAAATACACCCAAAAAACACATTTTGCAATTCAATCCAATGCCATCCATGCCCCCTAAATGATGTTTGAAATTAATAAATACATCACACAGCAAAGGAACAGTTGTCTCATCATGTTTCATCATGCACCCACCCATGACTAGCTCTGGGCCTACTGGCTACCCACAACTATTTATTTTTTAAATGATGAAAAGTACAAAAATTGTAGTTGCAGCAACTGCAATGCCCCAATCAAACAACACCAACTTACTTGTAAAATCTCAAATCCCAAAATCCTCAAATCCAATGATAATGATGCAGCAGACACAAAGAGTGATCCTTCCAGCTCAAATCCAAGTGAAAAATGAACAGGAGATGGACTAAGCACTGAGAGGAGCCTGCTGGACAGGAACAGGAAGTAGGAGACTCTGTGGCACTTCCTCCCTCTCCCCCCAAAAAAATTTGACAAAAAAGGACAGCCAAATATCAATCTGAGGTTTTTTTTTCATCCAAATCATCAATTTATAGAAGGTTTTATGCTGCTTGCGATGTTATTGTTCTCCAGATTGAAAATTTTGCGTGTTCGGGATCGCAAGCTTGACCAACATTCCGCCGGATGTCCGATGGCGCGCCCGAATGACGAGTTCGCGATCGCAATCTCTCTCGCGGTGCACGATGGCACGGCGAATGACGTGTTCGCGATCGCACACTCTCGCGTTGTCCGATGGCGCGGCGAATGACGTGTTCGCGATCGCAAACTCTCGCGGGATAACGCGGCCGGCTACCGAAATCTCGTGGCGCACGCGAACGGATAGGAAAACCCGTCGGCGAACGCAGGAATACCGGTAAGTCGCTATCACGCGCGCTAGAACGCATTTTAAAGCGCGAACAAGAAAATAATTCCGCTACGCCTCGGATCGCAGAATTGTTGGCAATTCCGCGTTCTCCGCGGAACGCAAAATTGCCTAAATTCCGCAAATTCCGCGAGCGGAGCGGAATTGGATGCCCAGGGTTAATTTTAAACAATGGACACTTTTTGCTGAACTGCATGGCTTTCAGACACTCATAGTTGTTCGAACTATATATATGAACATATTTTAGTAAGACTTCTATCGCTTAAAATACAATGTTAGCATTTTTAAAATTTTTACATTTTATACGCACTATTTTATGGACTAATTAGTTGTTTGTGTACAATGCCTAGAAGTACATTAAAATGTTAGTATGTCGTCCAGTCGGATGAGGAGTGGGTATTATGTTTCATATAGGTACCCCAATATAGGCTCAGGTAGCAACCTAACCTTTCACCTATATTTTTCCCTGGCATTACACTACATAACGATTCTTGGGGCTGACCTTTTACGTAGTTACAGTACTGCTCACAGGACGTGGGGTTTTCCCTGAAAGCTAGCCTCATTCATTATGCATGAGGATTCTTGGAAACTCCGCAGGACTACCATCTCCTGCATAATAACTATGTATAAGTGTCATTCCTTCCGTCATACTAAGTCCGACATGACACAGCAAGCCCTTGAGGGTACAATTTTGGGTATATAAACACCATATCTTTGCTGAGGCAGGAAGAGGAGCAAAAGGACATCCATGCTGTCACACTGACGCAAGACGCTGAGGTTCCTGCATGCAGACACTCCAGCTCGCAGTGGTCTGACATCCGTCATGGAGTGTCCATTTCGAGACCAAGACGGGGTCCCACAGTCTCTCACTTCAGATAATGGGGTTGACTTTATCCTAGAGGGATTCTTGGCTCTACACCTACATACATACTAGGTACACTTAGGTACATCTAGTTAGGTTTCATCGTAGGAGTACACATTTTATAGTCATGTATTTTTATACCTGCCTGTATTAATTGTTTTAGAACTATGGTAGAAATCTACCATCCTTTTACTCTGTTGGTGCTTATAATCATTTATATCTGTTTCTGTCTAATGGTTGTTTCAGCACACCTATTTTACACTAGAATGACGCTGGTTCAATAAATGCTTATTGAAAACGTCCCCACCGTTTATTCTGTGTATCTCTCTGAGACGAAGTGAGCACGAGTGACTGAGTGAAAAGTATTACAGTGTTTCCACGATCCCTGATGAGACAGAGTTGTCATGTTCGATAGTTGCCAAGAACTATTGTCTCCTTGGTAAGAGGGGTTTCTAGTGGCACTGTGAGCTAGCTGGTATACAGGCAAACATACCCGGTGGGGGTATCTAGAATCAGTCTGAACACCAATCCTACAGTCTATGTTGTCTAAATGCGCAGAGGTTTATAGGAACTACACGACACCACCTCTCCCACTTCCTGCCCAGGAAGGCTATCAGAATGCAGTTGAATGCAGATAAGTGCTCAGAATACAGATGGACCTCAACTTCCTGTGTTTGGGTTTGTCTAGAGGGAATGCACAAAGGGTAACTGTCACCCAGACATGTATTGGAGACAGGCTGTCAGCACAAAGAGTAGTAAGTACAAAGATATACCCACTTTCTAAAAGTGGCATTTCTAAAACAGTAATGTCAAATCCAAATTCACCAGTAAGGAGGATTTATCATTACCATTCCAAACATATCAAACATGAAAAAGCTACTCCTCTCCAATCAGGAATTACAGCTTAAAAGTATATTAAGGAATTCCCAGTGCTGGCCTATGAGAGGGGTAGGCCCCACAGAAGTGAAAAACAAAATAGGTTGTTTTTCACTACCGGGACATGCAAAACATAAAAGTACAGGTCCTACCTTTTACTTATATAGCACCCTCCCCTTAAGGTTACTCAGGGCCTAACTTAGGGGTGACTTATATGTAATAAAAGGGGAGTTTAAGGTTTGGCAAGAATTAAATGCCACATCGAGGTGGTAGTAGAAGAAGAAGACCTTTATTTGTGTGATAAAAAATTAAAATCTTTGCAAAAGTCATAGTACATAAAAACTTCACTAGAACTATCCCACACTTACAATCACAATGCATGCAAGAGTGTGAATCCTTGCAGGACATATGGATCCAACATTACATAAAAAGTTCTCTTGTTGAGGGTGTGGAATCACAAATTACCACATCAAAAGGTTGTTATCATATTGGGCTATGTAACTGGGAGCCATTAAAATAGATAAAGTGTGTAATACCTAATGATCATGCATTACTTAGAATTTCTCTCCAACTTTAAAAATCTAAAATCGCATTCACCAATATTGCATGTTTTAAATAATTAAATAACTGGGTGTCGTTACAATGCAATGTATAGGTCAATATTGATCATAAAACTCATTTAAGACAAATGTCCATTGTGTAAGAGCATTTCACTGAACTTAGATAAAAACTTTACCGGCCTAATGTTCAATTGGGTGTTGACAGGGTTCATTGCTGCCATACAAGCCTGTCTGCAAGACCGCACATTAAGGGAATTGAAAGCTCTATGCAAGATGTCTCTGTGCTCTTGAAGGAGGGCTAGGCACAAACAGACTATATGCATGATGTTTCTTTAGCGATTGCACACAGTCGACAGGCCGAGTCTGTGGGTTGGGGAAGCCACTTGTATAGAAAGTTCGATGTTGAAAACGCCCTGAATCGATAATGCATAAACTTAAGTTTAACATACTCTGAGTAGTTTGTGCTTAAAAATGCCTGGTGGCCTTTCGCATTACATGTCTTTAACACCATCCAGTCATGCCTTCGCTGTGCTAGTGTGTTCTCATTCTCCTATTTGCTAACCTTGTGGGCACAGATGGAGATCCATGTTTTAAATTCTGTCTGCAACACCTACTGGTTCCATAAATCCCTTGCCTGGAAAGTGACTAAGGATGTTTCAAGAAACCAATGGTGAGGTGAATTGATTGGTCTGGATTCAATTTCTTGCCACTTAAGTTTTCCCAAGATGTCTAATCTAGAGGCTCTTAGTTTGTGGCACAGAGTGAGAAATGCTTGTTTTATGCCTGTTATTTGGTTTGGTAGGTCAACCTCCAGCTGTTACCACTTTCCATTATCAAGCCCTGTTCGTGCTGCTACTTTCTGTCTAAATTCTTCTTTTATTCCCTTTCCATCTGCATTGGTTGTTACAAGTCAGGTGGTACGGGTGGTTGCTATTTAAGGGCCACCCTTACCTGACACAGGTGCTTGGCTTTATAGTTCACTCTGTAATTCCAGCGAGGAGAGTACGCAGGAGCGTGCCTCTCTTTGACTACTCTTGGATTTATGACGGCAGGAGTCGTGAGTTAATATCGGATTCCAGCACTTCTCTTCAGCCGTTCTTGACCTATTCCTTTTCCCATTTTATTCCTGACCCGAGAGTACGCAGGAGCGTGATTCTCTACTTCTACGTTTGTACTGAATACGCGGCAGGAGCCGCGAGTGATTTCTTTTCTGCCGACTGCCAGAGCGGTCGTTTGCCCTTTAACCCCACCCAGGTGTGCGGCCTGAGCCGTTAGCCCTGTCTTGTCTCCCTGCCCGCTTTCGCAACATACTTTAATCACTGTTTTCGTCTTATGGAACATACGGCAGGAGCCGTTTATTTTCCCATTAGTTAATTTTTGTAATTAACATTTACTTGGCCCTGTTGGTGCACGGTAGGAGCCGATAGCATCAATCTTGATTAACAACCGCGAACGCAGTTCTCCGTTCCTGACATTTCCCTCATGTGCACGACAGGAGCCGTTAGCACCAGCAGTGTTTCACACACCGCGGATGCGGTTCTTCTGTCCTGATTCCCCAGAGGCGCACGGCAGGAGCCGGCAGCATAGCCTACAACTCATGTCCATTCTTTTATTCGTGGCATTGGTTTTCTTTTGGTCATTATCCTTAAAGAGCGCACAACAGGAGTCGACAGCGCTGTGTTCTTAGATAACCGCGGGCGTGGTTATCTCTTTACATTTCTTCTGAGCTTCATACACGGCTGGAGTCGTTTACTTTGCAATTACGTTCCAGTCTGTTTAAAAAAAAAAAAAAAAAACACCACTGGAGTTGTGCATTTTCTTTGCACCTTGTGTAA
Source organism: Calotriton arnoldi (assembly GCA_963921515.1). Classification (NCBI taxonomy): domain Eukaryota; kingdom Metazoa; phylum Chordata; class Amphibia; order Caudata; family Salamandridae; genus Calotriton; species Calotriton arnoldi. The sequence goes on along the minus strand of CAWUFW010007012.1, from coordinate 818,945 downwards.
GGGTGTGAGCAGTTCCATTTGTTTTCATCTCGTTTCCACCACTATGCAGAAGTCTGCAGCACCCCTTCTTATGGAGTTCATTTAATATGAAACCGTCCTTTGGTTGCCTAATTTCCCTTCTACACCACCTCTGTGAAGAATGCAGTACCCACTGGAAAGTCTAATTAGTTCAAGGATTCGAACTAATACTCTACAACTCTATGAAACCGTGTTGAGTGTATGTTCCTTATCTCCTACCACCATTGAAAAAACAACCTTAACTAGTGTGTGTTCCCTGTTCCTTTTCCCTCATCTAAAGTCCCTCTATTGTTTCTGTCTTACAGACCTTAAGCTGATCCTTCCTCCTACACTGCTACCCTACAGATGCTGTCTGTGCATACCTTCATCCTGCCCACGCCACGTCCGAACATCACACCTATTACCTTTTCCTCGATTCCCAGAACATCAGGTGTGGTGTATTTATCGTCCCTTTCCCCTTGGGATCAATCGCCCATCCTGTGGTAGTCAGTGTGGAGGATTGGTCTGAAGGTGAGAGGGGGGGCTCTCTTCATTTCTGCGGTTCCTGGTTTTCAGGTGAGTGGGGTTCTGACACCAGCCATATTTCTGCTGGGGAAGCTGTCCTAGGAAGACGAAAACCAGATCTATATGTTTTGGTTACCAAAATGTTCAAGAGACCAGTATCCTTTTCCATTAGGACCATTATGTCAATGTCGGCAGTAGCTTTGCCCTAATCACCGGAAGTATTGGGCCTAAGCTAGAACCCCATAGGTGCTTAGAAGCAGTTGTAAAAGCACATTGCCGGACCTGAGCTTTATTTCTGATTGACTTCCTTTGCCCTGACTGACTTCCTCTTGCGTCAATTCAGACTCCTAAATACTTGTACTCCGATACATTTTGAAGGCTCTCATTTTTCCCATACCAAGACCCTTTTTTGTTTACCCTCTTGCCATAGACAACTACTTTTGTTTTTGTCAGATTCACTTCCAGATCATTTGAGTTGGTGTAGTCCTCTAACTAATTTTGTTTTACTTAACATAACCAGGTCATCTGCGTACAGGAGGATGGATAGCAGTTTTTCTCCCAATTTTGGTGGCTGGGAATTGACAAGGTCTAACACCGGTGTGAGATCTGATATATAAAGGTTAAATAACAAGGGGGTCAGGATGCAGCCTTGTTTGAGCCCTGTGGTTGTATGGACCTACCTGGCTACATATTTACCGTCACCTAACTTTATCCTTATCCAGGTGTTGGTGTATAGGAGTTCTATTGCCCTTATCAAAGTTGAGGTGGCAGTACACTGCACACACAGGCACTACAATGGTAGGCATGAGACAGGTTTGAAAGGCTACATAAGTGGGTGTCATAATGAGTGCTGAGGGCCACTAGTAACATTTGAAGTGCAGGCCCTGGGTATGTGGTATACCACTTTACAAGGGACTTACCAGTACAACAAATCTGCCAATCATGTATACACCAATGTCATCATGTTTAGGGGAGAAGCACATGCACTTTAGCACTGCTTAGCAGGCCTAAAGTGCTCAGAGTCCTAAGGCTAACAAAACAAATCAGCACAAATGAGATGCAAAAGGCAAAATGTTGGGGGAAAGACCACCCTAAGGATGACAATTCTAACATGCCCCCCACAGCTGAAAGTGGGGCGATCTACCCAACCACTAGGGAGTTCTCATCACGAAGGTGGAAGAACTTGGACAGATTGCCAGAATTGGCATGGTCTACTCCTGGTCTGCTTTCCACCCTGAAGTCCATACTCTGTAGGGAAATGGACCACCTCAACAATTTGGAATTCTCACCCCTCATTTGCATGAGCCACCTGAGTGGCCTGTGGTCTGTCTGAATCAGGAATTGAGAGCTAAACAGATATGGCCTCAACTTCTTCAGTGCCCAGACCACAGCAAATGCTTCTCTCTCAATACCACTCCGCCTGTATTCCCTGGGGAGTAACCTCCTGGAGATGAAGGCTACAGGTTTGTCTAGGCCCTCCTCATTAAGTTGGGATAGTACTGCCACTATGCAATGCTCTGAGGCATCTATCTGAATGATATATTCCTGGGAAAAGTCAGGGGCCGTGAGCACAGGAGTTGTGCACATGACTTGCTTCAGGGATTCAAATGCATTTTGGCATGCTACTGCCCAAACAACATTTCTGGGCTGCTTCTTCAAAGACAGCTCAGTCAAGGGGACAACAATGATGTCATATCCCTTGACAAACCTCTTATAGTATTCAGTGAGTCCCAAGAATGCTTTGACCCAGTCCCAGGCCATGATTGTTTCAATCTTGGCCTGGTGTTGTACGGTTTATACTTTCTCAGTAAAACTATGTTTGTTGGACAACATAAACATCGGAACTGTGTGAGACTGACTCCACGCACACCATCTGGATATGTTAGCCTTAGTCCTGCTAGCTCACAGTGCACCATTTGTACCCCTAACATGACAAGGTAATAAATAGATTGTGCAATCTCAGAACTTGACAACCCTGACTACCCAAGGAAATCATGGTATAGATGTAGAACCTTTTCGTTTGGTTACTCATGCATACTGTTGGACTTGGCCCTTTTTGCAGGGTCATCCCAGAACATTTGCCTTCCTCCTGTATTTTTTCTGACCTGTTGTTGGTGGTTTTATGACTCTGGGCCCTTTACCACTACTGATCAGTGCTAAAGTGCATATACTCTCCCTATAAATTGATGTTATGGATTGGTGATTCCATGATTGGCTTATTGGATTTACTTGTCAGTCCCTAGTACAGTGCACTGTGTGTGCCCAGGGCCTGTAAATCAAATGCTGCCAGTGGGTCTGCAGCACTGATTGTGCCACCCACATAAACAGCCTGTGAATGTAGCTCAGGCCTGCCATTGCAGAGCCTGTGTGCAGTCTAGTACTGCCATGATGACCTGGCAAGTGCACCCACTTGCCAGGCCCTAACCTTCCCTTTTCTTACATGTTAGTCACCCCTAAGGTAGGCCCAGGATACCCCTGTGGGCAGGGTGCAATGCATGTGAAAGGTAGGACATGCCCTGATGTGTGCGGCATGTCCTGATAGTGAAATACTGCCAATTTTGTTTTTCACTATTGTAAGGCTATCTGTACCCATAGGATAGAATGGGCAGTTTGCTTATAACATCTTATAAGCATAACTGCCCCTGGGAACCAGATGGGAAAATAAAGTTTAGTATGCCTGAACTCAGAATGTTCAAATGCATTTTTCAGTGAGGGTGATTTTTACACTCTGTTTTTGAAAATACCACTTTTAGAAAGTAGGTATTTTCTTGCTTAGCCATCCAGTGTGCCTCTGCTAGGATGTATATTGACTGTCTGGCTTTGGAGTGACAGCCTTGGGGATGTGCCGGGGCTCCAGAGAGTCTGGATGAGTCAGCGCTAGGCTGAATAGGCCTGGTCTGCATTTGGAGTGGTGGGAGGAGTAGCACCTGCACCTGAATAGGGCTGTGCCTGCCTTCCACAATGATGGCTCCACCCCCCTGTGGTGTGTCTGGAGCCAGGGCTCACACTGACAATGGAGGTTGTTGTGCACTTGCAAAGTGCCCCCCAGAACTGGTTTTGACTGGGCTCAGAGCCCTGGGCCAGGAGAGAACAAAGAGATTTACTGTATAAAAAGAGGGGCCCAAACTTTTAGATCACTTCTGGGAAATCAAGAGGAACCTTTGCCAAGGAGAAGAGCTTGAGAAACTGAGGAGGAATACTGCCCCTGTGCTGTTTGCTATCTGGGGTTGGCCTGCAGGGGCTACTTTCTGCCAAGGAAAGGGAAAAAGGACTTTGCTGTTTTCTGTGTCCCCTGCTTGAGGAAGATCTCCTAGGGCTTTAAGAAGAGCTTGCCTCCTGTTCTGAAGTCTCAGGGACACAAAGACTTCACCCCCAGCTCCCCTGAACTTCCATGCTGGGAGTTCTGACCTGCCAAGAGTTGCCTGTAGCTGTTCAGGGCCTCTGGAGGTTGTTCTCGCTGTTGGGAGTTGGAAAAGCAACGCAGCAACAAGAAGCGTGACGCATCCGCACCTGTTACCGACGCATCGCCGAAGAAATCGTCGCAGCGCCTGCCCGCGGTTCGAGAAATCGCCGCACGCCGCATCGAGTGCACCGATCTCCGAAGTCCGAGATCACGGCATTGAGGTGAAAGGTCTGTCGCATCGTTGGGAGATGCAATAAGAAACCGACGCATGACCTCCTCAAGCAGTAAGAAACCGACCCATCTGTAATGTTGCCAGGATCCGGTAAGTAAAAGGGAAGGAAAGGAATAAGAAATGCAACACATCTTATCCCTAAAAGGAAAAGGAAAAAAAGGGAAGAAAAGGGAAAAAAGGAAAACAGAGCACAGGAGTAAAAAAAAAAAAAAAGTTAAGACAAATATCTAGCAGGTAACAATCTAAGTCTATTATTGCTTTTAACTCTTGAAGCTACAGATTGAGCAGGAGAAGAACTCAAAGGAAATACGTCCTCATAATCCATGGTGGGCATGTGAGAATTACACCTAGCAACTCTTCTCACATTCCAGACTCTTCCATCTTGAGTAATTACAGAATTTTTACAAACTTTTACAATTTTAATAGGGTGACCAAACTTGGAAACACCTTTAGCGAAAAATCCAGGTTTTTTAATCCTAACCAAATCACCAACGTGGAAGTCAGGAATCTTAACTTTCATGTTGGAGTCAAACAAAGCTTTCATCTTCCCCTGCTTAACTACTACACGCTTAGCAACCAAGTCCAAGTCAACATCATCGTCCACCTTATTAGCTTTTTTAATCCACCACGGACAAATATCAGAAATAGGATTTCTGCCCTTCAAAAGTCTGAAGAGGCTTACTCCAGTAACCGAGTGGGGAGTGATGCGATACATCCAAAGCCTTTTCCTAACAACATCTCTCCAGGGTTCACAAGACTTACAAGCAGAATCAATGCCATCCTTTAGAACCCGGTTGAATCGCTCCACTTGGCCATTCTCCCTTGGTTCATAAAGAGACGTGGTTAAATGTTTGATGCCACACATGCATAAAAACTCTCCATCTCTTGCGAAATGAGTTGTACCTCATTGTCAGTCACAAGGACTTCAGGGGAACCCTCACGCGCAAAAACTTCCTTGAAAAACGTAATGATGACTTGAGTGGTGGCACTTGCCACAAACTTGACCTCTGGCCACTTAGAATGGTAATCAACCATAACCAAAGCAAAACGTGCATTAAAGGTAAGTGATTGAAAGGGCCTGAGATGTCGAAAGCCACTTTTTGCCAAGGAAAATCAGGCAACGGAACCGGTTGGAGGGGAGCAGAGGAAACCTTTAACATCTTGTCACTATTTATGCATTCAGGACATTCCCTAACTGTCCTGTCATCCATTTTATCAATTCCAGGCCACCAAAAATTAGTTCTAATTAGACGTTTCATTGAAGACATACCAAAATGACCCTGGTGGGCCAGCGATAAAATCTTAGGGGCATATTTACGTTCCCTGGCGCATCCCTGCATATCAGCAGGGATGCGCCAGGGAAAATGCGTCACGCAAGTTTACCCTTGCGCCACGTCCGATGCGCCGCATTTACAATGCGGCGCATCGTGGCGCAGAGATAAGCAGATGCGTGACGCATCTGCCAGCGGAAGGTTGGCGCAGTGCTGAAGTTGTGTCGCAAGCGCGACGCAACTCCAGCACTGTTCCAACCTTCCTATCTCCTAACATGGTGCGTCAATCCTTACGCCTGCTTGAAGCAGGCGTAAGGATTTGACGCACCAGGGTCGAAAAAGTGACTGCGTGAAATCTTGTAGATTTCACTACGTCACTTTTCCGAGGCGTACTTGCGCCGGAACGCCCCCCCCCTGCGCCGGTACGCCCACATGAAACCTGACGCAGGTTTCATGTGGCGCAGGGGTTTACTACGTGACGCATCTCCCTAGATGCGTCACGTTGTAAATATAGCGCAACGCGGCGCATGGTTTGCGTCGCCGCTGCGTCACATGCGTGACGCAACGGCGGCGCAAAAGTGGCGCAAGGGGCTTGTAAATATGCCCTTTACTTTGTATGGAAACCTGAGGAATAATCTTTCCCCCTTTGAAAAGTAGACCACCAATCTCCTCAACTTCATCAGAAATTTGACAGAAAGGGGCAATATCAGGTGTGGCAGCTTTTTCCTTAGGCCACCCTTTTTTTAAGCAACTCAGAATAAGTTGAGATACAATATCGTTATTCATTTCAGTCATCCATTCAGATTCGGACAAACTAGAGAATTCTTCTGAAACAAAATCCTTAACGGTGGCAACAATGTCTTCATCTAGTTCAACAAATGACGTACACTCATCAGGACCAGGCAGCCTGGATAGAAAATCAGCAGTGACATTAGACCTCCCAGGAACGTACACGACCTCAAAATCATACTCCTGTAATCTGGATGTGAGTCGAGCAATGCGAGCTGTAGAGTTCCAGCCTCCCCCCGGGGATAAAATCCCAACAAGGGGTTTATGATCCGTTTTAAGAAGAAATCTGTTACCCCATACATAGTTGCAAAAATGCTCTATGGCCCAAATACATGCTAACAACTCTTTTTCGATAACAGAATACCTTCTTTCAGTAGCCGAAAGAGTTCTAGATGCGAACGCAACACACCATTCATGCTTTCCAGAGCATTGACTGAGTACCCCTCCCAATCCATACAGGCTGGCATCTACAGTAATGATGCATTTCTTATTTAAGCAAAAGGATTTGAGAGTGGGAGCGTTCACAATTTCATTTTTGATTTGCACAAAAGCAGCTTCCTGTCTGTCAGACCACACAAACTCGGCAGACTTTCTGGTTAACTCTCTGAGGGGCTCCATTTTGGTGGCAAAGTTCTGTATGAACTTACTATAATATTCGCACAGACCAGAAAAGGAGAGAAGCTTCTCTCTACTGTCAGGTGAAGGTGCATTTACGATGGCATCAACCAATGACTTTTTGGAACCACTCCTTCAGCCGAAAGTGTGTGACCAAGGTACTCCACAGACTTGCGGAAAAACTTGCATTTGCCAGCTTTAGCGTCAAACCACTCGCTCTCAATCTCTGACAAACTTCATTCACATGCTGAAAATGATCATTATCACTCTTAGAAAAAATAAGGATATCGTCCTGGAAGCATTTTACAAAGTTACCCACATCCTTAAAAATGTGGTACATGGCTCTTTGAAAAACGGATGCCGCCGACGCTAGGCCGAACGGCATCCTTTTAAACTGAAATAAACCATGAGGAGTAATAAAGGAAGTGTAGTGTTTTGAATCCTCTGTAAGTTCGATCTGGTGGTACGCAGAGCGAAGGTCAAGTGTGGAGAAAATGCAGGCACCATCCAACATACACACCATCTCGTTAATGTTAGGGAGTGGGTGACAATCAGCAACCAAACTAGCGTTCAAGGCTCTCATATCGACACACAGCCTAAGACTTTTGTCAGGCTTCTGTGCCAAAACAATTGGAGAAACCCATTCGGATGACTCAATCTCTTCAATTATATCACTGCAAACCATATCATCTAACATAGATTTTAACTCAGCTCTTACACTGATGGGAACTCCCCTCAACTTTTGCTTGATAGGCACGGATCCTTCTCTTACTTTTATCCTATGACTGAAACCCTTGAGCTTACCCAGATCTTCAGAAAACACATCAGGAAATAATTTGGTAAAATCTTCAGTAAAGGATGCAGTTATAGCCAGGACAGATACAGGTTCTTTTTCCCTGGGATTTAACACAATCCCAAGTTTGGCCTGGTCGCGCCAACCCAAAACATTAACCCCCTTAAGCGCTACATAGAGCTTAATAAAAGCACTGCTTTCCTTGAATTCTATCATAACTTCTTTGAAACCTCAAAATAGTCAATGAAAGTCAATATAGGATCCATCAAAGTTTTGCGCCACAATGTCAGGTTTGCATAAAGAACTCATATCAAATAGGTTCCCAAAGGATTCCAAGAAGTACTGCCTCGTGATAATTGTCCATGGTGACCCAGAGTCTGCCATAAGTTCAAGGTATTTTCCAAGGATACAAACAACACATTTGGGAGGACCAATCCTCTCAGCTTGAGAAACATCAAAAGAATCACGAATAGAGACTACAATGCCAGTTTCCAACTCTGACTGGATATCTTCAGACAAGGACAGGTCGTGAGAAATACAGGAAACTTTGCCTTTGGAGAAGTTGGAAGAAGGAGTAGAGGAGGAACTTTTCTTGGTATTAGTATCCTTGCACATCTTTGAAAAAATGTCCCATGCGTCCACACTTACCACACTCTTTCCCTATGGAAGGACAGCGTGGGAAGGAAGCGATGTGACCAGGATTACCACACCTATAACAGTAAAAACCTTTAGAATTAAAGTTATTCTTGGAATTAGCATTATAAGGAGTTTTGGAAGGACTGGGCGTGACACTGTTCACTTCACAGGAAATGGAGGGCTTATTCTCTTTGTTGAGGGATTTCATCCAGTTCTCTGATTGTTCTAATGCTTTGGCAGTACTGATGGCAAGCTCCAAATTGGGATCACCCAAAATCCAAAGTTGCTCTTGAACTTTTTTACTCCTTACATGAACAATGATTTGGTCCCTGATCATCTCATCAGTGATCAAACCAAAGTTACAATGCAGAAATAAAGCACGAAGGGCAGTAAGAAAATCATCAAAACACTCCCCTTCTTCTTGGGCCCTGGTGTAAAACTTAAACCTATTCAAGGCAACACTGGTGGTAGGTTTAAATCTGTTCTCCATGCGTGATATAGCTTCATCGTAGACATTGTGATCCCCACCCGATCTAACAGGAGGAAGAGTCCTAAAGACAACTTGACCCTCAGAACCCAAGCAATGAAGGAAAATATTTTGTTTCCGCTCGGCTGACATGCGTTCACCATCAATGGCTTTTAAGTAAGTAATGAATTCTTTTTTCCACCTAGTCCACGGTATGGGTGGTTCACCTTTACTCTGCAAGAACTTGCTAGGTGGATCAAATTGCATGGTAATGAATTAATTAAAAGAAAAAAATTAGTTGGAAGAAAATGGAAATAATATAGCAGAAGCAGGAAATGAAGGATGAATTAAAATGACAAGTAATAAGAAAAAAACGTTACTACTTTGCAAAGTCAAGGTGTACCTGTCACCGTAGAAACAAGCCGAGAATGTAATAACCAGAGTTTTACTTATATAGTTAAATATGGTGTGCCTGTCACCGCAGTAAGCGCAGGCGTGTAACCTGATTGCCTGAATGATGGTTAAATATGGTGTGTATGTCACCGTAATAAGCGCAGGCGTGCAACTTGAATGCAGGCGTGTGACTTGAATGCCTGAATAACGGTTAAGTATGGTGTGCCTGTCACCGTGGTAAAGGCAGGCGTGCAAATAAATGAAATAGGAGGGCTCGAAAGTGCTTAATTGTGTAGTCTTACCCCCACAACCAATATGGTGTGCCTGTCACCGTAGTAAGGGCAGGCGTGGAATTTAAGAAGAATACGATGGCTCCGAAATGTGCTCAAGAATACTCTTACTGCCACAACCAAGCGTAATGTAGAGGGTGCTGAACAGGAATAAAACAGCACACAGCTCTGAGGCTGATTTTCCTCCGCCGAAGTATTTCCTTCCCCCGTCAGTGGACTTCCTGGACAAGATGGCCGTCAACGTGATGATGCGCGGCGTGACGTGCGTGAAGAGGTAACGCAGGGAACGTATCTAAGCGACCCAAGTGCCCGTAACAAGGAGGGAGCATCAGGGCAACAGTCGCTAGGCAGGAGACGTCACAGGGGGTGGCACAGAGATGGCGGTTGAGACGAGGAAGAGCGCTAAAAGGAAAAAAATGCGCCAGGAGCACCCAAAAGAAGTGACGGGGTGGGGATTTCACAAAGGTGCTACAAAATGATGGAGGAATCCAGAGGAACTGCTCCGAAGAAGCAGGTTTGAAAAGTGCGGGTCCGAAAGGCGTCGCTGCACCTGTGCCGTAGGTTATGTAGCAAGCGAAGCCGAAGAAGATCGTCGCCAATTTGTAATGATGCCAGGATCCGGTAAGTAAAAAAGTAGAGTAGTTTATTGTAGGAATAACGGCACAGCACATCCAACGATGTAAGAATACAATCTCAACTGCCTCAATAGAATCCTGGAACATGAAATCCTAAGTGTACACGCAGGTACATGGTTCCATGTTCTAACCAAGGAAATAGAAGAACAGGTAAGCAGAAAGAAGAGTAGAGGGGAGGAAAGGAATAAGAAATGCAACAGCATCGCCTCCTCTCCGGTAAAGAACCGACGCATCACCTCCCCTGCGCAGCAGTAAGGAACCAACGCATCACCTCCTCCAGAGCAAGGAACCGATGCATCACCTTCCCTAAGTGTAAGGAACCAACGCATCACCTTCCCTATGGCCCTTTTTGTTTGTGTGCACGACTCATCCAAGGTACTTTGTGTGAAAAGTGTTGCATCTGCAATTTGCTTTGAACTGAACTATTTCTATCATTTGAAAGTTATATTTTTATTACTGTATTGTGGATTTTTTTTGTTTGGTCTTGTTTGGTTTAGATAAAGATTGCTTATTTTTCTAAACTGGTGTGGTGTCCATTTGTAGTGTTTTCACTGTATTACTGTATGTGTTCAGAAATGCTTTACACACTGCCTCTGAGATAAGCCTGTCTGCTCGTGCCAAGCTACCCAGGGGGTGAGCAGGGGTTATTTTAGGAGTGTATCCCCCTTACCCTGACTAGAAGCAAGGGTCTCTATTTGGAAAAAGGTACCTACCTCTGCCAACTAGAGACCCCCATTTCCAACACATAACCTCAGAGATACACAAGAAATACACAACATGCAGTTTCAATATTTATTGAAGCATTGTGATGCTGATTGAAATATGTTTGCTGCAATAATCAACAGAAGGAAACAGAATACTGTTATTAGCATAACAAGAATGGTGAAGAAGATAAACAATTCAACCATTTTGTTATTACAGAGAATATATGTTTGCATATAAGTACGGTAATATATCGTACTCCTACTTAGCACTACCTAACCTAGTGTGTCTAGTGTGAGTGAATCTGCCAATTCCCTGTAAGGTGACCTAACTCCCCATTACCTGTGGGTAAGTGTCATCAGGCTACCCATCTTTGTAGAGAGCTGGGTAGCATCCCTTGCATGAGGTAAACAGGAATCAGCTGGGCTGGAATTCCGACATGGGGTGACCTCTCAGTACCAGCGAAATGCTCCTCTGTCAAACAAAGGAGTTATGTCATTTATATAATAAACATCATCTATGTTGCCATGTCGAACCCTCAGTCAGGTCACTATTGTTTTCTTCTATTGTGACAGCTTTGTCGTCGAATGGTCAAAACAAATAACAACATTTTTCGTAGTGAACATAGCCCTTGTACAGAATGTTCAAGGCATTTGATAATATGTCTACGAAGTGGAAATGTAAGCAAAGCTGGTTCATGTAGTGTGTCCCTCCCCTCTGTGGGCATGTACTACTATCATGTGTCACAGTTAGGCCTAGAGGGAAACACTGCCATTTTTACATGTACATGGGTTTCTTCCAAAAGTTGCCTTCACTCTCACACAATGACTTTTGCCACACACTTGCAACCATGACAGTGCGGAATAGTTTCTAGGAAACTATACTTGCTTACAAACCAACATCGAGGGTACACTATCATGATACCTTGACACATCATGTACAAGGTTATGACATACGTTGTGCAAATGTGATTATTTGGTTCGTACAGATGGCGACAGAGCTATCTATAATAAACAAACAATGGCGGCCTGACCAAGATTTCGGCCCAAGGGAATGATGCCTTTTTTTTTATAAATAAACATCAATTTCTGGAGGCTGCCTACCATTTGTCAATATCATCCCCCACTCCATAACTGGGTACCATATGTTTTTGGATATGGAATCTGGGCTCACTGTGAGACACTGCAAGTGCTGCTACCAATATTGCTGTTATCAGACCCTATCTGTAGGGCTCTGATGTCCAACTCTTTGAGGTTACACTCATGGGCCATCTTCCTCTCCTCCATGGCCAGCCTCTTCTCTTCTAGAACTTGTTCTTTTTGTAACTTAGCAAGGGCTTGCCCCTTCTCTAGGTTGACAAGGGCGTATTCCCTGTCCCTCTTGGCAAGAAGCTGGGCCTGCTCCTTATCTAATTTAGCGATACCAAAGGGGATGATGGACGGAGCGTTTGAGCTAATCAAACACTCACCCCAGTCAACCGATCTGGGTTTAATCCATCATCATTCTTTAGCTCACTCCACCACCCCAGTTCAGACATGGCCATATGCAAATCAGTCTGACCCTGTGCCTCATGGGAACAGTCCAGCCCGAACTGCCAAGCCATGTCTTCCCTGGACCGGAAACAAGCATCCTGGGACCGGTTTCTGGCTATTCAGCCGTCATCAGCCAGGCTAGCTTGAATCCAGTGGCAAAGTGAGCAAGGGACCACGTCTGGGCATACCCTGCCAACTTAAGGCGAACAAGCGATACCAAAGGGATGATGGACGGAGCGTTTGAGCTAATCAAACACTCACCCCCAGTCAACCGATCTGGGTTTAATCCATCATCATTCTTTAGCTCACTCCACCACCCCAGTTCAGACATGGCCATATGCAAATCAGTCTGACCCTGTGCCTCATGGGAACAGTCCAGCCCGAACTGCCAAGCCATGTCTTCCCTGGACCGGAAACAAGCATCCTGGGACCGGTTTCTGGCTATTCAGCCGTCATCAGCCAGGCTAGCTTGAATCCACCAGTTCAGACATGGGGTGGTGGAGTGAGCTAAAAAATGATGATGGATTAAACCCAGATCAGTTGACTGGGGGTGAGTGTTTGATTTGCTCTAATTCTCCGTCCATCATCCCCTTTGGTATCGCTTTGTTCGCCCTAAGTTGGCAGGGTATGCCCAGACGTGGGTCCCTTGCTCACTTTGCCACTGGATTCAAGATAGCCTGGCTGATGAGGGTTTTGAACCCGAAACCGGTCCCAGGATGCTTGTTCCCGGTCCAGGGAAGACATGGCTTGGCAGTTCGGGCTGGACTGTTCCCATGAGGCACAGGGTCAGACTGATTTGCATATGGCCATGTCTGAACTGGGGTGGTGGAGTGAGCTAAAGAATGATGATGGATTAAACCCAGATCAGTTGACTGGGGGTGAGTGTTTGATTTGCTCTAATGCTCTGTCCATCATCCCCTTTGGTATCGCCTTATCTAATTTAGCCTCCTCTCCTCCCTCCTCTCCTCCAGCTCCTCTGTTGACAGGCTCCTTGAGGACACACTGCTGCCTGTACTAAAGTGGAATCCTACACCTGGAAGAAGATTGCTCCCCCCCATGTATGCTGCATGACAAGACCCTCTTGGTCCTGCTCTAATACTTCCTCATCTCCAGATTTCCCCTCCTAGACTACTTCCCCCTCTGGGTGGGCCTCTGCCCATGCTCTAAAGGTTTTCTAAATCTCTGCCTTCTTGGCACTTCCCTTGTGGAACACGCTTCGCTTCTTCCAGAACTCCTTTAACTGGGCCACTGTGTAGGGCATTGTATGCATTTATTAATTTTTTATATTGATTACTCACACAAGAGTAGTTTCATCTTTGGTCCTGAAGAATAGCCTTGGGGTAGGGCTAGAAACATGTCGACCAGTGGAACCTAAGCACATTGTTAGCTTCAAGTTCCCATTACCCATATTTTAACTATATCGGGCAGGGGTGATAATAAAGATTTTTTCCCACTGTAAAGGTATTTTTAACTTTTTTCCCCCCACTCAGACCTCCACACTTCATTCACACATAGTACCTGTGAGAAGTTGGCCTGGCATATGCTGTCCACTAATTATAGTGGGCACCTTGCACCAGTCCAAACAACCCCTTATTGGAGATAGGTTAAAGACAACCTTTATTGAAAGCTATCCTAGTGGTAGCTATGGAGAGCAGCCTTCAGGCTAAGTCTTGAAGGAATGTAAAGCAGCTTGTTTTACCAGTCTATAATCTCTTGAGTGACCAAATGAAAGAGGACCACACCAGGTATATATTCAAAATATATGTATTTATTACTAAACACACCCTCTAGTCTCTTTATGAGGCTAGAGTTCGAAGTACATAAGTTATAAGTTAGTTATCTACAGTAATAGCACAAATACACGTTTGAGCCCCAAGGGCGTATCCAAACCATATACCAATAAAGTGGTATAAGAACCACGACTGAGCTAGACACAAGGCCTAGAGCCTGTAGAAGTGCTTGGACCACAAGGAACCACCCAAGGCAGTGACACAGGGGACCCACGGGGGACGCGTGCAGTGTATGAACACAGCCGCGAACCACCGTTAACTTCTATGGGGAAAGTCGCGATTAGAATTTAAAAGAAAAGGGACACTTAGAGGAGGACTTGGAGCAAACCCTTTGAGAACTAGGCTGTTCTAGTGTCAATACCCATGGTAGCACCGGAGTACTCGAGTTACCTCACCCAGGGAGCCGGGTGCATAGGTGTCTTTCGGGGTCGGGATTTCGTCAGTCGCTTTCAATGGCGATCTGCTGCAAAGTGCTGCTGGCGGCCAAGTCGAAAGTGTTCGGGTGGATCCAAAGGTGGATCGAAGATCTGAAGAACCTGAAAGCAGCGGGGACAGAGTCTGGGTCACTAGCCAGTGACCAGGAAGGCGATGAGCAGATGCCCACCGATGTCGAGTGCTTCAGGTAGGTTGACGGTCGTCTTGACTCTTCAGCCACGAGGTCCAGGAGGCGTCGACAACAACCAGGAGCTGGATTCGAGCTGTGCCACAACGTTTGTCGATTGCAGGGGTGTCGGCGAGCCGGATTGGACCCAACAAGCCTTGGCAACGGCAAAGTCTCGTGGAAATGGAAGAAGGACGATGTTGCAGACCAGCAAGGTCTGTGGGACTCACCCAGCAAGGGTAAGTCAGGGCACGCCTGGAGCAACCAGGGAACCCAAGCAGAAGAAGATTGGCCTCGGGAGGGCCTACTAGCCAACGGACTAGCGACCGCCAAGTGAGCCTCGAGTCGATGCACGTGGAGCTGGCTCACAGGACACTCGTGGAGTGGAGGCCAGTGATCTTCGGTGCAGTTGGTGCTGGAGGCTGGGGCTACTCGGAGCCCAAAGCACGACTTCGTGGAAGACCCAGAAGAGGATGCACTTGCAAATGCGATCGGTGTCCAAGGGTCACGGTTCCACGTTACCCACTACAGCTACGGGCCTCAGCTTTGCTGGAGACTCAGGGCAGCCTCGGAGAAGTTTGGAAATCCACCTCTGGTGATGCAAAGACTTCGGCGTCCGGCGGGAGCTTCAGCGATGCAGACCGGACAATTGCTTCTTTGGTGCCTGCCAAGCAGGGGAGTCACTCCTTGACCCCAAGGGAGATTCTTCAGTCCTCTAATCTTGAAGTAGAGCGTCGAAGGTCCAGGATTCTGTGTCAGAGTTTCGTCCAGGTAAATCTAAAGTCCTAAGGACTGGGTTCCCCTACTTATACTAAGGTAGGGGGTTGGACATACTCTGTGGCCCCACCTTTGGGAGGGTCAGGGCAGAGGGTGGTTACACCTTTCCCTTTGTCCAGTTTTGCGTCAGAGCAGGGGCTGGAAGCCCTTGAGCCGGTTTGAACTGGGGTATGCACAGGGACACCAAATGTGCCCCCAGTGCAGGACTTCAAAGCACCAGAGAGTGCTCCCGCCCAGCCCCAATACACACTCATCCTGTCTGGGGAGGTGGTTACACCTCCCTGGGACAGGAAACCTATTGTCCAGGCCTCCCCTGCCGGAGTTTTGGTCAGCAGCAGGAGGCCAGACTCGTGTCTGTAGGCAGCGGCATCCATTTTGTGATGCCAGGGCTCTGGAAAGTCAGTACCGGGTATACCGGTGTGTACATGTCTCTCCCTCTAGAAGGGTGGAATGCTACCCCGCCACCAGAACTGGCGGGGGGGTAGTATTCCAAGATGTTTGACACCAAACACGACATGTTTCCGTGCAGCCATCCCAAAGTTAGCATTTAACGGAGGTTATAATGCGCTTAAGAGTATATGGTCGGGCTGCACTACAAACAGCATCAGAGAAGGGTCTCCGAACGCTGCAGAGGGCCCAGCTCATGCAGGGCACCCTCTCACATAGGAACCACGCACTCTGCCTTCAGGATTGATAAGGCCTGCCATAGGAGGGACTTATAGGTTTATATGTGTGTATAGTATGTAGTGATATAGGTAGCCTATATCACAGTAAGGGAGCATGCACCACCTTACCCAGGCTGCAGTAGCAGACCTGTGGTGTCATTTGGATGAGCCTTCCAGGGGTGGCACAATACATGCTGCAGCCCCTGGTAGGCCTCTGAGGTACCTATGCCCTGGGTACATAGTATACCATATACTAGGGACTTATAAGGGCACTCCAGATTCCAATCAGAGATGGGCCTAAGGCACATGGAAACCATTTTATAGAGGAAGCAGATAGACTGGGGCCCTGAATAGCAGGATCCCAGTCCAACTAAGTCATAAACCAGCAAAACACCAGGAAAAAAGTGGGGGCAACCATATAGTCAGATTCCACCTTCCTACAGTACCTACTAAAAGGGCTACCATGTCGACATAGGTCGCAGCATGCAATGTTCCACAGCGGGACGGGAAGAACCCGATGATGAAGCATGCCACCAAGGGGCAACCATGGTGGGTGAGGGTTATTTAAGGAAAACACAGTGCTTTCCTTATATATATATAAAAATATTGTTACCATCTAGTTGGGAAAAGAAAAAGTATGTCTTTTTTTGCATAATAGAGGGACTCTCTTTGATTGTTAAAGGTTTCCAGATTGGCCAGCTCAAATTCTATTGCACCAGGCACACAGAAATGGTAGAAAAACAATCAGGGATGCCCCCTGAAAACCTACCGACTGCTAGTGTGTTGACTGACTGATCTCGACCAGCCAGCCAGCATAGACAGGTTTCTGACGTCCTGAGGTGAGAGCCTTCACTCTCGGAGGCCAGGAACAAAGCCTGCTCTGGGCAGAGGTGATCACACCTCCTCCAAGCAGGATATGCATGCCAGGGCGGGAAGGTGCAAAGGACCTGCTGCCTTTTTTATGTGACCCAGTCCTCTCCAGATAGTGGAGATGCCCACTTCCCTGTCCTGACCCCATTTTTTGGTGGCAAGACAGGTGGGAAAATTAGTAAGATTAGGAGGTGTGCCCACATTCAGCCAGCACCACCCCTAGGGTGAGCCAGCTGATGTGGATCCCACTTTCAAATTCCTCCATCTTGTTTTGGATGGAATTAGCATTCTAGGGACAGGGATATGCCCACTTCCCACAGGAAGTGGTCATATAGAGGGTGTAGACACCCTAAAGGTAGGCATCCTATTGGCTACTCCCTGTCACTCCCCTAAATTCCCCTAAATTGAGTATTTAGGTGGCAGCCCTGAAACCAAGAACTCAGATTCGATGGATCAAGAGAAAAAGGACAAAGAAGAGTCACTGCCTGGCGAGAATTGCAGCAGAACTGTGGACTTTGGCACAAAAGCCTGCCGTCCTCAGTTCTCTCTCGACAATAGCGACAGAATGACTCATCCTGCAAGCTGGAGAACAACCAAAGCCTTGGGTTGCCTGCCAGCACCTTCAAAATCACCTGCAGTCTCCGTTGGAGTAGAGGAGCTACTCCCCTGCAGTCTGCAGGCACGGACAAGCAGAGTCCGGTCCACCGCCTTGCAGATCTCTGGCCCGACCGACACCGCAGATGACCAGGAGAAGGTACTTATGCTCCGGAAAGTCAGATCTGTCTCCCCACCGAGTGTGAAGACACCAGGACCAACAGGAGTAATGCAGCACCATCCCCCGCGGTACTGGATGTCCTTCACCAAACACCAACAGTAAAAGTCGAGTCCAGATTCTCACTGCACCATGATCAAGCAGCCATCGGGGGAAATCTCCATCACTGAGACCCACTTTGAGAGTCGCCTAGCTGCTTAGATTTTGCCCCTGCCAGCTGTTTGTCCCTGACCGTCTGGCCTGGGTCCTGATGAACCGGCTCTGCCCCCTTGCTCCAAGACCCCTTGCAACCCAAGCCCCCGTTTGGAAGCTCCCAGACTTGTTCCTAAGTCCCCCTGTGCAGCCTGATTTTGGGTGGCCCCCCTTCACCGTAGCGCTCCAGCTACCAGCCTCACCAGCACCCTGCTCCCAGTAGAACCTAGGCGGTTCCTGAAGAACTGCTGGTAGTACTTTGGACCTTGGCCCATTACAACTCCGAACCCTGAAGGTGAACCCGTGGAAATTAACTCTACCTACTTTTCCTCCCATGGCATTTAAATGTGCATAAAAGCGCACAGGTTTACACGCGTTACTTACCTGTAAATATTTCTAATGAAAACAGTATTTACCTTTGAATGAAGTTCTTGGTTTTGAAACACATATAAAAAGAAGTGTTATTTTTCTAATTTGGCCTGGGATTTATTCTTTGAGTATGTGTCTCATTTATTGCCTCTGTGAGTACAATAAATGCTTAGCACTACCCTCTGATAAGCCTAACTGCTCGCCCACACTACCACAAAAGAGAGCGTTAGTATTATGTACTTTAGCCTCTATAAACCAATTGGAGACCCACTGGACTCTCTGCACAGTGAACTTTGTTTCTAGTACACTAGATAGAGAACCAGCTTCCTACATTGGTGGATCAGCAATGGGATGTACACCTTTGCGTTTGCTGATACCACTTGGTCAATAAGTGACTACACAAGTAAATCCAAAAATTGTCTTAAGCTAAAATTGCATTTTTCTCAATTGGTTGATTTTTTCACAATTCTTAAAATTAACTGTTAGGGCCTTGGTTAAGTCCCTGAAGTTTAAATCTGTTTAGAATTAAAAAACGTACTTTAGTTAGGTCTGAAAAAACGTATGTTAGTATTTTTTTCTAGCCTTAAAAAGGTCCCAACTTTAGTGGTCCCAACTTTAGTGTGATAATGAGTACCTCAGGGGATAAGGCTAAGGAGTTCGACCGTAACCTGTTTACAGCTGACATGTTCTCTACCCTAAAACACGCAAATCTGATTCCACCAAAAATTGAGTCTTTCAAGATAACATTATTACAATACGCAGACGATATAGTGCTACTGGATCATCCGAGAACGGGGATCCAAAAAGCCCTGAATGTTCTACACAAAAACAACAAAATAAACAAAATGACCGTCAATGTTGCAAAGACAAAAGCCGTTGTATTCGAACAAACTAACAAGAAAGTAAACACTCCCTGGAGATTGGGCCCCTTAAAAATCCAAAAGGCAAAAACCTATAACTATTTGGGAGTGTGGCTGTCAACAAAGGGTGGACCCAAAACACAACTAGGCCACCTCAAAAACATGGCAGCGCTGATCACCATGACATTAAGTCAGCTCAATACCTCTATAGAGAGTCCATCTACAATCCCAATATGAAGGGTCATCCAGGCCTCCCTTCTACCAGTGCTTAATTACGGCCACAAGGCCTTTCTGGAACAACTCACCAAAACACTTGACAAATTCCAACTTCAAGCACACAAGACAATTTTTTGATTTCCACCCTACGCAAGTGGTTACAAGATTAGATTAGAACTGGACCTCGAGGCGCAAATGTGGTCCAACGTGGGAGCATTTTTAAAATATGATTATAGGATCATAAAGGCTCCTCCGAATACCATGAAATTTATTCTCAATCAGATCCTCCAACTAAAGTCAAACCTCTGGTCGGCCTTCTTAATCAAATCAGCTAATACACTCCAAATAGATCTGTCAGGGTTAAACAACAACTGTTATCTCATTCAGTTCTTAAAAAATCCTCAATCGACAGAGAATGCAACAGTCAAGGCGAGCTGATTTGGCTAAATTAAAAGTAAAGAGCACTCCGGTATTTGATGCAGTGGCCACTTCATATGATACTCAAGATCCGCCATATTTGAGACTACAGTCTTACCTTCGGAGTGCGATGGGTAGGCATGCTTAAAACAAATCAAGATTGCAGGGTTGATGTGCTTACAGAGCAAAGAGCTGAATCCAAAATGGCCCTCCCTTTCCATGATAACTAAGTGCAGACTTTGTGATTATCAAAAACAAACGTTTAACCACTTTTTATGCTGCTGCCACGCACTCCAGAACGCCCGTCGCATCTTGCTTAAACCCTTGTTTCTCAAATAAAGGGTACAAACCTGCAAAGACGCCACAAACCTGGTTTTCAACATAATGGAGCCAAGAGACTAGGCAAAATTTGGCAAGTATACCACAGCCTGCTACAAACACTACTTAAAAACATTGACAATCCGGAGTAACGCCCACATCATTAGCGCAAAGACCCACCTATCCGCACAATCCTTGAATAATTGGCCTTTAATATCCTTCTGGTGCCACGATCATAGAGTACTACTCAACAAACTTTAACAACTTCTTACATACTTGAGTAGATATTGAAAACCGGGTATCATCAGTGTCTTAATTTTCCCTAAACCTATTCATCCAGCATTCAAGACTATATGCACTATATGCACTGTTTGCACAGCCATATCTCTTTTGCACATTAATGACTGGCGCTCACACAGTCCTTGTTCATGAACTTGAAATCTATCTTTTTATTGTCTCTTGCGGAACTGTTTTAATGAAGACAAGCAAGTTGTAAATTTTTAAACCAGTTTTTAAGTACTTGCATGTAGCACACATGATTTATACTCATGTTTCTGTACACACATTGCAAAGATTTTAATTAATTATGCAATAAATGAATTATGACTGACTGAGATCGACCTTACCAGTTAGCTGCAGCTGAAATATGCTCAGTTAAGGAACTTCTGTAAAGGGTACAAAATAAAAAATAGCAAACACCCTACCACTGCAACGCTTTAGAATCTGTTGGCAAAGTATGAGATGGCCTATCCTTCAGATGAGGCCGCCAACCCTGAGAACCAGGGTGGAATGAGTGAGGAGGAAGCCCCAGATATGCTCCCACTCGAAGGAGAGGATTCAGCACCTCTACCTCACTACTGACCCAATGTGCCAATGGCCCCTGCCTCTAATGAGGATGGCTCAGGTCGCTCAAAGTACACTGGAGATCTTGCATAGGAGGAGGTCCTTCTGGAAGACTGTCCAGCAGAATAGCCGTGGAGAACAAGATACTGGTCATAGAAAGGGTAAGGGCAGCCATGGGTTTAGCACCCATGATTGGTGGCAGCAATATAATACCTAGGGACAGAGAGGAAACCATTGACTCTAAAATCCCCAAAGGGATCGTCCCAAAATATACAGATGGTGATGACATCACAAAATGGTTTGTAGCTTTTAAGAGAGCTTGTAGCATGAGGAAGGTCAGCCAGAATCATGGGGGCTCTCTCCTTTGGGAACTGTTCTCTGGTAAATGCAGGGATAGACTTCTGACACTGAATGATGCAGAGACTGAGTCCAATGCCCACAAGATGGGTACCCTGATTGAGGGCTTTGGACTCACCACTTAAGAATATAGAATTAAGTTCAGGGGGACTCAAAAAACCTTGAGTCAGACCTGGGTTGATCTTGTAGACATTTCAGTAAAGTTACTTGGTTGGTTACAAAGAATCCAGGTGCACCACGATGATGGGCTGTATAATTCGATTATGAAAGAACATCTGTTGAGTAAATGTGTTTCTGAAAAGTTGCACCAATACTTTGTAGACCAAGGTTCAACTTATCCCCAAGAATTGGGAAAGGAGGCAGACCTCTTGGTCAGGACTAGGGTGACCAAAACTACCACTGCTGGGGGTGACCAAAAAGAAAGGGGTTACGAAACCTCCCCAGGGGAAAGAGGGTGAACATCTTAAGGATAAAAGTAAAGAGTCTTCTAAAGGCCCCAAACAAACTGCTAAGGAGGAGGGGCCTCAAAACTCTTCACAACCAAAAACTGGGCACCAAGGGATAAATTGGGATCCAAAAAAGGCATGGTGTCACAACTGTCAATGGACTGGACACTGAATTGGAGACTCTGCCTGTCCCAAAAAGAATCCCCTTAGTACTGCTTTAGTTTGCGCTATAATAGAAAGTTTCCAGGTGGGATCCCTAGTGTGCCATGAGCAAATCAGAGTGCACACAGAAGCTACCCTAGTCTCCTAGAGTGGGGTGGATCTTGCAACCATAGCTGTTTGGCCTACTAATATGGAAAAATACAAACAGCAGCCCTTGATTAATGGGATTAGGGAAGAAGCCCTGCTCGATACAGGTGCCAGTGTCACCATGGTGACTGGAAAACTGGTATCTCCAGTAAAGTACCTGACTGTTCAGACTCATACAGTCACCAACGCTGATAATGTCACTAAGGCCCATCCCATGGCGATGGTGTCCTTAGAATGGGGAGATGTTACTGGCCTGAAGAATGTAGTGGTCTCTTCTGCAATCCAGGTTTAATCTCTGCTAGGGAATGATCTGAAGTCCTCAGCTTAAGCTAACGTTGAACTTAGGTCTCACACAGCCATGCTAGGAATTTCTGAATGGGTGTGCAAAAAAACCCGAACACAGAGCAAGGCCCAGGGTGAAAAAGAGATGTTGGAGCCTGAAATGATGGGAGGAAGGGCTCCTGGTCACTGAGGCTAGAGACCCAAAACCTGGTGCCACCAGGAGAGTGGTAGTGCCTCAGCAGTTCAGAGAGTGTCTCCTTACATTGGCCCATGACATCCCTCAAGCTGGGCAAAATTTGAAGTAGGCCTGTTAGCCACTTCTACTGGCCAAGCATGTCTCAGAAGGTGAATGGGTTTTGCAACTTGCGTACCACCTGCCAAGCCACTGACAAAGCAGGTGGCCACCTAAAGGCCCCCTTAATACTACTTCTACTCCTATACCCACTCACACACCCATACAACCCCTCACACACCCACTCACTCATTCGTATAGCCACTTACACACCCACGCACTCACCCATACAACCACTCACATAGCCACTCACTTACCAATACACCTACTCACACAGCCATGTATTCACCCAAGCGGCCACTCACACACCCACTCACTCACCCATACAGCATCTCAAAAGAGTCACTCACACACCCACACAACCACTTACATACCCATTCATACATCCATACAAGCACTCACATGTCTACTCACTCACCCATACAGTCAATTACACAGACTCTCCAATACAGCCACTCACACACTCACTTAGATAACCAAACACCCACTAAAACAGCCACTCACTCACCTATTCAAAGCCACTCACTCACTCATACAGCCACTTACACACACAGTCACTCACCCATACAGCCACTCACACAGTCACTCAGTCACCCATACAGCGTCTCACACACCCACTCACACACCCACTCACCCACCCATGCAGCCACTCATACAGCCCTCACTCACCCATACAGCCACTCACACAGCACTCTGAGAAACTGGGTTCCTGTTGCAGTACCCCCCAATTCCTGCCTGTTTTGTTATGCAGCTTTGACTGCGGTATACTGAGTCCCTGCTAGCCAGGTTCCCAGTACCAGTGCTATTTCCCTAAAACTGTACCACAATTAGCACAAACTCAGTAATCCCTATAAAGTCTCTAGTAAATGGTACCCCTGGTATCTGGGGCATTGGGACTGAAGAAGGTCCACCGGGGCTGCAGCACAAATTGTGCCACCCCAGAGACCCCTCACCAACACCATGCAAACTGCCTTTGCAGGCTGCATGTGTTTATGCAGAGAAAACTGAAGAGTTGGCATGGCATACAGCCCTCTCTGTCATTCCCCCGTACACTTCATGAGATATAGGTAAGTCACTTCTACTATAGGCCATATAGACTTACGGCAGGGTGCACTATATCCCATGTGTGGATATATGTGCATGAGCAGATATGACCCTGCAATATCTGAGCAATTCTTGGATATTGTAACTGCACAGGGAAGCCATAGAGAGTACATGGGCTGGATGCTTGCCATTATGAGTTTCCTAGCTCCATGATAGCCTCACTGTGCCATAAGATGTTTGATACCAAAATTGCATCTTAATAAATCCTCACTGATGCCAGTGTTGGATTTATTAATAAATGCACACAGGAGACCCTTTAGCAGGTCCCCTGAAAACCTACCAAGCACTGGTGTGGTCTCCGACTACTCTTAGCCAGCCTGCCACCACCAGGCATGTTTCTGACCTTATGGGGTGAGAGCCAGTGCTCTCAGAGGCCAGAAACAAAGCCTGCTCTGGTCGGAGGCGCTTCATACCTCCCCCAGGCAGGAAAGGCATTCCAGAGTGGGAAGTTTCAAAGGCAATGTCACCTTTGAAATGCAACTCAGGCCTCTCCAGATGATGGAGGATGCCAACTCTCCCTTTCCTGCTCCACAGTTGTTGGGAGAATAGGTGGGGAAATTATTTAAATTAGGAGGTGTGCCCACATTCAGCCAGCACCCCCCCTGAGTTAGGGCGGGTGCTGTGGACACAACTTTTCCAATACCTCCATCTTGGGATGGCAAGAATTAACCTATCAGAGCTAGGGTAGTGCCCCTTCCTACAGGAAGTGGTCCCTTATAGAGTGTAGACTCCCTAAAGGTAGGTAGTCCATTGGCTACTACCTGTCTCCCCTCTTAACACCCCTAAATTTAGTATTTCGGTTGCATCCCTGGACCATGCAACTCCCTTGGAGGAGAGGAGCTACTCCCCGGCAGATGCAGCACCCGAGCAAGAAGAATTACATCAGCTCCGAAGGGTCAGATCTGCCTCCCCCACCAAGTAAGAGGACACCATGACCTACCGGAGCACTGCCGTGCCAATACCTGTGGTACCGTACCCCCTACACCAGACACCAAGAAGATAGAGTCCAATCTGGACTTCAATGACACAGGACACAGACACCCATCGAGGGATTTTGAGACCTCTGAAACCCACTCTATGAGTGGCCCAGCTGTCCTGGAATTGCCCTTGCAACCTGCCTACCCCTGACCGCTAGGACCATCTTGATGCACAACGCTTGGCTGCCCTGTCTGCTCTGCACCCTGCCCGCCCGCTCTGGGTAATGACAAACCAGCTGTTCTCCCATGGTCCTGAGGCCCTTGCGACCTGTTCCCTCAAGTGGGACACCTTGGTTATACCTTTAAGTCCAGCTGTGCAGTGTGTTTTTAGGTGGACCCCTTCTTTACAGCGTCTCCTACCAGCGACCTCAGCACCCTGCTCCTTGCCAAATTCGGGATGCCTGAACTTCTGCTGCTGGCACATTCAACCTGGCCTTGCTACTTACCCAAATCCAGAAGATGAACCTCAAGATCCGACTGTGTGATTTTCTATTCTTTTTCCTATTTTCTCCCATTAACTTCTATTGTGCGTAATTACGCACAACAGTGACTTCTTTGCAAACTTTAAAAAGTCATAACTTAAAAAGTACTTATCTTAGAACAAAGTTCTTGGTCTGAAAAAGTTATATAAAAATCGATTTTATTTTTACAAATTGGTCTCGGATTTATTCTTGCGTGTGTGTCTCATTTATTGCTTCTGTTAGTATAACAAATGCTTAGCACTACCCTCTGATATACCTAACTGCTCGCCCACACTACCACAAATAGAGCATTAGTATTATCTACTTTTACCACTGTATACCAATAAGGGATCCACTGGACTCTCTGCACAGTGCACTTTGTTTTAGTACACTATATAGAAAGCCAGCATACTACATAGGTGGCAGTGGTGGGATCTATGACTTTGCATTTACTGATACCACTCTGTCAAGAAGTGACCACATGAGTAGATCTACAAATTGCCTTTAGCCTAGTTGTATTTTTTCCAATTACCCTACGTTTTCCAAATTTCTAAAAATAACTGCTAGGGCCTTGGCGAAGTCCTCAAAACTAAGTGGTTAGAAATTTAAAAGTATTTTTACTATAGTTAGGACAAAGTATTTTTGTTTAGTTTTTTTTCCTCTCCAAAAAGGTCCCAACTTTAGTAACAATAATGATTGATACAGAGAACCAGGCTCAGGAGCTGGGCCTGCCCTCTTATATAGACTTGACCTATGGCAGGTTAAGGACTCTCTGTAAAGGAGATGGTATCAAAACTGGCTCTCATGCTACCATAGATAAGCTTAGGAGACTTTGGCAGCATTTGAGAGAGATAACCCTGATACAGTAGTTGAATCCTATGAGGAGCAGAATACTGATGACCTGCCTGAGGAGATGATAGAAACCCCCCAGTCAGATGCAGAGGATGAGCCCTCAGAGGAGGACCTCATGCTAGAAAGATTGGCCAGAAGGTTGAACTTAGAAACTCAACTGCTGGCCATAGAAAGACTAAGAAAAGAGATGGGCCTATGACCCATCTCTAGTGGCAGCAATTTTGTAACTAGTGAGAGAGAGGATTCCTTTGATTTCAAATTCCCCAAAGTGATTGTCCCTAAATAATCAGATAGTGATGATATCACCAAATGGTGTATTGCCTTCAAGAGAGCTTGTATCAGTAGAAGTGTAGTCAAAAAGCACTGGGCTCTCTCTTCTGGGAAACTTTCTTGGGTAAATGCAGGGATAGACTCCTGACATTGAACAAAGAAGATGCTGAGTCTTATGACCTCATGAAGGGTACCCTGATTGAGGGCACTGAACTTACCACTAAACAATACAGGATTGAATTCAGGGAGACTCAAAAAACCCAGAGTCAGTCCTGGGTTGATTTTGCGGACCTTTCACTGAAAACACCAGGTGGTTGGATAAAAGGTAACAATGTACATGATTATGATTGGCTTTATAATTTAATTATGAAGGAACATCTGTTAAGTAATTGTGTGCATGAAATGTTGCATCAATACCTAGTGGACCTGGGGCTAGTCTCTCCCCAAGAGTTGGGGAAAAAGGCTGATCAATGGGTAAGAGCCAGAGTGTCCAAAACTAGACACGGTGGGAGTGACCAAAATAAAAAGGCCAAAAAGACCGCCCCCAAAGATGAAAGTGGACTACTTTGAAAAAGATAAAATGAAGTAATCCTCTGTAGCCCCCCAAAAACCTGTACAGGAGGTGGCCCCACAACATCTCACAAAACAAAAGTGGGTGACAGGTTATGAACTGGGACCCCAAGAAGACTTGGTGCCTCAACTGCACTGAGACAGGGCAACTAGCCGGGGACCCTTGCTATCCCAAAAACAAAACCGTTAGTGTAACTCCAGGGGTTGCCAGTGTAGCCTTTGAGGGTGATTCCTCAGATGAGGAAGCCCTCTTAACCTTTAACTACGAAGTGGGCCTAGAAGGTGAGCTGAAGATTCCATAGGGGAGTAAACACTTCCACCACCTACTGGTGAATGGAATGCCAGTCACTGCATTGAGAGATACCCATGCCAGTCACACTGGTGTGTTTGACAGGCTGATTTCTCCAATTAATATATCCCAGGTGAGACAAAAAGAGTGAGGGTTATCCCAGGGGAGGTCACTGTTAGGCCTATGTCTGTAGAACCCCTAGAAATAGCTGGGTCCCTTAGTTTGAGAGGGTGGTAGTCAGTAAAGACCCCCCTTGACTGTCTCCTGGGAAATGACCACCTAGGTGTTGGTCTGAGCCAAACAGAGGTACTGGTCGAGTGACAGACCTCACTCAAGGATTCTGGGGCAGCTGAACCTGCAGCTAGTGCAAGTAAGCCCCAAAATAAAAAGAGAAAGAAAAAGTGTAGGAAAGGTGGGCAACATTTAGCCAAAGTTCTTGTGTGCCCAAGAGAATCCACCTCAGTAGGGGAGAACCCCAAAAATTACATCACTGATGACATCTCAAATGACATCACTGATGACATCATCCAGTGAGTGTGAGTGTTCTCTAAAAGACTATGAGTGTTAAACATATATACCAAGGTACTACAAAACTTAAAATAGGATGCTTTCTGTAATACTAATGAGTGATACTATGTGTTACATATATTATGTGAGTAGCTGTGTCACTGTGTGTATTTGTGTGTGAATGGGTGTCTGGTTGCCTGTGTGGGTGTGTGAGTGGCTGTATGGGTGTGAGTAGCTGTGTGGGTGAGTGAGTGACTGTGTGAGTGGCTGTTTGAGTGACTGTAATGATGAGTGAGTGGGTGTGTCAATGACTGTATGGGTGACTGAGTGGTTGAGTGAGTCTCTGTATGGGTGAGTGAGTGGCTGTATAAGTGACTGTATGTGCAAGTGAGTGGGTGGGTGTCTGAATGGCTATATGAGCGAGTGACTGGCTGTGCAAGTGGCTGTATGGGTGATTGAGTAGCTGTTTGGTTAAATGAGTTGGTGTGTGAGTGGCTGTATTGTAGAGTAAGTGTCTATGTGAATGGATGTATGGGTGAGTTAGCGGATATGTGAATGGCTGTATTGGTGTGTGACTGGTTGTATGAGTAATCCTATGGATGAGTGAGTGGTTATGTGAGTACTTGTATGGGTCTGTGATTAAGTACGTGAGTGGTTATGTGGGCACAACTACTCACGTACTCATGTGGGCATGTGAGTGGGTGTGTGAGTGCTTCTGAGGATGATGTCATCAGTGATATCATCAGTGATGTCATTTGAGATGTAATCAGTGATGTCCTTAGTGATGTCACTGACCATGTCATGAGAGATGTAATATGTGGTCATAAGCAATGCATTGCGGGGGCATGTAGTTAGCTCAGCTAATTATAACTGCTGCATTTCACTGGTTTTGTACGAGTGAAATCTGAGCCTAACTATAACGTCCCTGTAACCTTTGGTTTTTTCAGTGAATTTCTAAGTTTTTTTTAATTCTATTTCCTAACTATAACGTCCCTGTACTCTTTATTTTTTTCAGGGAATTTCTAAGGTTTTTAAGCTGTTTCCTAACTATAACGCTTCTGCAACCTTTGTTTTTTAAGTGAATTTCTAAGGTTGTTTTAATTTTATTTACTTAATGTAACCACTGACCTTTGACAGTGAGTGTGTGAGTGAGTGCATGAGTGTCTCAGTAAGTCTGTGAGTGGGTGTGTGAGTCTCTGAGTGGGTCTGTGAGTCAGTGTGAGAGTGTCTGAGTGGGTCTGTCAGTCGGTGTGTAAGTGGGTGTGTGAGTGTCTGTGTGCTCTCTGTTTTGCCCTCTTCTGCTCTGTTTTGCCTTTTGTGCTTGTCTTTCTGCCCTCTGTTATGCCTCTTTCTTCTCATTGCTGAAGTTTATTTTGCCTCTTTCTGCTTGTTACTCACCTTTATTTTGCCTCTTGCTGCTGGTTTCTGACTTCTTTTCTGCCTTTTTCTGCTCATTTCTGACCTTTACTCTGCCGCTTTCTGCTCCTTCGGATCTTTATTTTGCCTCATTCTGTTCATGTCACACCTTTTTTTCCTCTTTCTGCTTGCTGCTGACCTTTATTTTGCCTCTTTCTGCTCGTTTCTTGCCTTTATTTTGCCTCTTTCTACTCATTGCTGACCTTTATTCTGCCTCTTTCTGCTTGTTTTTCACCTTTATTTAGCCTCTTTCTGCTCATTTCTGACCTTTATTCTGCCTCTTTTAGTTTGTTTCTTACCTTTATCTTGCCTCTTACTGCACTTTGCTGAGCTTTATTTGGCCTCTTTCTGCTCATTTCTGACTTTTGTTCTGGCTCTGTCTGCTCCTTTCTGACCTTTATTTTGCTTTTCACCTCTTTTTCCCAAGGACCGCAGGGGGAGACTCAATGGCCCTGCAGTCTCAGCCGGCTCCTCACCTCCTGCGGAAGCTGACATTGCTGCTGCATAGAGGGAGCTGATGGAAAGGCAGCTCCCTACATGCAGCAGCAATCGTTTCATCTCATTCTTGGCTCGCAGGTGTGAGGGCAGGGAAAGAGATGAAAGCTCCACTTCTCCCGCTACCTGCAACAGGAGTGTTTGCTTTAGCTTGGTATGAGCTGTGAGCTTCCGCCACGCTAAAGCTAACAGCTAACAGCTATGTCCCTGGGGTGGGCACTCCAGGACATAGCAGGAACCGGCCCTGGGGGATGTCAGTCCCCAGGGCCATATATGGCTTCCGGAGGGGGGCCGTGCATCACCCCTCCTTTAATCTGCATGGGACAGTCCCATGGAGATCGTGGTCACCTGGGCCATACATGGCCCAAGAGAGGGGCCGTGCGGCCCTCCTACCAGTTTTAATTATATTATGGGCCTCGGGGAGGTGGTGGTCTCTGGGGCCTGGGGTGGTCCCTACCGCACCCCAGTTACTTTTAATGTTAAGTGGCTTAACGCTGCCTTGTAAATAAGGCAATGCCCCCATCGCCACCACAATGTTGTAAAAAGTGACTTTGTGGTGGCGATAGGGGCTTGTATATATGCCCCTGTGAGTATAAATACAGGGGCTGTGATCCCATGATTTTAGACACTGCGTTGGACTTGTAACCAGACGCTGCTGGCTCTACATACTGCACATTGCCAGAAGGAACTGCTGTGATACCAGGAGGAACACCATCGGGACTACTTGCTGTTGTGCTGGTCTGCTGCCTACTGCTTGCTGGGCTGCAGAAGTGACTGCCAACTTGCATATGCCCTTATTGTGCTGGTCTGCCTGCCCACTTTTCTGCTCTTTTGTGCCCTCAAGGTGCTCTCCCAGGAGCCTAGCGTGTGGGGAGCCCTGTGGACTGCTCCTGGATTTGGTCAGGTGATTGCTCTTTTGCCTCCAGAGGACAGCGTGCGGTGAGCGCTCCTCTTTTTAGTCAGGACGGGTGAGGCGCTGTGTTTCTGCCCCCAAAATTGGATTGGAAAAGTGTGAGGCATTGTTTTGAGGAAATCACGTTACCCGTGCATGAACAAGCGCTCTTTATTTGCCTCGAGCGCTCTGAGGGGAGCCGGGCCTGAGTGCCAGTGATGCTTGGTGTGTGTTCCCTGCACCGTTCTACAAGGCAAGCACTCCGCTTTGCGGGAGCATGGTGTTCTGCTTGTGTGCACCTGTGACGACCGTGCCAGCTTTGCTGCACACAGCCTATGCTGTTCTTCCCGACATGTTGCCCGGCAACAGTGAAGCTCCCAAAGCAGCCTCAGCAGTGGGCGGGGCCTGTCATCCTGACGAAGACACACCGGCATTGTTCTCCCAGGGGCCTAAAGAGGAGAATAGCCTCCGGTCCTGCGGTGAAGCCGGCATCCCTGAAAGAGGGTGAGGCCACCCGGCGCTCCTACACGGGCGGCACTGTAATTACAAAGGAGGTCATCCCACTGATTTCCACTGCTGTCCCCCACTCCCCTTACCTGGGACAATTATGAACAGGATATTAATACTGTTTTCAACATTTGTGGGAGTGAAAGCTACACTAAATTTCCTTCATGTGAAATCACTATTGAAGGGGTTAGACTGCGTGTGTTGGTGGATTCCTGTGCTTGTTACACCATAATTTCACACGATATCATTAAGGAAAACTGGCCAAATAAAAGATTACTAACCACAGATGGAGCACCTGGTGGGTATACCGGCCATAAAACTGATTTAGTTGGGTATTTTTGGGCCAATATGGAATTTGCAGGACTTTGTACTTTTGGAAAGATCTATGTGGCCAGGAATGGACAATTTCTTTTAAGTTGCCCACATCAAGAACAAATGGGGATCAGATTAGATCCCAGAGCTGATCCTCCTGCATATGCCACTGGATCTCATAAAACCATTGGTGATGATGCTTCTAATTTTATTCACAATTTAAAATCACTATATCCTAAGGTCTTTAGTGACAAGTTGGGAGAATATCTAGGATTTGAACATTGCATTAAGGTGTCCAAGGATGCTATTCCTGTCTCACCACAGGGTTAGAAATGTACCATCATCATACAGAAGCAAACCTAAGGACATGATATGTGGTCCTTGTGACAAAAACATCATTCAACCTGTAGAATCATCACCATGGGTATCTCCGCCTGTGATTTCAGTCAAACCTTTTGATGAACTGAGATTATGTGTTAACTTGCGCAGTCTTAACAGTGTCATTTGGGTGGACGCTCATTCTCTCCCCAATTTGCATGAAATGGTCACCACCTTAGCTGGGGCACAACTGTTTTCTTGTATTGATCTCGCTAGTGCTTACCACCAAGTCATCCTGGATGAAGACTCTAAAAATGTAACAGCATTTATAACACCTGAAAGATTATTTAGATTTTGTTGCATGCTATTTGGTCTTGCTAGTGCAGCTTCTGTTTTCCAGAGACTTATGAAAGAAACTCTGGATGGACTAACAGGCGTAGTAGCATTTTAGGACGACATATTGTTTTTTGGTAAAGATGCAGAAGAGCATGACCATAATTTAAAAAGGGTACTAGCAGCCTTATCATCAAAGGGTCTGACATTATGGTTTGACAAGTATATATTTAAGAAAAGTGCACTGGAATATCTGGGCAACAGCATCAGTGGGAATGGCATTAAACCCTGAAGAAACCATATGGAGAACATTACCAATGCTCCAATTCCAAGCTCTGAAGAGTAGTTGGTAGCATTTCTTGATTTGACAGAATTCTATGCAAAATTCATTCCTAATTATGCATCCAAAGTGGTCCATTCAGGTGTTTACTGAAAAAGAATGCAAAATTTGCATGGACTGAAGATATAACTGCAGCGTTTAAACTCTTGAAGGAGTTTGTGGTGAATGCACCATGTTTGAAATTGTTTGTTGGTAGTAAGCAGTGCGTGGTAATAGTGGATGCCAGCAATTGTGGTTTGGGTGGTGTATTAATGCAAAGAGACAATTGTAAGAAATGGATTGTTGCAAATGCATTCACCAGAGCAGTGGGGGACGCAGAGAAGAACTACTCTGTTTTAGAAAGAGAGTTGTTAGCCTGTATCAGGGGTGCTGAACACTTTAGGAACTTCTTATGGGGTACTACATTTATCATTAAGATGGCCGATAACCCCTTGTCTACATGATGGCACGGGGGGTGTACCATGTCCGCAAGATTAGCAAAGTTAGACTCTAGATTACAAAGTTTGCAGTACCAGTTGGAATTTGTGCACGAAAAATTATTGTACATGCGGATTGCATGTCTAGGTTGCCTATACCTTCTGCGGATCAGAAGGAGGCACACAAGGAGGATTGTGAAGTGGCTTTTACTCTAAGGGATGTTAATTTGATTGGCAGTGTGCAACCTATTGTACAAGATGCAAAATGGATATAGAGAGAATGGAAAAGGATACTGAACTTAATATGGTGTTACATTGTATTTTGAATGGTTGGCCTGAGGATAGGAAGATGATGGGTGATATCATGGGGTATTCCAAGGTACGGGAAGAGTTGGCTGTGGAAAATGGAATTGTAGTCAGAGGGGACAAGTTTTTTCCTCCTTATAATTTGAGAAACAACTTGTTGATATGGCTCATGAAGTTCACATGGGGATTTCAAGCACAAAAAGGCATGTCAATGAAAGTGTTTGGTGGCCAGGTTTTGATGTTTTTGTTGAACGTCAGGTAAGGTTCAGTGATCAGTGTGCCTTCAGTGACAAATCTGCTTCCTGAAGCTCCTTGGTGTAATTTGGGTCTAGATATTATTGGCCCATTTGTTGTTTTGCCCATGCAGGAGGCTTTTGTTATTGTACTAATTGATTACTACTCCAAGTGGCCGGAGGTCAAGATGGCAAAAGAGGTAACATCTGAGGGGGTGATTGAATTTTTGGATAAAGTTTTCTTTAGGAAGGGTATTCCCCAAGATGTTGTCACTGACAATGGACCTCAATTTATCAGTAAATGAATGAAGAACTATTTTGAAAGATGTGGTGTGAGACATAAGAGAATTGCAGTGTTCCACCCAGAAGTGAATGGTCAGGTTGAAAGGTTTAACCGCGTGATTAAGGAAGCTATCCGATTGTCTGTAAAGGGGGGTCTGAATTGGAGAAATGCTGTACAATCTATGTTGTTATCATATATGACTTCCCCTAACTCAGTTACTTCAGTAAGCTCTTTCGAGTTATTGAGGGGATGCAAAACAGGTACTATGTTAGTACCCTGGTGGTTAAGGATGAAACAGGACAAGGTGGGTGAAGTTACTGAGGTGGATTTCAAATGGATTTGATGCAGAATTGAGGAGTATAAGTCTAAAATGAAACAGGAATTGAGGAATAGGAAAGGTGCTGTATGCAAACAGATGGTGAAAATTGGGTATATGGTCCATAAAGAAATCCAGAACAGATGGTAAAGGTTGTAGCATCTGTTCGGATCTCACACGTGTCATTTAAGTCTTCAGGAATGCTGTACACATTGATGGGGGGAGTGTTTGGAATTTAATAGGGTATAGTTATTAAAGGCAGAGCGAGATGTTCGGATAACCTGGGGAGCAATGTGTTTTTGAATGTGAAGGAAATGGAATGCAATAAAAACACTGAGTCTGATGATGCTGGTAATACCAAGAACGCTCCCAGAAGTGTGAGATTGAGGCGTCCACCCATGAGATTCCAGGACTATGTCTTAACCTAAAAAAAAAAAAATTAAGGGGGAAGGTGTATAAAGACTGCAAACACAAAAACGTTTCCAAGGAAAATCCAAATGTATTCTTCAAGACGAACAGAGAAGTCTTGCAGGCGGGTCCAGCAGTTAAATACCGCCAACCGTCAAGACACATAACTATATACAATGAGCTACCCACTTGAAAATACACTCCCACACCACCACAAGCACAAGATCGTTAACACCGTGTCACGCTTGTGTCTACTTCATAATGGCACAACAAATGTGAAAGAAAACACGGGCACTGGATGTTGGCTAGAGGCACAGTTATTCTCACATTTGAGTGGGATTGACAGATGCCATTTGATTAATTGGACATGTACATTACATGGCATACCCTGAGACTTAGAAGTTGTTTTCCGATGGTGGCTCACGGATGTAGGTCTAAATTCACAGAACATTACCAGTGGAGGACACAAGGAATTAGATCCTTTCCCCCGTTTTATAAAGTCACAATTGTTTTCTTTGGATCACTTAACTACTAACGACCCATCAATCACACCCTGTTTTAGTCCCTTTCTCTATCTATTCCAACTTGTACGAATGAGATTCGACCTTTGGCCAATAGAGAGCAAGTACAACTGAAAACCAAATCAATGAGCTAATATGTAATAACTGGCATGCAATGCAATTTATAGAAGATCTTGTGTTAAAATAGTAGTACAATTTCAAATCAGCATTTTATAAGATGCGTATGATGGTAATTCTTAGGGGCATATTTACAAGCCCCTTGTGCCACTTTTGCGTCGCCGTTGCATCACGCATGTGACGCAGCAGCGACGCAAACCATGCGCCACGTTGCGCTATATTTACAACGTGAGCGCATCTAGGGAGATGTGTCACGTAGCATGCCCCTGCGTCACATGAAACCTCGTCAGGTTTCATGTGGCAGCACTCGACGCAGGGGGCATTCCGGCGCAGGTACGCCTTGGGAAAGTGACGTAGTGAAATCTACAAGATTTCACGCAGTCACTTTTCCGACGCTGGTGCGTCAAATCCTTACGCCTGCTTCAAGCAGGCGTAAGGATTGACGCACCATGTTAGGGATAGGGAAGGTTGGAACAGTGCTGGAGTTGCGTCGCGCTTGCGACATAGCTTCAGCACTGCGCCAACCTTCCGCCGGCTGAATGCGTCACGCATCTGCTTATCCTCTTACGCCACGATGCGCCGCATTGTAAATGCGGCGCATCAGGACGTGGCGCAAGGGTAAAGTTGCGTGACGCATTTTCCTGGCGCATCCCTGCTGATATGCAGGGATGCGCCAGGGAACGTAAATATGCCCCACAGTGTATATCAGATGCTCCATGTTTTTCTGCCTAACGCCGTTATTTTCTTAAAAAGAGAACTGATACCTTTTGGCTGATATGTGCCATATGAGGGTGCAAAATTAATTAAAGAAAAATAAGCATGCCAAATGCAGTAGAATACCGGCAGAGCATTGAGGAATTCGCCGTCTTCTTCCACCGTACGTGTTTGGGACCAGCAAAGATGGCGCCGGTCGTAAACACATTTCTTAAATCGATGGTCTTCCATGCAGGGCACCCAAATCAATTAATCCATCAATCAACGTGCTGTCTGCATTGCTCCTCGTGTCCCGCGTGCTTCGAGCAAGAGCAGCATTATTAGAGGTGACATTTAGTGTACTCTTCCAGGCTGCGGGCTCTGCAATTAGCAGAAGTGTGGCAGCTAGTCAATGAGCATGCTGTGTGTGAAACACACCAGAAAACACGCTCATGTTGTTTTATTTCTTAATAAAGAATGTCTCCTTGACACACTTGTATCGTGTGAATTCAGGCGTGGCCTTCTTTTCTTAAGGAATCTCAGGGACCACTGCCTTTAGAGAAAAATCAAGGTCGTTGCAAAATAACAATGCAGGGGCATATTAACAAGGCGGCGATAAACAACTATCGCCGCTTTTGCGGCCGCTTTCGGCGAAAAGCGGCGATAATTATATCGCCTTATCAGCAAAGACACGCTATCGCGTGTTTTGCTGATTTTGCTCCCGTTTCCAGAACGCCTGACTTCGCATCGATAATGAGATGCAAAGTAGGCGTGTCTGTGGAAACAACATGGGTAAATATCGCGAAGGCAGCTTCGCGATATTTATAATGAGGAAGCGATTATTTTAATCGTGTTAAGTATGCACTTACGCAGGAATTTAACGTCTGTTAAATTCCTGACTAAGGCATACTTAACATGGGGAGTGAATTCTGTGGCTAAGACCACAGGCCCTATCATCTAGGATATCGCCGTTTCCCATGGAAACGGCGATATCCACGCTTATCTCTGACATTTTTATCGCCTCGGCGATGCGCGTTGTTAATAACGCGCTAACCGGACGATAAATTCCAGAGATAGCCGGCGATAAATATGCAAGCGCTAAGCGCGCTTTGCGATATTTATCGCCGGCCCTTGATAATATGCCCCGCAGTTCGCTGGAAGAACGTGTTCCGCAAATAGAGCTACTGTGAAGGCTGTAATCACACCCCAATTTATATTCCTTCTGGAAACAGAGGAGGAGTGCACACATACAGGGGTTTCAAAAACCTTCCATGGCTGGAAGTAAAATAAGACAGAGCACGTAAAAAACATGCACATGGATTAGTGAGCGGTTGAAATGGTTTGTGCTGGTCACTGAAAAAATATATTTTCTTTTCATCATAGATTTTTATGTTGAGGAGTTTTCCCTTATTGTATTGCTTTTTTTCAAAGTACCTCTGAGACAGTGGTATGGGACGTAAACTATGGATGTGACTGAAGCTAGTTAGACACGTAGTTACCATGAGTGAATTTCCTCAGATTAAACCAACTGCAGCATGCATCATCACCAGCACCTAGAGTGTGATGCCACATTCAGGGTTCCATTCACAAAGGCATTGACTTGG
Source organism: Calotriton arnoldi (assembly GCA_963921515.1). Lineage (NCBI taxonomy): Eukaryota > Metazoa > Chordata > Amphibia > Caudata > Salamandridae > Calotriton > Calotriton arnoldi. Next base: position 781,750 of record CAWUFW010007012.1, on the reverse strand, counting down.
AATCACAAAAGGTGCAATCAATTAATTCAATATATTTATTTATGTTCTGAAACTCAACTGGGGTCCACATAAAAAATACAAAAATGCATCCATTATAAACATTTAAACAAGCATATTGCAACAAAATTAAAACAATCTGAAAAGGTCAGAACATGTAAAATGCAAATAAACAAAGTTGCTGCATTCAAATGTATATTTCATCACAAGGGAATCACAGAAGCAGCAATCAGAAACCCTTTTACTGGCTCACTATAAAACCATCCTACAATAGTTTAGTACTGTGCAGCAATCCATTCCACACAAGTGGTGGGGAATGGGCGTTTCAAGGTTTGCCTTCAAAGCTTGTGGACACCCACACACTGGAGAGTTTGTAGTTATTATATGCCAGGGTTGAAGGAACGAAAGTCCAAGTTTCAGTCACATTCCCAAGTACTACTTTCACAAACCTTGGTTCTCCAAAAAGCATCCATGTACGGCCATCATATTCTCAGAGTCTGTGATCATGATCAAGGTCTGTCCCCCTTTCTGATTAAATGAGCAAAACAAAATGATCTATTCTGGGAAAACATGGTGCCAAAGGAAAGGCAGCGAATTACTTCCTTGCAAGCTCTTTATGTTTTCCCTAGAGTATAATGGTTATAATGGGTAAAAATATTCTACAGCTAAGGCCAGCAAATCATTTAGTGCATACCTTACAGCTGTACTGTGATTTTTCCAGAATGCTCAACAACAGACAACACAGAACCCACATGAACAACATTGCTCAACGTTCACTCTGTAATCATTTTAGAGTTCCCAGAACCTGGAAGAACAATACCCCCTTATCACCCACTACTTTAAAGGTTGAGTGGACTCTAACAGACCCTGCAGACCCACACAGGTCTGTTGAAATATACCTAAATAGATGACTGCAAAATTTCTAAATTCTAAATCAGCCAGAGTTGGTCCTAAACAAAAAGTGGCATTCATATGCAGTTAAATAATATAATATATTAAACTGAAACAAAAACATCAACATTTGTTTCATATTTTGAATGTGTACCTGCAGTGTGATTTAAAAAGTTTTTGTTATATTGTACTATGAATGTAGATGGTAATGACCTATTGAGGGACTACACACTCCATCTGGGGAGTAAGTCATGTTTTTGCACACAAGATATCAGAGTTTCCTTATTTGAAGTCTCAGTATATTACCAGATGAATTCTCTTGGGGAACAGAAAAGACATGCACTCCATGTGCAGCCACAGCAGACTTGTCTTAGTGTGCCCCTGGGGTTAGTTTAGAGGCTAAAGTAAGTACAGATAAATACGTTGCCTTTATCCACCATATCCATACTCCCTTGTCCTTTCTACCATTGAACCTGTGCTCTACCATTGAACCGGTTGGAATCTGTCCTCGCACTGCTGCATTCCAGTCCGGGCTTTGTAGCGAGCCTGCAGTCCCGCAGCTGACCAACAACGCTGAAGCCGCTCTGCACCACGCTTGCCCAGAGCCGATTCTCCTGCCCAGCTGAGCCTCTCCTCAGACCCCCACCTAGCAGGGTTAAGGCAGCGGTTAGGCAGCGGTAAAGTAAGGCGGCAAGGCGGCCACGAACGGGCACATAAACCGCGCCCAGGCAGCCTAAGGCGACGAGTGCAGCTGCCATTAGAGGCGGTTTGATGAGCGTGTGTCGGGTGGAACCCCCGGAGGCGGCCCAACTAGGTTGGGTGCAGCCTGCGGATTTCACCCCGAGTGCCCCGCTCATCTGCCTGCTACACCACCTTGCCATTTAGGTGCCACTTGGCGTGAGAGGCGGAGAAGAGCCAAGGGAGTTTCTGCTACTGTCAAGTTGCTGCAGAGTGTCACCCTGCGACACCCCGCCACCAGGAGGTGGGGGGTGACCAGCTGGGGTGGCCAGCTGGGGCCAGCTGGGGGAGGCCCAATCCGCAGCATCTAGAGGCATCTAGCGGCAGGAGCTGCCAGCTGTCATCTGCTCCCTGCCACCTGCAATCTGCCAAATTTTTCTGCCTCTTCTGGCTCTTCTGGTCCCTCTAAACTCTCTCTCCCCTTACGCTGTTGGAAGAATTCCTGTCACACCATAAGGCAGTTGAGGACCTGCCGGAGCCCCTGATCCAGCGGGTTACTAGCAACAAGCATTCATACACCAAATACTCACTTGGGCCCATACATTCATACTACGCTAGCAATTTCCGCTGGTGGGTCAGTTGTACTCTTTATCAAAGATCCCTGCTACCAATTACTTTTCTGATTGAAGAGTAATGACTTACCAATGGACCCCTATTAATTGGGAAGTTTAAAATGAGTGACATTCATTACAATTCATAATCCTGAAATAATCACTGAGTCAGGAAGTTTTAAAATGTTTATCTAAAGATTTAGCAGAGTAAAGTACAGAATCACATGATACTTAATCGTATATCAAGGATGAAGCATAATAATCAATTATCGATCAATGACGGTCCCTCAGAAAGAAGAAGATAGAGACAGCAGCGCAACTAAGGGTTGCATTTATATTTACCTAAAGTGCGAGAACCAAACCCCTTGGCCAAGGAGTTGGAAAGATAGGACCCAGGAAGGATGAAGAGCAAAGACCTCCTCCAGGTTCAGGACAGGACCGGTGACCTCTCTATTAATGACGCCTGCGTCGTTCCCCTCTCTGATACTTCGCTTCTCCTCGAATTCTCTCGTGTCTTCCTTCTAATGGACTCCGCCGCCCCACCTCAGGACCTCTCTGGACAGCGGTTCAGTCTGCAATCGATCAGCTCGTGACATCTAGCCTGGTCTTCTGTGTCAAGCTGACATCCTTAATGCTAACTAATTAATTAATTCTATATCTATTATACCCTTCTACACCCATGTACCTCCCCTTAATGTTGCTATATTATGGGCCCACTACTTCTGATTGGACGGGGACAGGGGGTTGATCCTCACACCATATCGATTTAATTCAATTTCTTTAAGCCCATTGTTTAAAAATACCGCCCATCACAGTTAATACATTTGCTTTATTTCCCACCTGTCTCACGACAAGTTTAATACATTGTTCATATAAATTGTTTCTTTTCGGTAGGGACATCGTGGGTACAATAGTGTCGGCCATCAGGTCATGGCCTTGGACGACGTCCAGGTTGACTTCATCTTTCCCTCTGGGCAGCCTCGCAGGGCGCATGCGCAGAACCATTGTCTCTCGAGTTTCAGTTCACCAACCCCAGGCCCATGTTACAAACTAATAAAAGTCAAAGAAGAAAATATTAAAATCACAAATAAATTGTTTCACTGTATACCCACTCTTTCTACTCTATTCCCATTTAATTATAAATTCTATCCTGCATTAATAGCGTTAGGATACCACAGTTTAATTGCAACGTATGAGCAAGCTGTAGCACATGAAAACATTAAGCAGCCATTTTAATACACACTGCGCAGAAGCAAGGATTTCCCTCCAAGCAAAGAAAGACGTCACACCACGTGATATGGTTGACACATGCGCAATAGGTTTCCGCGCTTTAGCGGCCATTTTAGATTAGACAAGCGTTATTTGTTAGTTTAAACACATAAGCAAGCTTCCTCCTACTTGTATTTGTGTATGCAGTTGTTAGTACGAACAATACAAAGTTTAATAAATTAATACTGTGAGAAGATTGCTTCCGAGCAAGTCTCATTGTGAGTTCTTGCTCCATCAATCCCCTCTCTGATGGCGTTTCTGAGCCATCAAATACTACCCACAATCAGATGCCAACTTTTAGCATAAAATTGTCTCAGCTTCATTTTTACACTTTCTATTTTTCACATCTCCTTTCAGTTTCTTGTATAATTCACTTTTCAGATCTTCCATTTCAATTTCATCAAACTTTCGTTTCTTTCCTTTTCCTGTCACACTATACGATTCATTCTTTCTACAACATTTGCACCATATTATTATTGACAGTACTATTATTGCTATCCCTGCTAAGGGTACTAATATTTGACCTATAAGTCCTTTCCCTACATTAGCAAACCAGGTACCAATTGACGTAATACTATTTGTCAATCTTTCCCATACACTATCAACTTCCAGTGGTTTTAATTCTTTCTCAAGTTTTGTTATATTCTGTATATATGTTCCAATTTCTGCACTTTTATCAGGTATATAAGTGCAACAGTGTTTCGTCTTCAATAATTTACAGACTCCGCCCTCTTTTGCTAATATTATATCAAGCGCAAGTCTATTTTGCATAACCATAGATCTAATCGCAACCCTTTCCGCATTAATCATTAGAAATCCTCCAGCAGTGTCCGTTGATAAACGATCAACCACTGTAGATAATTTACATATTTTCCTTGAGTTCAGAATTATTCCCACTGAAGGTATCAATGCACCAAATATATCACCTACAATTTCTGAAAAACTAGCTCTTTTACTACGTGTTAATTCACTATTATTTTCATTGCTCCCAGTGTTTCTTTTTACGTGGTATATTTTTGGAAAAACTATTCCAAAATAACAACTTCCATACCAACGTGCAGGAAGCCTAAAGTAAGCCTTATTCCCACACACATAATAAATTCCAGGAAAAACTGAATCTGTTCCTCCTTTGAGTCCCCACCCTCCAAGAATTAAGAAATTGTGTTCACATTCACTGGTACCGATGAAAACATTGTTATAATCAGTCTTTAACCTATGTAGACAAATTTTCCCTGTTTTTACAAAATCCAGAGCCATAGCAGCTTGAGCCTTGCCAGGTGTGTAACTACCCTCTTTCTCAGCCCAAGGTGGCAGATGAGACTTATGCTCAGAAGCTTTCTTTTGGAAATCTTGTCTTCTATCTTCTACTAAATTCAAAAATATCTTTTCTTCTTCATGTAACGAACATGTTAGATTGCTTCTATGTGCATGTGTTATATCTATCGATTTCATTGTTAGGAAAAATTCTCCCATAAACTGTGCATCTTGACTACTAAGCACTGGGTTCATATTCTTTCGAATCGGAACCTCAGAAAATATTACATCTATGTTTGAATAATAATACTGAAGTCGCCCTGTTTTATAAAATAAACTAGCCAATACACTACATGATATGCCATAAGTTAATGGCAAGTGATGGTATGTTAATCCTTCTGCTACTGATTCGGGTAACTTCATACAGACATAACAATTACTAACTTCCATTGTATCTACATATTGAAACAATAATTTTGTGAAAACATTCAAACTAGTGTCATTATCTGTTACTTCATGATGAAATTCTGGTTCATCCTCTGCCTTTAATTCTACTCTATTACTTTTCAAATTCTCTGTCCTTCCCTTCGTTTCATTGTTAATCTTTTTGTCCATTATCAGAAGATAAGGAATTGCTATGATCACAACTAACCATACTATAAGCACCACTACCAAACTACATATGCAGATAATACAGCATCTTTTACAACATTTCTGTTTTGATCTCCCAGAAACTCTATCGTCAGACATTTTTGACAAGGAAGATTTCTCTTCTTATCTATATTTCGAATCTCTTTACGTTTATCAAGGTGGTTTTATTTCTTTTTCATAAGTCAGTTCCGCACTGGTTCCTTCGTCACCACTTTCACTTGATTCTGAGCTCTCGTAGTCTTTAAGGATGATATAAGTCCAATCAGGACCTTTAAATTTGTTGTTCACAAGTTTCAATCTTTTTCTTTTTACAGTTCCACTTTCTTGTCCCGTTAGGCTTGTCACCTCGTTCACTTGTTCTGGATCTTCACTTCTGGTTGTTATGTGGTATTTTACTCTTTTAATGACACTAGGCCAATGATCACCTTTTCTGGTTTTCTTTGTTTGCACTGTCTCTTTACTTTTTATTTCTTCTTCAGAAATTCTTTATTTTCAGGTTGTGGCACAGTTTGGTTTTCTTCAATTTCAGTTTCTTCTATTTGTTCTTTTTCCGGTCTTATTGGTTTCTCTTCAGCTGCTCCACTGTGAGTTTCTAGTAACTGACCTTGTTCAGGATTTATGTCTTCATCCTCGAGATTTTCGAGGTCTTCTGTTTGAATGTATTTTCCTAGATCTAACTGATTCTGATCAGGGCTTATTGCACTTTGTACTTCGGCAGCCTGACCGCGTTCTTCTAAACCTGTCTGTCCCTGCTCAAATTTTGTTGGTTCGTTGTTGATTTGAGCCCAATTTCCTCTCCCTATCTGATTCTGCTCAGGTTCTCTTATTGTTTCTTCTTCCTCTTCCTGAGCTGCTTCTTCTTCACCTATCTGATCTTCTTCAATTTCTTCTAAATTTGCTTGACTTCTCGTTCTGTTGTAGACTTCAGGTATTTCCACCACCGGTATCCAGTCCTGACTTGTGCTCGGTTGTTCTTCTTCAGCTTCCCTCGAATCTCTGACCTGAGATTCTTCAGCTGGGCAACCTTCAGCTTCCTCAGTTATCGATGCTGTCTGAGGATTTTCTTCTTCAGGGTCTGGTACCCTTTTGGTGTGGCTTACATGAATCCAATTAGGAAATCCTGCACATTTCACTGCTGTGTTCGTAACTAGTATGACCTGACAAGGTTCGCCCCACCTGGGTGATAGACACGTTTCTCTGGTGTGATGCTTCACAACCACCCAGTCTCCGGGATTCAGATTATGCTCTTGTTCAGGCTGCCTGGAAACTGCGTCTTCCCCAACCTGGTGAGAGACAGAACGCACTAGGTCAGCCAATCCTTTGCAATAATCCAGAACCATATCATCAGTTATATTCAGCAGTTTATTTGTAGGAACATGTGCTTGTCTCATTGCTCTTCCTATGATTATTTCGTGCGGACTCAATCCGGTATTTCTATCAGGAATGCTTCTGAGTCCCATCAAAACAAGTGGCAATGCATCTGGCCAATCTAACGATGTTGATGCACACATTTTTGCCAATCTGGATTTTATTGTGCCATTCATTTGTTCAACCACTCCAGAAGCCTCTGGACGATATGCACAGTGCAATTTTTGCTCAATTTGGAATGCTTCACAGATTATTCTAATCACATCATTGTTGAAGTGCCCTCCTCTATCTGATTCCAAAGTTACTGGGAAACCAAATCTAGGAATGAGTTCTCGTAGCAACAACTTTGCGACTGTAATACTGTCATTCCTTCTGGTAGGGTAAGCCTCCACCCACCTTGAAAACAGACACACTATGACAAGTACATATTTCAGTCCTCTACATGGTGGTAACTGAATAAAATCAAGTTGTAATCTCACAAATGGACCCTCTGCCTTTCCAATTTTTCCACAACCAATTATTGTTTTTCTTCCTGGATTATGCATTTGGCAAGTTAAACATCTCTGGCAGAGACTCTCTGCTACAGCCCTAAACCTTGGATTATACCAATTTTGTCTGAAGAGCCTAATCATTGCATCTCTCCCTACATGTGTGTCTCCATGATACATTCTGGCCATTTGTGAAATCAGACAGTCGGGCATGACTGGTCTGCCATCGGCATAAATCCATACATCGTCGTCTGCCCTTTGAGAACATCCCATCTTAATCCATGCATTTCTTTCACTCTCATCAGCATCATCTTGTAGTCGTTTCACATCATTCCATGTTTCAGGAGGTGCATACAGCATAAGTTGGCAGCTGATTCCCATTCTTTCAACCCTTTTATTAACTGACAACCTGTTTTTGGCACAGTGTTGAGCCACCAAATCTGCATATCTGTTACCGACTACCACCCAGTCATCTCCTGACTGGTGTGCGGCACATTTCACCACAGCCAATTCTTTTGGTGATTGTGTTGCTTCCAGAAGTTCTTTTACGAACTGTCCATTTTTAATGGGGGATCCTGAAGAAGTCATGAAATCCCTCTGCATCCATAATTGGCCAAAATCATGCACAACCCCGTAACCATATTGGCTATCTGTAAATATAGTTACTTTCTGGTTCTTCCCAATTTTGCAGGCTTTTATTAAAGAAATCAATTCAGCTACTTGTGCAGATTTTACTCCTGGTAAATAGGATGCTTCGACTATTCCAGTTAATTCACATACTGCATATGCTGCAGTTAGTTTACCGTCTTCATGCCTTTGGCACGAACCATCAACAAACAGCTCCCTGTCTGGCTCCCTGAGAGGTAGTTCCTGTATGTCAGGACGTGGTTTTGTGCACAATTCTGTGACTTGTAAACAATCATGTTCCTCTTCATCATCTTTAACTTCCTCATGATATGGGTCTGGTAGTAAGGTAGCAGGATTTACTATTGTGCCCCTTACAATGGTCACATTTTCAGCACCTAATATTATTCTTTCATATTTAGTCAGCCGACTAGGAGTAAGATGCTGAGTTCGGGTTCTGGTCAACAGAATCACAACTGAATGTGGAACAAACACTTTGACAGGATGTCCCATTACAATTGATTCACTTTGTTCAATGCTCAAACATGTAGCCGCTACTGCTTTTAAGCAGCCTGGCAATGCGGCTGCCACTGGGTCCAATGTAGCAGAAAAATATGCTATAGGACGTCTGTCCAAACCATGTCTCTGGGTTAGGACTGAAAGTGCACAATTTTCTCTCTCATGACAGAATAATGCAAATTTTCTTTTATAATCAGGCATGCCTAGGGCAGGTGCTGCACACAAAGCATTTCTCAATTTTACAAAAGCTCCTACACTCTCATCATCCCACTCAACTGGGTCCTTTGCCTTCTTTTTCGTCATTTGAATTAATGGCTTTGCTAGCAGAGAAAACCCTAGTATCCATTGTCGACAATAACCCACTATTCCAAGGAACATTCTCACTTCTCGTTGGGAGACAGGCATTTGCATTTTCTTGATTAATTTTACTCTTTCAGAGGTTATCCTTCTTTTCCCCTCTCAATTTGATGTCCTAGATACTTAACTGCTGTTGTACAAAACTGCAACTTTTCAGGTGAAACTTTATGCCCTTCTTCAGCTAAATGATTTAATAATGCAATGGAGTCAACAACACAGTCCTCTCTGGTGTTAGATGCCACCAGTAAATCATCTATGTATTGTACTAAGACTGAGCTTCCAGGCATCACTAGTTTCTCTAGGCATTTTTTCAATATCTGATTAAAGATGGAAGGAGTTTCCGTGTACCCCTGAGGAACGCGATTCCATACATAGACTTTGTTTTCAAATTTAAATGAAAAAAATACTGGCTAACTGGGTGCAATGGTATGGAAAAGAATGCTTGGCATAAGTCAATCACAGTAAACCATCCTGCACTCCAAGGAATCTGGTATAGGATTACTGCAGGATTTGGCACTATAGGACAACAAGGTTCCACAATCTTATTTATTTTTCGCAGATCTTGAACAATCCTATACTTTCCACTAGGTTTATTCAGACCCATGTATTGGTGAGTTACAAGGGCTACTCATTACTTCTTTTAGTATGCCTTGTTTTACCATTCTGTTAATTTCTTCAATGACTCCTGCCTTTACTTCTGCACTCATTTTGTACTGTCTGGTATTTGGGAAAATTGCACCTTCTTTTACAGTGATTTTAACTGGGTCTATTTTGGCCATAAGTCCTACTTCCTTTCCCGTGAAATCCCATACCATGGAATTTACTGTAGTTTTTAATTCTTCTGGCAGCTCGTCTTTTGTTATCAAAGACAACATCTCATCTACTTCTGTACCTTGTTTTGCAATCATAAATTTATATACATGGTCTTCATCCGGGGTCTGAACTGCCACACCATCCGGCGTGCAGAAAATTGTGCAGTTCATTTTACACAACAAATCTCGGCCCAATAAATTTACTGGACTGGAATCACACACTACAAATTGATGCATTTCTCTAAAATTTCCAATTTTTACTTCCATTGGTTCGGTAAGAGGTGTTCTAATCTTTCGATTAGCTACACCCACAACTTGGATAGCTTCTCCAGAGAGAGGAAGGTCTGGGATGTCTGCTGTTCTCACAGTAGACCTGGTAGCACCAGTGTCCAAAAGGAAAGTAATATCATTACCTTTCACATTCCCTTCGACATATGGACCTGACTGATCTACCGGTAAGGATGCGCCAAGTACGCACTCCTTCTCCCCTCTCCTAGGCACCGTCATTGACTATATGGACAAAAGTCGTCCTGTAAAAGAAATTGTGAGGTTACATAATCATTCTTACCACTTCCTCCTTGATATCCGACGTCTGTACCGTGCTTTGCTCTGCTTACATTACCCTGTATAGGTGCAGGTGGCAACTGACTCTGAGGATTTACACCCTGCTGTGAGTCATTCTGCGTCTGTGGATTTAAATTTTGATTTGGGCCATTATTATTTCGCATCTTTTTACATTCATCCTTCCAATGCCCCAATTTTCCGCATCCATGACAAGGAAATTTCTTTTTAGCCTCTTCTCTGCTCATTCGTCCTCTCATTTTTCCACCATTCCCAGTGTCACCATTCGTTCCAGAATCTTTTCCCTGATTATCACTAGGATTATCCAAATTAATTCCCTGTCGCTCAGCCATTTTCACTTGTGCCCACATCACCTTCTCTTGTAATTTCTTGTGCCTATCCTCAATGTCGTCTCCACAATATTTGGCATATTTCAAAATCTCATCAATCGGTTTCCCTTGCCAGCACAACATGTGCTGCTTAATCATCTGACAAATCTCTGGTTTTAATCCATAAACAAATCGGTAAACAAACTGACTCATGTTTTTATCTCCAATATCCTCAAAACCACTATACTGTTTGAATACCTGCAATAAACGTTCATAATAGGCATGTACCGATTCACTGGCTTCTTGGGTAGTCCTGTCTATTTTCACCCAATCTGTTTCTTTTGGTGGTATTTTCCCTTTCAGGTAAGTTATTACCTGCTGATATTTTTTCATTACATCACTTGACGGGGCACCTGTCTTTGGATCTCTTGGATACTCTTCACTTGGCCAATCAACTGTGATTTTACAATCTGTCCATAAATCGGCAGGTACCACTATGTCAAACAGACCATCCAAGTCTTTCAATAATACCTTTGACACTTTCACAAACCTCTCAACCTGCTTGTACCATTCAATTGGTTTTTCTCTCAACTTTGGAAAATCATTTGTAAATGACAAAATATCCTGTCTGCTCCATGGGACATGTACATATCCTCCTCCTGGAACTTCTCGCATCGGGTACATTTGATCTGCTTTCCCTGTTTCTTTCATTAAATATTCAGAAGTGGTTCTACTGTATCTTGCCTCTTCCTTTTTCTTTGTCCATCTAATTTTCCATTTTTCTAAGTCTCCCCATTTCTGTAAAACTGTCATTAATTCCTTTACTTGTAATTTTCGACCAGAGGCATTCATGTTTTCTAAATCTTTGTCAGAAAAATCTGCTCTATAGGGTTTCTGTAACACTTTTGACTTCCCTATTTCAATTCCCATCTGTAGAGCCAAATCTGATAATTTCTCATGGAATATCTTTACATTTCTTGTGATACTTCTACGTACGAACAATAGTTCTTCTTCATCGATAGTATTTAGACGATCTACCCCTACATTTCCTGCTATCATTTCTTCTAACTCAACCTTTAATTTGTAAATGTCCATGATCTTTGGAGGTGAACTCTGTTTGTCTGATCCTTGTGCCCACCTTTCTAAGTCTTCTGGTGTAACTACTGTGGCACTTTTGGTTCCTGATGAAGTTACTATATTTACATCTTTGGAGCAACCAGGTGTTATTCTTCTCGGAGTACTATTTATAGATCCTCGAACAGGTAAATCCATTAAGGATATCATAGATTCACAATCACTAAATTGATCATCAATTATTACAGGGTCTGGTTTTGGGATTTCTACAGGTGTGGGCATTGCTAATGGTTTCGGATAACTTACTTTGTCACCATATAAGGGAACCACTGGACCAATTGTTACAGGTATGGTCAGTGAATCAGGATGAACACTCAATTGTGTTACTTTCTGTATTAATTCTGCTCTGTTTTTATCTATTGCTTCCTTTTCCTTATCATGAAGTACCCTACTAACTGGGGGATTATGCAATACTTGCGGTACCAATGGTGTTCTTAACAGTGGTGCACTTGGGGTACATCCACTTGTCCCTTCCTGATATGGTGGCGGGTTCTTTAATATTTCTTCCATAAATTCATCTTCGGAATCTCCAAATCTAGTCAAGTGTTTTGTCTTTTCGGTGCATTTATTCCCTGACGATTCTTCTGCCATTAATATTGGATATAAACCCTCTGTAAGCATCGCTCTTCTCCACTGTTTCATCTGACCGTCCCTTGACTCATTTTGGTATCTAGGGAAAAATCCCCGATAACCCCTATTACTCCTGGATCGGTCGCGTTCGAATGCCTCGGTTTCCCATTCTTCCAAGGCTTTGTATTGAGTTAATCTTGGTCTGGGTTCTAAGTCATTCATCCTCAATCTCAAATTTTGAAGAATTCTCCCATTCAAAGTACCATTTTCGGGGAATGCTAATATTCCATCATTTTTGGTATATTCTATCCAATTTTCTAACCATACGCAATTATGATAACCTCTCTCCATCATCATGAATGAAGCGGGCGTTTTAGCTGGTGGAATGATAATTCCTTCTCTAGTTTTGATTGGTTTATCCTTTTTAAAATAATTCTTAATCTTTTGTAGAAATGACATTTTCCTCTTTTCTCCGTACATTTTTGGCAAATCTCGGTGTATAAAGTTATATTCTGCAAAGCCTAGGAATCTCCTATCCGGACGAATTCCTATTAAAGTTGGATCACGTTTTAACATACAATCTCTACTATCCACTAGGATTTCGACTTCTATGGTAACAACCAATCAAATTCCAACTAACTTTTGTCTCTGAACCAATCCTAGCGCGGCCTTTCTGTGACGTTTGTCTGTCAACCCCTCCTTTACAATCTGCGCTTCTCTGTCCCTCGCTGTTTTGACCAATACCAGCGCGGTACCTGTGACGTCAGTACTACTCCTGACTAGTGACCCTCCTTTACAAGAGTATGTTCCACGCCCACTGTTTCAACCAATCCCAGCGCGGCTTTTTGTGACGTCAGCTTCCCTCTCCGGCAACTGACCCTCCCTTTACAAAGTCGTACGCACAACTTTATTTTCTCTATGCTTCTTATTAAAATTCAGTAACAACATAAAACATTCGCTATCGTGCCAGTTTCTCTAAATTGAAAAAGATAGTTTCATCTCACACTTAGTAAAACTTTTCCGTTTACTAACCATACACTACGAGTAAAACCCTTCCGTTTACTCTTCACGTAAGCTTCAGAAATACCTGCTACTTCTTCAATGTTACCCTTTCTAGGTGATATAACATCAAATTTTCACCAGCATATTCCTTTTGCTATTACTCACATGCATAGAGTCCCTAACAAGTACTGATAGCCCTACTTAACTTTTCAGTACTATTTCTGCCTGACAGATAACCTCACTGCAGTATGGCTTCCACTTACCACCCGCTATTCAATTTTCCCCGGGGAATTCTGGACAACATAAAACAAACTTTTAAACAAATAACGGATGTTAGTTCATAAAAGTACAATTCTCATTACCCAATTAATAAAGTATAACCAAAACCATCCTCTGCTAGCCAGAAAACTGATCCAGCGTGTTACTAGCAACGAGCATTCATACACCAAATACTCACTTGGGCCCATACATTCATACTACGCTAGCAATTTCCGCTGGTGGGTCAGTTGTACTCTTTATCAAAAATCCCTGCTACCAATTACTTTTCTGATTGAAGAGTAATAACTTACCAATGGACCCCCTATTAATTGGGAAGTTTAAAATGAGTGACATTCATTACAATTCATAATCCTGAAATAATCACTGAGTCAGGAAGTTTTAAAATGTTTATCTAAAGATTTAGCAGAGTAAAGTACAGAATCACATGATACTTAATCGTATATCAAGGATGAAGCATAATAATCAATTATCGATCAATGACGGTCCCTCAGAAAGAAGAAGATAGAGACAGCAGCGCAACTAGGGGTCGCATTTATATTTACCTAAAGTGCGAGAACCAAACCCCTTGGCCAAGGAGTTGGAAAGATAGGACCCAGGAAGGATGAAGAGCAAAGACCTCCTCCAGGTTCAGGACAGGACCGGTGACCTCTCTATTAACGACGCCTGCGTCGTTCCCCTCTCTGATACTTCGCTTCTCCTCGAATTCTCTCGTGTCTTCCTTCTAATGGACTCCGCCGCTCCCACCTCAGGACCTCTCTGGACAGCGGTTCAGTCTGCAATCGATCAGCTCGTCGACTCTGACTGGTTCTTCCTGAGTCTGAGCTAGCCTCTAATGCTAACTAATTAGCTAATTCTATATCTATTATACCCTTCTACACCCATGTACCTCCCATTAATGTTGCTATATTATGGGCCCACTACTTCTGATTGGACGGGGACAGGGGTTGATCCTCACACCATATCGATTTAATTCAATTTCTTTAAGCCCATTGTTTAAAAATACCGCCCATCACAGTTAATACATTTGCTTTATTTCCCACCCGTCTCACGACAAGTTTAATACATTGTTCATATAAATTGTTTCTTTTCGGTAGGGACATCATGGGTACAATAGTGTCGGCCATCAGGTCATGGCCTTGGACGACGTCCACGTTGACTTCATCTTTCCCTCTGGGCAGCCTCACAGGGCGCATGCGCTGAACCACTGACTCTCGAGTTTCAGTTCACCAACCCCAGGCCCATGTTACGAACTAATAAAAGTCAAAGAAGAAAATATTAAAATCACAAATAAATTGGTTCACTGTATACCCACTCTTTCTACTCTATTCCCATTTAATTATAAATTCTATCCCGCATTAATAGCGTTAGGATACCACAGTTTAATTGCAATGTATGAGCAAGCTGTAGCACGTGAAAACATTAAGCAGCCATTTTAATACACACTGCGCAGAAGCAAGGATTTCCCTCCAAGCAAAGAAAGACGTCACATCACGTGATATGGTTGACACATGCGCAATAGGTTTCCCGCGCTTTAGCGGCCATTTTAGATTAGACAAGCGTTATTTGTTAGTTTAAACACATAAGCAAGCTTCCTTCTACTTATATTTGTGTATGCAGTTGTTAGTACGAACAATACAAAGAATAATAAATTAATACTGTGAGGAGATTGCTTCCGAGCAAGTCTCATTGTGAGTTCTTGCTCCATCACCCCTTCCTCCTTAATCAAGGTCACCCCTTATAACATCCTTCACAACTCCACTCGACCCGCATAGACTAATACCTACAGGCCCTGCACCACAGGTAATTTGGTGTAACCCAATGCGGGGGGTCAATTGAGGACAGGAAGCAGTATCTAAGCGGTCCTTAAATGGCGTCCCGCCAGTCATTACAACTTCCCAGCGCATCGCACCGCACAGTCTCCCCTCACAGGGGGAAAGCAGGGAGGCGCCAATCGACTTGGAACCCACTTATACCAGCCCCAGCTCTAGCTCCAGCACTACTCTTGTGGTCCCTTCACTCAGCGGTGGCAACGGGGGCGTGGATACTTGACTGCGTAACAGAAGGCAAACAGGCCCCTGGACGTCAGTCTATACAACCCTTAATATCAGACTAACAACTCCCCAAACCGGAGCTCAAGCCCAGGGGCCCGCAGCCACCTTTTCCCTCCTCTCCTGCCCAACCAGCAGTCCACCAGCGGGCACAGATGAGGTCGGGGAAAGTCAGAGTGGCCACTTCCATGAGGCTGGGGGCAAAGAAAGGGAAAAAACAAAAACCATGCCCCCTTGCTCGAGCCAGCACCAGCACTGCATTAATTACAACTGACCCTGCATCAAAAGATTTGCTAAGCAGTTTAACTGTCTTAACCCAACCAAAAATCTATACTAAATTCAGCTTCCTCACCGTTGCAGGCTCTGCAATCTATTCAAGCAATGCCACCATCAAACGTTTGCAGTCCCCCTTACTTCCCTTACAAACTGAGTCGTCTCCATCAATTACTCGGATGCAAGAGAAGACCAGCTGAAGCGCTGAGGTGCTGACAAGCCTGCCGCTACCCAACAACTAAAAAAAAATGTAAAAAACAACTCAGTCACAAGAATGCTTACCTCCCCAGTGAGCGCAAGGGCTTCAGAGATCTGCAACAACCACAGCTCCCCTTGCTCCACCTGCCACAGTCAGCTGGGGCTCTCAAAGGCCCGCCTCAGCACAGCGGAAAAAATCTGACCCTTCCAGTCCTGCAAAGCCGCAAAGAACCTGGAGCTCGACCAACTCACGACAGGTACAAGCACTAGTACACCAAGGTCAAAACAAACACTGGGCAGCCAACGGCTTAGATTCAGAATCAGAATCAGCACCATAACAGGCACCACTGCAGGCCACAACGGGGGGGGCAATATCTCACGAGCTCCCACCCCCAAAGTCAGCCAGCATACTGGGTCTCACACAAGAGGATCACTGGCACAAAAGGACCATACAGCCTAACCAACTTGAATCCGCCTCAGAACGCACTCCAGAAAGTGACTTAGGGGCATATTCACAAGGAGCTATCGCTGAATTAACGGCACTTTATCGCAGCCAAAGTCGTGATAAATTTACCTCCCCATTCACAAGCCGGTGTTAACAGCCCACATCACCAGTTTACCCGCGATAGCAGCCGCAAAAAACATTGCCACAGAGGACCCCCGCAAATATCGCTAATGAGATGCAGAGTAGGCGTTCCCGTGCCAAAAGTCGAGACAACATCACACCTCAACATTCACAATGACCAGCCACATCAGCGATAAGAACACAAAACAGGCGATAAGGCGCGTTAGCACCAGAAATTTACACCTGCTCTGACCTGGTGTAAAGTCGGACGGCAACCAGCACCACAAAGGGAGCACAGCCCAGGGCCACATCCGAAGGGCAACAGATGCCATGGAGCCACTCATCATGCGGCCCGGACACCCAAGAGGGCCACAACACCCACCGCCACCAACCCATACCCGGAACACCCCCCCGGACCACCACAGACGCAGCGCAGACAAAGACAGCGGACCCCCAGGAAGCGTACCAGCCGCACAGACCAAACATCTGACAATGTCACCGTCCACTACAGGCTGAAAGTGACAAACATCCTACGCATCCTGACCATCATCGCCTAACAGGCCTACGGCACCAACACAGCGGACAACCAACACCCCACCCCACACAAAGCTGCTGGCTTGGCTGCACCTGTTGGCCCCTGGGACCCCCAACCAACACCCGCCAGAGTCGGAGGAGTCTCACAGCCAGCCACATCCAAGTCCCCCACACCTGTCCTGGACATCACCATCACCCTGGTACCCCAGTCCCCATACGTACAACACAATGCGCAGGATCCGCTGGAGACCAAGCAAGGACCATACGCCCAAGCAGGATGCACGCACGTGTTGGGGGCAATACACAGCACACATGTACTACCTGTGCCCCCTGGTGACACAGCACACAAACACAGCAACAGGAAGAACACGTCTCACATCAATGTGCAGGCAACAACAGAACACTGTGGAACCCCCAACAATGTCGCCTTCAAATACACAGCCAGTGTGCATGATACCTTCATCCTCCGACAGTCCATCATCAACCAGCGTTCCCAGGATGGCAACAAGGGAAATGCACAGCCCCTTGGCAATATCCAAATGAACACCCCACACATCTCAACTCCACAACCATGCAACTCACAACTCTGACAATGCACACGTCACAAAATCACATACAACAGGCACAACAACATGCCCACCCACCAGACACGACAGAACAACTTACAATGTTCACATGGGCAAGCCCTGAACATGAGCCAGCAACGGCATGGCACCTCAGCCACATAATAGCTGAATGTGGGGAGAGGTGGCAACCAGGCATGTGTGAAGGATGCAGTAGAACCATGATTGGGAAAGTACACAATGCCAAGAGTGGCGGAGATGTGCTGAACACACCGCAGTATGCAGAACCCACCCATATCCATGGCGACATACACCGCTGGTGTATGGAGTGTAGTGGACAGTGGACGCCACCATGTCACGCCAGCCAGTGGGGGACCTCGTGGAAATGTTGCCTGTTACGCCCCCCCTAAGCGTCACCGGACTGGGATGGCCCGGCGTATGCCACGCCAGCGTAGGGGTGTGAATAAAAAGCACATAGGCCTGGGCGTGGTCCTCTTCCGGAAAGACCCACGTCTCTGCCAGGGCGGCGCCTCCCACCCCGCTACGAGGCCGGTGCCGTCCTCGTGAGCGGAGTTGCCTGTGATGCTGTGCACCTGCCGGACCCCGGCACGCTGGACCACGAACCCGTCAGGCCCGCCCCTGCGCAGCCAGGCCACACTGATCACCTGCCGACACCGGCGTGTGTCCAGGATGGCCCACCACGTGCCGGCGCAAGCTCCAAGCCCGAGGCCCGCGACCTTGGCAGCCTCCTCAGACCATCACGGCCTCCACGACACAGGCCCACCTTACTCCTTTCTCGTTGACGCACTCTACTGCCGCCTTCGGCCCACTCGTCGGACCAGTAGGTCCCATGTGTGAAACTGTGTCCTGAGTCATGAATGGCAGTGACCAGATGTCTACTGCAGGGGTGATATCACTAAACTCCCTGCTATCAGTGAAGCAAACAAATGCATCACAAGCATACGACACGTGTCTGTGGGCCCATGCTGACCGCTGCCTCCGGCCTACACTGCGGTCCAGTAGGTCACAGAGTCTTGATTTGGCAATGTTGGTGTTCACATCTGTATACCGGCATCATCGCAGACTGCATCCCCTCTCAGCACCTGTGCCACTAAGTGTGTTCCCCGACATTCATGGACACGCGTTTGAGTCTATGGAATAGGGGCTAGTTTTCATCCTCATGTAGCTGATACCGAATTGTTGGTGAAAACGAGGGTTGCGCTTTCCACTCCTCCATTTGCTGCTTCTAGATAACATCAGACCTTCCGCATCATGCCCTGGAGGACACCTTCCACTGTCCCCCGCAACCCTCCGCTACATACACCTCAGACATTGATGGGGACCCGCTCAGGTCGCATGGCCCATCTGACTGCACCGCAAGTCACCGTCCCGTGGCTGGGTGCCTGTGCCGGCCGCAGTGCATCCGGGGCCACTAACTCTGTGCTGCTCAGGCCTGGGACCCCTTCTTCTGAGACATTGAATGGCCTCTGTAGCGATGGTCTTGGGGTCATCAACACCATGTGTCTGTGGCCCTGCGCTGTCCGCATCCTCCGGCCTCAACTGCGGGCCACCAGGGCCCACACATAGCATCGAGTCTTGACCGGCCCGGACGTCGCATCACCGCAGGAGGCACACGCCACCACCGCAAGGACCACCTCCAACTGCCAACTTCCAGAGTCGAAACGGTGGTCCTGACAGACCTACGGAGTTGCTCAGACCTGTCATGGATGCCATCATCAGCCTGATACCCTGCTCAGCACTCCAGGTGCCAGTGACTCAGTGCACCGCAAGCCATTGTCCGTTACTGATTGAGTTTTGTGCTGTTGTGAGGTTGCGCAGCAATGTCACCTCATGCAGTGGGGAAGACCTGGGACTATGATGAGGAAGATGTGTCAAGTGTGCGGACGGGAGAAGGCACAGACAATGGGAGGGCAGGAGGCAACAGCCCCAAGGCAGGAATGCAGACTGGTGGTGGTAGTCAAGCTACACACCCGGATCTATTACTGGGTATTGCGCTGTGGACTGCGGACGCAACTGTCACCTCAGGCAGTGTGGGAGACCTGGGCGTTGATGAGGAAGTTGATGCAGGTGTAACACACCCCACTGCATCTGCATCAGGACTAACCCGAAGGGACACAATCCTAGCAATTTCTTCACATGAGCGCGCTCTTCTCTAGTGCCCCTACCTCAGTGCACTGCAACTCACGGAACCTCCTGACTGAATATTGGGAGACCTCTGTCCTTACTCCGGATCCCTCCATGTTGCTCTGCAGTTGACTCTGTTATGCTGGTGTTTTCTGTTTCCATTACACTGGTGTCCACTGTTCAGGTTTTTGCCAGCACCAAGCACTCCGTGCGGGCTGGCTTATACTCACCCCACACACATCCAGAACAGGCATCACTGTACATGTGGCCCTGCCAATGAAGGGGCCGGGCGCACATGCCTGTAGCCAGTTCAACATGATATGTGCATGTGTCCCTGTGGTCTTGTTGTATGCATGGGGGCCCTGGGCCCTACGAAATTACATTGTGCTGTGTCCAGCGGACGCAGACATGTCACCGCAGGCAGCGGGCTAGAACCTGGACATGTAGCTTTGTCGTCACCCACTCAATTCGTAACGGGAGTGGACTGTGCCGTCGTACGCAGAGCCAACGTGGGTGTGTGACTGATATGTGCATGCCCCTGGGCGTGGTTCTGTACTGGGTATGTGCATCTGCATGTGTCTCTATGGCAGTGTGGGTCTCCTTTGTTGGGTGTAGGTGGTCCCTGAAGGGTATTGGACACCCACGTATGTGTTCTAGTTCACATTCCATGGGTTCGGCAACACCTGCACCTGTTGGGCCACCTCCTTTTGGCGTTCTGACACCTGGCATTGGGGTGCCATGTGTGGGTCGGTGAAGTGTTGTGAGCCAGCCGTGATTGCGGGTGCTTCATGCTGTGTGGTCTGTTGCAGGGGCTGGGTTCTCCTCTGAGTAGCTTGTCTGCCCTGGTCCTGGTGGTGGGTTTTGTGGGATGTCCATGGGCTGTAGTAGGGCGTTGGTGTCGAAGGTGTGGTGTTCGTCTCCGGCATCACTGATGGGTTGTCTGTTCTGACCTGCTGGAGGTGTTGTTTGTCCCTCTGCATTGTGAAGGGGAGGTGCATGTTGGCATTGTGTTGGGGCCTTGTTCTTGTCGACATGCAGACTGTGTGACATTGTACATTGTGAATGTTTGGGCGGTGGTGGCTATTTGAGTTGGGACAGTGGACATTTGGCCTACATGGCTGATGTGGGGTTGTAGCCGTAGATATGCATCTCACAGTTCCCTGCTCTGTCCAATGTGATTGTTCTGTTTCTGCGCCTGGGCGGATCCAGTTGTGTCCCCTGTTCTGCAGTGTGGGTGTTGCACTTTGTGCCACATTGTCATGGTATGTGCTGTGATTGCTATGTGTGTGTGCTGCAGTGTGCCACCGGGATGGGGGACATGTCCCTGGGTAATTGTGGGTGTGCAGTGTGCTACACCTCGTTTTGCATGTGTGCCATTGTGCCCATCACCCCCCAGTCCCTGTTGGATCCTCACCCTGTTGTTGTTGTGTCGGGTCCTGTCGAGCTGTGTCCGTACTCCCACCTCCTTGCACCGTCTCCACACTGATGACTGTGGCCTGGGTTTCCTCCAGCTCCTCCTGTGGCGCTGGACTGCCACCTCCTGTCGCCGTTGCTGCCTTCCTGTTGGCAGCGGGTTTGTGCCTGGTTTAGGTTGTCACGTCCTGGCGGCGCCTCTTGGCCTCCTGGATTGGCCTCCTCGGCACTCCAACTGCATTCCAGGTGGTCTGCTTGTGGGTCAGTTGCTGGTAGTGTTCTGTGACTCCGTGGCGCTGGTCTTGTTTTCCTACGGTCTGCAACCCGTCTTCCTCTCCCTTTTCTCCTTGGCCTTCCCCGACCTTGTTGTTCCTTGCTGGTGGTCTGTGGGGGTTGTGGGGTTTGCGTTGACCTCTGCGCTGGGTCAGGGTGCATCCATGTTGCTACGTGCTTTGGCTTGTTTCTGGTGTGTTGTTTCTGTGGTTTTTATGGTGCAATTCCCGCCAGACGCGTGGGATTTGCAGGCCTGTGGCTGCTTTTTGCTACTTTTTGTACCGCGATTGGCCTCATCGCATGATTTCTCAAGTTCGCGTTTCGCATTTTTTGGGCGTGGCGTTGATTTTCACGCTGACATTTGACGCATTATCTGGTGACTATTGCATGCTACCGCCTTGTTGTGAATTCCACGTTGACACAGGGTTATTTTCCCGGGATAGGCTGCGATATTGAAAGTTGCGTTACGCTACTCTTGAGGTAGTTATCGCACGTTCTTGTGAATATACCCCTTAGAGTGCTGCCCTTCCCTGACACAAAAGGAGAACAGCGCTTCATGCCTGACATGCTCTGAGAGGTCTCAGTTGGCAGAACGAGACCTGGAAAGCAGTTTCAACCAATTACTGGCATGCAGGGATACCACGCCGGCAGCATCACAGCAGCCGGCAGTCACAAATGCATCAACCCCAGAGTCGTTACACCCACAACTCTGGACATCCCCCCCTCCCGCCCAGACCTTCTGAAGAAACAGGGGGTCCGCCGACCCGATCCAGCAAGAGGGGGGGAAGGCAATTCTATCCTATCTGAACACACAAGAATGGGAGGAAATGCTCGCCGCTTGCTCACCTGACCCTCAACAGAGCGCTACCTCAGTCACGGTCCCTCAACTGCGCTCCCTAAGCCTCAGCCGATCGCCTGGGGAGGAGTCTTCAGACAAACCTAAGAGGGGGACACAACCTAAAGAGCAAGTCAGCAGCACTGGGGCCTCCCTCTTAAACACAATACAATTGGCCGTCGAGGCGCTCCAATATCAGTCTGAAAAGATGGATATTCAAATCTCACTCTTGAACACCTTGGCTCTGTTCACCGCAGGCATCGATGAGAAATTGTGGGCCCTCAACGGCTTAATCACGAGGGCTCAATCTGAGGTCCAACTCAACTGCGGCTGCAGCTACATAGTTGATAAACTTTCTAATCAGCCCTCAATGTTAGACAACCTACTAAGGGAGATGGGATCTGCAACAATCAGACCCAGAAACAATCTGCTAAGTGGCAGCGCTATGGTACCAGGATCGCTCGAGGGGCATCAGGCAACTCTGAACAGCGGGATGCTGTACCACCAGAATCAGCAGACTGGACCTGACACCAAGGAATCTGCCGGGCTACCAGGGACTCATAAGAACAAGACGACAGAGCCCCAAGAAGGAACGAATGCCTTGAAGCTAAACACCAAACAGCGACGCCAACAGAGAAGTAAAGGGAGCAATCAGAAAACCGCTGAGAAGCCCACAATCTTCTACCCAATCTTCTCCCGTCAACAAACACAGCTGCCCACTAAACCAGGTTCATTCAATACTCATACCAGAGACCCCCTGCCGAATAACCAATTAGACCAAGGAAGCCCCTGTGTATTACACAAAACCCGGAACATGAGTACATGCCAAATAAAAGAGACAACGGAAATGGGAACTTCAATTCAATATCAGAAGGGCCCAAGAGCAGCATCCAACCGAGGCTCGAACGATCAGAACCAAACAGAGGGCCTCGGCCCCCCTTCACAACTCCAGAGGAACTGCGACAGTCTACAGTAATGGATGGGCTAGGATCACTGTCGCTGGAGGCAGCCTCAAAGAGTCCCAAGTCACAAAAGTATATAAGCAAGGAGATCTGCACTGAAGGCCTCAATAGCAAAACTGGGCAGCCCTGGATGACATTGCATAACCCGGAAAACTTGCCCTTATCGACCATTCTCATGTCCGGTAAGCACCTTGTAGATGAGAGAGGGAATCAAGTAGCTCAGCCTGAACAGAACACACTGCACCTTTCTAAGCATCCTCCGACAGAGGCAAGCTCCGGGCAAATAACACTTGAGATGGAGCCAAGGAACAAAACTGTAAGTTTGCTGAGCAACAGCAGGGAACCCCAGCCAAAGGCATCATCACAAGGCAGTCGCCAACCTGGCACCCCAGTGCCTGCCAACGACCTCCAACAGAAAACTCCTCTGAAGGGAGATATGCAGAAGGCCACTCATGCCACTCTCTTCTACCCCATGTTTACATCAAAGGACACCAGGATACCCTGAATAGTGGTAATATCCTAAGCTGCTGCAAGTAATTCCAACTCTCACTGATCTGAGCTCAACTGATATACACTCAATAGAATTAATTCGTCCCGCAGACCCTACAAAGCCAGAGGCCACTAAAGCCACATGGAAATCAGCAACAGCCGCCCAGAAGGTTCTAGCTGAACAGGGTACCTTCAAAGCCTGGGGGATAGATATCGCCCCGTATCTAACTCTAGCGTATCTGACGCCCTTTCTGGCCCCCACTTTGAGGCCAGCATCTTCAAAACCCCAGGGGGGGCCAAACTCAGTGCTCAGAGAGCCGCTAGGCCAATCACCTCAGCGGGGCCAATTTGAGGACGGACAGACAAAACAGCTCTTGAGCAGTACCCGCCACGCGGAGTAGATCGCCTGCCCTCAGGCCAATCACTCTGACAATAACCATCTTCGCAGGAAGGCAATGACGATCAAGGGATAGAGCAGACCCCAACCCTCTCCACTTATGCTCGTGGAATATAAACGGCTTATCAGCAAAAATCATGGATCAGAACTTCTTACATTATCTCCAATTTTTCGACATAATTATGCTGCAGGAAACATGGCTCACACTACCTCATCATATCCAAGGCTATATGTGTTTCTCTACACCGCCCACAATGAGCAATACATTTGGACACCTCTCGGGAGGGCTGGCGACCTACATCAACACAACAAGAGCCACCTCAGCGGCCCTGGTCCTCTCCCCTGTACCGGCCACCTTCGCAGTGAAGATTGCCCTCTCTCTTTATGGAGGGCAAGACGAGGTGGTCCTAGTCAACACTTACATCAACCCAAAACAGAAATCCAAAGACTCAGAGAACTTAATAGACAAAGTATCTAGCCTCATAACGGAAATGGAAACCCCATATTTTATCGTAACCGGGGATTTAAATCAACATCTCCTTGGCACATCGGGGGGTGAAGAGACATCCATCCTCACTTCCCTCTGTAGCATCCCGCCAAAATGCGCTTCACTAATTGCAAGGAAGAGCCGCAAGAAAAAACCATCTCTTGGAAGATCTAGAACATCTAAACCTCAGGGCCCTTAACTGCAGATTCCCTGATGACTCTCCTCCATTCCTTCACATTACACCAACTCATCATTGTTGTAAAGTCATCCTGTGCCCTGGGCACCCCCCAACTTTTTGCTGACTGGTACTGGTGGTAACTGACTCTGACTGACCCTGGGCTCTGTCTAACTAGGCCCAGGGCCAGTGCCAAGCTGAAAGGAACACATTAGAATACAGTTAAGACACCCAACATACACTAGGGTACACTATGGGATGGTGGGGTACCCCTGTAATTGGCATGACCTACCCCATAAGCCCCTAGTATATAATAGGGCAGAGGATTGAAACTACCTAGAAGTCCCCAATATCCTGGGGCATGGCAGTTTAGAGGCCAGCAGCCTTTTGCACTTGCATGTGTGCACTGCTGAAGCCTGTGGTCAGTTTAAAAGCAGCTCTGTGCGCCAGGATTGCTCTTAAACATGTAAATTGTGGCCAAACTCGACTTTGGGGTTTGGGGCACTTAAAACTAGTCAACCTACAATGTTTTGGCATATTAATGACCCCCAGGGTCTCCCTAGGTATCCCAGGGGTGGGGGTCAGGTATCTATAAGGTAGACCCTTATAAAATGAGTTTATATATGCCCTGGGTTAAGTGAAATTCACATTTCACTCTCCCCATTGTGTAAAGTGCTGCCCAAATTCGACTTTGATGCTGGGGGCACTGGGCATGGAGGATCTGCAATATTTTTACAGATTCAGCACCCCTAGGGTCTCCCTAGGTGACCTATGGGGTGGGGGTCCTGTGAAAATAAGCCAAGTACTTATAAAATATGTTTTTGTAAGTCCTGGTGCTGGAAAAATGGCCCATGTCATTTTTCCCATTGCAAACCCCATGCCCCATAGGTTAACATGGGGAAAGCTATTAAACAATAACTTCTGATAGGAGAGGGATAAAGATTCCATTCAAAGACTCACTAGAATGGTATTGATAAATCCTACAATATGATGTTATTGAATTTTTCCCAAAGTGAACAGACAAGAAGTTATAACACTTTCTTAGTTTTAGTTCCAAATCCAGCCTTCCAGTGCTCTGCCCTGATTGGTCAGAGTTAAGGGGATTAGCCAGCCTGCCTGAAGAGGTGATAAAGATCCCTGGGGCCAGCCAGATGGACTGGGAGGGCAGTGAGCTGTTCTGCAAGAATGCCAGGCCAGGGGAGGGGTCGTAAACAATGAGCTTCAAAGGGGCAGAGCCCAGAGCAGTGTCATTTACAACTTTGAACCCCCACCTCAGCCAGATGGCAGGATTAAGGAAGATATGTGCAGATGTAGGGAGGAGAGGCTAGGTTAATTAGCCAACTCAGTGGGAGTGTTTAGCCAGCTCTTACCTCCTTGCTGGAAAATCAGCCATTATGGATTTGGAAGCTTTGTTGCACTCTGGGATAGAATAATGCCACACTCTGCAGGAAGGAGTCACTCAAGTGGGAAGTTACCCTACTCCTATTGGTGAAGCTTGACCTCCTGGATGACCCAGAGACTGTGGAATAAGTATCTGAGACAGGCCCAGCCCCTCAGATCTGCTGCTTGAAACTGAAGAAAGCAAGACTGGGCCTGCTGAAAAGTTCTGCTGTGCAAAGACTTCTAAGGCCTGACCTCTGGAGACTGCACCACCTGAAACTACAGCTTTGTGGACTAACTGTGCTGAGTAAAAGAAGTCAAGAGTGGACTACCTGCAAGCTACAGGTTAACAGAGCTCATCTGGACCCTCACCACCAAGAATCATCAACCTGGGGAGCTACCAGTGGATTTGTAAGGGTGACGTCCAGTGCATTGTGGGAATTGAAGTCCTCAACTTTCAAGGACCATCTTGGAGCTTCCAGACCCTTGGAGTAAGTTTGAGACACTTTGGGACCCTTTGAGGAACTTCAGGAAGAAGTTCAAGAAGTTTGGGGAACTTTGGAGGAACTTTGAAAAAAGCTCCATAGGGGGACCGACTCACCCTGGTCAGCCAAGCCGCCTGCCTTCAACCGCGAGCCGGCCAAGCCAACCAGGTTCGTCCCGCTAAAAGCTCCATCGCATCGACTTCCAGAGATTGACCGGGACTAGAGAAAATCTGAAGCCGGCGAACCCTCACCGGATCCGGCTACATGAGGAGCATCGAGAGACCCGCGAAAAAGCTCCAGAAAAGCTTCTAAGTCCGCTCGTAGAAAAGCCGACCGGGAGCAACCGCGAGAGCCAAGCCGCCTGTCTTCACTCGCGTGTCGGCCTGGATTTCTGGATTGCCCCGCTGAAGCGATCTTGAGAAATTTTCTAAGTCCGCTCCAGGGAAGTTTACCGGGACATCGTCACAAGTCAAGCCGGCGAACCCTCACCGGATCCGGACTGGCTGGGGGCTTCGAGGGGCCTCGCGAGAAAAAGCTCCAGAAAAGTTTCTAAGTGTGAAGGTAAAAACTTTAACCGGTACCTTCCGAGGGTGGTAGCCGCTCAGGGCTCCATCGCGGTCGGCCTGAAACTTTGACTTTGGCCCGGTCTATCGCGAGCCTATGTCCCAATATGGTGCTATATGCTTCTAAGTGCTATATTTTATTTAAAGTTTGAAAATTCATATCTCCGGTTCCCTACATTGGATTTTTGTCGTTTTGGTGTCATTTTAAAGATAACAATATTTCCTATTTTTATAAATTGGTGTTGGATTTTTATTATGAGTTGTGTCTTAGTTATTTACTGAATTGGTGTTTTTAGATGCTTTACATACCTGTCTTTGAAGTTAAGCCTGCCTGCTCGAAGCCAAGCTACCAAGGGTTGAGCATAGGATTATATTTCTAAGACCTATGCTGGGTCCTATCAAGTGTTTGTGGTCTTATTACTAGTGGCAGACCTACATTTGCCCCTACCAATAACCCACTTTCCAACAATCATGTTCAATTTTAGATTACATGTTCGCAAGCCTCTCACTGTTCCCCTTCATTCAAGGGTTCCGAATGGGGCACAAGGGGGACAGCGACCACTGCCCACAGGAAATCCTACTGTCAGCCACCGCAACCTTCGCCATCCAACAAAAACAAGCTTTGGTGCCTACCTACACCTCAAATTTAAGGAGGATCAAATGCGCAGCAACAACTACGAAGTCTCTTTCAGAAACAGCAACAAGCTTTTTCAATCAACAGCAACAGGCACAACTGACCGAATAACACACTGGGATCACTTTAACGCAAAGCTCTTAAGCCTTTGGGGCACAACATCTCCGAAAGTAGACTCTTGCCGGATAACTGGCCGAGAAACAGGATCCTCAAAGCTCAAAGGGACCAACTAAAATTGCTCAAGAAATCAATAAACTCCACCCTAAGACGCCTGAGAAGACACCCAGGGGACTTAAGCGCCCGCACACTCCTGCAAGACCGACGGAAGCTTCTGAAGAAATTGAACTGGGAAATCAAGGAAGAGCAAGAAGACGAAATCTGGGCAAAGCTGCTTCATGATGTTAACCGCAATGACAGCGCCTGATTCTGGAAAAAGGTAAATGCCATAATCCGCCCACACCACGAGGGAATCTCATCTCACATCTCAGAGGAAATATGGCTTAAATTTCTATTCGAGCATTTTAACAACGATGCCGGGGACACCTGCCAAATGGACCCAAATGGACGGATGCCATGCAATCGCCCAGGAGCAGCCCAGCGTTGCTGGGGTTGAACATGTCAAATCCAGTAAAATCATCAGGGCGCGAGCCTGGCGACCCACCTCCATCGGCAATCAAGAAGCAAATCGCAATAGGGAGAAGAGAGGGGGCTCTGGGCCCGAATGGAATCCCACCGGCCCTGTTTAAACACAAACTGGCCGACTGGGCTAACTTCCTGCAACCCCTATTTTCGGAAATCTGGTCACAAGGCAGAATTCCCGAATCATGGAAAGGCTCAACAATCACGCTGATCTATAAGAGCGGCGACAAGGCCCAGCCTAGCAACTATCGCCTAGTGGCCTTGATCGACAACGAGGCAAAGTATTTTGCAGGCACCTCCTTGGAGGATCTCATAGCCTGGGCAGACGCCAACAAAATAATCCCGTCAAACCAGACCGGCTTCTGAAAAATGTCTGGTACGACAACAAACATCCTCGCACTCTCTCTTCTAAAATAGCTAACCTGCAACTACACCTATGCTTCATTGACTTTCGTGCGGCATTCGATAATGTTGAGAGGGGGAAACTTTGAGGGAAGCTGGCACGCTGGGGAATCCCTCAGGACATCTTGTACATCCTGCTGCTTCTACACACTGACACCTGGGTCCAGGTGAAACTGGGAGGGGAACTCACCTTTCTAGAAAAGTCCCTACAACCAAAGGCCTGAATCAGGGCTGCGTGCTGGCACCCACTCTGTTCAACCTCTACATGGCGGACCACCCTCAAACTCTCAACATCAGCAACGCACACGCACCCAGGCTCGGTGGTAGACCACTGACAAACCTTATCTATGCTGATGACGTGGTGCTGCTCAGCCACACACATGTCGTTCTCCAATATCTGCTTGATGAAATGCAGAAATACGCTGCAGAGAACAGTCTAAAAATTAATTTCAAGAAAACTCGGACTATGACGATAAACAACAAAAGAAGGCGGCAGAAGAGGTGGCACCTGGGAAGTGTTCTTATTGAACCCACCACTGACTATAAATATCTAGGCATCATTATCAATAAGGAAGGGTCCTTTACGGGCCAGAAAGAAGAAATCAGAAGGAGAGGCATGATCGTAGCAATAACACTGAAAAACCTGTCTTCAAAACCGATGGGGCCCTCACTATGCCCCCTCCTGAAGGTAGCACAGGCCATGCTACTCCCCACGCTAACCTACGGCAGCGAAGAAATGCGGGGGATAGATGCTAAGCCACTGAACAGCTCCCTGATAATGACATACAGAACCATGTTCAGCCTCCCAAAATACACTTCACCAGCTCAGATAAGGCTGGAGTTCGGCTTAGTGAAACTATCGCTGGCTAGGCAGGGCGCCTACATCATCTGCTGGAATAAGATAAGACTGTCTGCCCCAAACACTCTAAATCAGTTGCTATGGCAAGAACTCCAGCATAAGGACACCTCTCCGGGCAGACACTACCTACAAGAAACTCTTGAAATCACAAGGCTCACTAATCTCTGGAACACTCAGCTACAACACACATCCTTCAAAAAATTGGTCTGGAAGTCAGTAAAAAACTCTCACTGCTGGAAGACAAGGCTCTGTTCTCAGCCAGATCTCATGCCTGGATGACCCTGAACTCTTACAAAACATCTGCACCCCAAAAATACTTCAATCAGGGTTACCCTAAAACTCTCAAAATAAAGTTTTTAAAGCACCGCCAGGGCATTCTACTGTGCGCGGAACACCTTCCACCATGGCAGAGGGCATGCTCACCAAGCACTTGCAGTCTGTGCGACACAGGCCCAGGAGACATTCTGCACTTAATCTGCACATGCACGGCGCTGGAGCAAGAGAGGATACAGCTGCTTAAGATCCCGCTCAAGCAGTCAGGGATCCTCACCGGGCGGCGAGCGGTGCTGGCATGTTTCCATTAAGGGGCTACACAATTGAACTGCAGAGTGGTCAAATTCCTCACACTGGCGGAACAAAAAAATCGATTCAACATCATAGGAGCGTACAAACCACTCCAGCATTAAGCGGACAATGAAGAAACCGACATGCCAACTGGAAGCTGCTAACTTAAACTCAATTTTAACAACTCAAAAAAACAGCCGCCAAGATGGGAAACTCCATTCTGCCGCTTAGCCATCAGGGGCCTCCTCCTGATATATACGCACTTTCCGCATTTCGCGCTGAGGCTGACTGGGACTATCGTATTATACAATAGATGCACATCGCAGGCCACACTAACCATTATCATCACAGCCATGCAGTACTGCAGTGTACACTTTTTAGGGCTCTTGTTTTTACTGTCACATTTTAATGGCATTCATAGAAGGGTTTTATCAGCCTTTTTGTAAATTTGTATGTAAGTACTGCACAGAATTTTATCATGTGTATCAATGTTTTTACTGCAGAACCACAATGATTTTTTATCCTGACAGCACACAACTGTGCAATGGTTTTTAGTAACTATGCATAATAAAAAAATAAATAAACCTTGTCCTTTCACACTGTCTGCCTGGCGCACGCTACGTCTCCCTTCTTTTCTCTCCCTTTCTACCTCAGTTCCTCCGCCTGTTGATGTCCCCCCATGTCTTATTCTTCCTTACCCTTATATTTCCCTGACTTTTCTGCATGTTCTTTCACCTTTATGAACATTCCACCATTTACTCAACCTTTTCCCCCGTTAGACCACCTCTCTGAGCCTTAGACTGTCTATGTTTGTGCTCTTCATTCTGCTTCATTGCTACCCATAGGTGAAGACTTGGAGTTTATTGAATGTGCTGCAGAGTACTGAGTGTCCGGTAGAGGGGAGGGGAGGGGTGCATTGAGTGGCCTGAGCTGAACACCTGCAGTGGGCGTGTTCCCCACTGTAAAGGTGAGCTATGGATAGTTGACAGGGTTGAGACATTTCTGGCAAAACAGCACAGCTCATGTTCACAGTCTGCAACACTGCTGCTGGCAGGATCCTGCATAGGTTTGCCAAATGTCTTTGAGAACAGCACATGCCATTTGTTCATATGTTGGCTCCGCTTTTGTCCTTGTTCCCCGGTTCAATGATAGAAGTCCTGCCTGACAGACAGAGTCTCTTCCTAGTCACCGCTATAGTATTCTTTGCCACACCTGCTCTTTTGATTTTTAAATTTTGTGCGTAAACACTCAATACAACGTGGTGGCTGAAGTACCCATTTTCCAAGATGTGAGTATTTGTCACATTGCCTCTACAAAATACCAATGTGTTTCCCAACCATTACACCTGCACCTTCAATGCATAGCCCTATCAGGTTTTCTGCAAGAATCCTGTTTCAAAATGCTTGTTCAGTAAGAAGGCATTTCAATAGGGAGGCTTCAATGCACCGTGCATCTCCCCGAGTCAACTCTTTCAAGTTTAAGGGAAAAGGTGGGGGATTCTTTTCCATTGTTCGCAGCACAGATGTAAACAACCAAAAAGGAACGAGAAGAAATGGTACTAAACTCATTAATGTAATAAAAAAAATAGATGCATGTTTAACGACTCCATACAAAGCTTTCTCCGCATATCTTGAGCAATGTAATCCATTGTTTGGGCTACTATGTAATCAATATTCAGAAGAGAACCATTATTTGCCTCATTAGAAAGCTGTAGGCATATTAGACTTAGGAAGTATAAACAAATATGATTATTTTAGGACTAAACATGCAGCAGGATCACCTTCCTGGGTGCGGCTTGGATTTTCACTTGCTTTCATGCACACTTCAAAAACAATGTTTAAAATGTTTGCCCGTAGTGAAGTTAACTGGTTGGCCTTTGCTGTGCTAGATGTAGAAATGTTACCAGAGATGTATAGTTTTGAAATGCATCCTACTGTAGTACTGACACTTCAAGACATCAATTTTCAATCCTTAGAAATACATGCGTATGATTTCTGGAATTCTGACCACTATTCATGGTTCCAGCATGTTGGCAAGATAGTATCCTATTCAAGAGTGAAAATCCCATATGACCTTAGGTTTTTCTTGCGTTTGGTAGTAGATAGGTTGTAATATGTCCATCGGTTGACTTTTAGTGCAGCTACATCTTGTAGCAATAAACTAGGATGTAATTGGCTATATTTTGAATCAGGCCATGACCTTTTGGTGACATTAGGAAAGAAATACAAAAGAGTGAATTTTCTTTCTCTCCACATTTCCTGTGGAAATCAGAAAATATGACATCTGCTATATTTTATTGCATTAATCGCTCCAATGTAGACATGAACGGTTGGCTGAAGTGCAGGAAACAACTGTTGTGTCGAAGTCACTGACATCGATGATATTCATAGGAATGTTGTTTATTTCTTTGCTATGTTATTCATCAACCCATGCATTGCAGCCATTCTAAAGTTAAATGAAAGGGAGTCTCGAAATTCCTTAAAAATAAATTACCCTTAACAGCATTTAATTGCTGGCACAATTGCCCTTATTTATTTTCTCGATTTCTGTTCCATGTATTGCAGGAGCATTAAATTAGTAGATGGGGCATGCTGACTGTTAGAATGGGGGTCTCTAGTTGGCAGAGGTAGGAACCTGTGTCCAAGTAGGGACCCTTCTTCCTAGTCAGGGTAAGGAAGTTACACTCCTAAGATAACCTCTGCTCACCCCCTTGGTAGTTTGGCACGAGCAGTCAGGCTTATCTATTTATTTATTTTAGGAGTTTTATATAGCGCTTGCACGACCCGAGGGGTATCAGAGCGCTTTACAACAGCATACATGTATAGAAGCATAAACAGTAAAGTACAATGATAACATCTAGATACTGGAGGTTGCATAGTTCGAGGTTATTGACCAGAGGCATAGAGATGACGCTTGAGGAGAAATTCTTTTAGTTGTCTCTTGAAATTCATGAAGGAGGGGTTAGTCCTGATATGAATAGGGAGAGAGTTCCAGATTTTTGGGGCATTCCCTGAGAAAGAGCGGGAGAGGGCTTTTTGTTTATGTCTTTTGGGGGGGATTAAGAGGAGCGAGTTGGAGCTTATTAGATTTCTTGATTGTCCAGCTTTGGTGAGTTTGGCTGCGAGATAATCCGGTTTGCCTGTGTGTGGGGCTGTATGGGTGAGACAGGCTGTTTTGAAACAGCAGCGTGCTTCGATAGGTGGCTATTTTAGGTCCTGCAATGCCGGGGTGTTGTGGTCGTGTTTCTTGGAACCTATGACCATTCTTGCTGCTGCGTTTAGGGTGGTTCTCATGGGGGCTATGTGTGTTTTGGCTGTCCCAGTTAGTGTGGCATTTCCATAGTCAAGTCTGGACAGAACTAGAGCTTGGGTTGCGATTTTTAGGTCATTGGGGGTATGAAAGGCTTGATTTTGTTGAGGAGTTTTAGGCTGTAGAGGGCGCCTTTTGCTGTGGAGCTTATGTGGGAGCTCATGCTAAGTCTTGCTTCTAGAGAGATCCCTAAAGATTTAGCTGAGATTGCTGGGGTAAGTTTGCAGTTTAGGGAGTCTAGGTGGTTCATCCATTCTTGGATCTGAGGGGGTTGTTCGTGATTGGAGAAGACAAGAATTTCGTTTTTTTCTTGGTTGAGTTTGAGGTGGTTGAGGGTTAGCCAATTTTCTACTTTTGAAAGTGTGGAGTTGAGTCGGAGGATGTCTTTAAGGGAGGATATTTCGAGGTACAGCTGGGTGGCGTCAGTATATAGATGATAAGTGATATTTGCTTACTTTAGAATGGTAGTGATCTAAGAGGCAGTGGGTAAAGCATTTGCACATAACCAACAGTAATACTGTGAAAATACCACGAAAGGACACCACACCAGTTTAGGAAAATATCCACAATTTTATATACTTAAAACATGACCAAAACGATAAAAATCCAACATACAAAACTTATAAATATGCACTTTGCAAGAATACTTTAAAAATGCAGTTCTTCAAAGTCGGTAGCTCCGTCCGGTGCTACTGCGGTACTGAAAACAACAGAAACCAACAGTTCCATCAGACCGCGTCAGTCAGGGTTTCGGCAGACTCATACACAGTACCTTTTGTGTTGCGGCGGACACATTGCTGCGGGCCGGTCGTGGCAACCGTCATTGTTGTGGTGTGAAGCGGTGCGTAGCGGCGTGCGGTACCCTCTAGTCGCGGTGCAGGCAACGGCTCGGTGATGGTCGTCCAGTATTGTCAGTGAGCACAGGGCTGCCGTGTGGAGTGCAGGCAGTGCTCGATGCGGTGCTGACAGATCACGGAGTAGGTGACAGAGCCAGTTGTGGGGAGCAGGCGTCGGTCTGTCCGTACTGTAGTGTGGGACGTGGCGGTGTGACATGAGACTTACAAGCGGTGCCCCCAGGCCACGATGCGGTCACTGAAGTTGCGGCCAGCGTGCAGCGATGGCATCGGTGAGACCAGGGTAGCAAAGTGAAGCAAGAAGGTGCAGTACCCCACAGGTCACGGTGCAAGCAGCGGCTCGGTGGTGGCGGCGGTGGTCATCGTCATTGGTGAGACCAGGGTTACGGTGCGAGCTGCGTAGTGTGCCCTCTGCAGTGCCTTCAGGACACGGAGCCGGCGACGGACTCGGTGACGGAGTCGCTGCTTTTCCCACTCTGTGGCAACTGAAACCGCAGTTCCAGAAGTTTGTACCCAGAACTTGGTGAAGTCTTTGCGGTCCCTGAGACTTCAGAACAGGAGTAAAGCTCGGTTTCAAGCCCTTGGAGATACTCAGAACAAGTAAAGAAAGTTCAGTCCAGTCCTTTCACTGCCCAAGGCAGAAGCAGCAACTGCAAGCTAACACAGCAAAGCAACAGCACAGCAAAGGGGCAGTATTCCTGCTAGCAGTTCTTCCAGCTCTTCTTCTTGGCAGGTTCGTTGATTCCAGTGAATTCTAGAGTTCTGGGGTTTGGGACCCAATATTTATACTGCATTTCTCTTTGTTCTCTGGGGCAGAGAGTGTCTGAGCCCAGCCCAAACCAGTTCTGTCCTCTCTGGTCCGGCTTCCTGGCAGGAGGTGGAGACAGCATTGTCCAAGGAAGACCAGGCCCATTCAAGTGCAAGGAAATCTCCTCCCACTACTCTAAATGCATCCCAGGTCTAATCAGCCCAACCCTGACTCATCCAGAGAAAGGCAGGACACACCGACCCCCTCCAGTGGCTGTCTGTAGAGAATGCACATCACCAGCCCCTGGCACTCCAAAGCCAGACAGTTAATCCACAAACCCAGCAGAGGCACATAGGATGGCAAGGAAAAAAAATACCTACTTTCTAAAAGTGGTATTTTCAAATACAGAACATAAAATTCATCTTTACTAAAAGATGCATTTTTATATTCTGAGTTCAGGCATACTTAACCCCATTTCCCTATCTTGTCCCAATGGGAAGATGTGCTTATAAGATGTTATAAGCAAGCTCCCATTCTATCCTATGGGACAGATAGCCTTTCCATAGATAAAAACAAAATGCACTGTAATTCACTACCAGGACATGTCACACACATCAGTGCATGTCCTACCTTTAATATACACCGCACCCTGCTCATAGGGGTGACTTACATGTAGGAAAAGGGAAGATTAGGACCTGGTAAGTGGGTGCACTTACCAGGTCGACATGGCAGTTACAAAACTGCACACAGACACTGCAGTGGCAGGTCTGAGAACCCTTTACAGAGCTGCTTGTGTGGCCGTCACAACCAGTGCTGCAGGCCCACTAGCAGCATTTGATTTACAGGCCATTTCACCCTCAGTGCACTTTACTAGGGACTTACTAGTAAATCAAATATGCCAATCATCAAAACACCAATTCATAACAGAATTTACGATAGGAGCACTTGCACTTTAACACTGATCAGCAGTGAGAAAGTGTGCAGAGATACTAAACCAGCAAAAACAGAGTCAAAACCGGGAGGTCAGAAAGCAAAAAGACAGGGGAAATACGTCACAAAATGCCAGGTCTAACACTGACAATTGACCAGACTTTTACGGGCAGGGAGCATTGGCCCTTTTTAACTTTCTTGCTACCAATAGTGCAACTTTAAAGGTAGGGAGTGGAGAAATTGGTTTGCTGACTGGCAACATCTAATGTTGTGGGTTCCTGTCAGTCTTGATTCCTCTAGAATGAACATAGCATCTGACCAGGACTTGCTCTGGTAGAGGATGGACCAGGGCATGTGAGAGCTCAGCAAAGCAACCAGGCTTTAGGCATGTGCATGTGACGGGGGTTTGTTTGATGGGGTGGCTCATGAGATCAATCAGTGCTTCATAAAAATATTTACATATTTTAAAGCCTTTCAGACATTTTCGCTGTTGAAAGAAAAGTGCCATCGTAATTGCCTTTTCTTAAAACTAAACCAAGTTAAATTGACCAATTTGTGACACCTATTGCTCCGCTGAATAAAAATAAATCACAGATAATGCATATTACAGCATATCTACACAGAAAGGCACCATTGCAATTCATAAAGACATCCCTTAGGAACACTTCTTCTGACACATTAGTAAATATTAGTACACGCTGATCTTGTTTTTAATGTTTCAGCACACACCCTACTGTTATCTGCAGGATGTGATGTTTTTCTAGTGGCAACATTTTGCCATCCGACCTTGATCATGCCTTGTTATGAATATTCATTTAGAAGTCATTTCAGTTTTTTGGAAGTCCGAATTGTTCCCATGATTAGCATTGAGAAAGTGCCTGCTTAACATGAAAGGGAACTCTGTTTTTGGCCCAAGACAAATTGAACTCTGACATCATCGGATTTTTACGTCAGATCAAACTTAAAAATAGAGCAAACATAAGAGCCAGAGGTGTAGCTATTATTACTTCAACACGTGCAATGACACCAAGATCGAGGGACATCCTTGGTGCGCCGCTGATAAGAGTCAAATCTAGTAAACAGATGGTAAAACAAGCATTTGCAATGCAATAGGTCTCACATTCACGCGAGTTTGAGCTATTGGCATTGTAAATGACAATGCCTTTTATTTATGTTTTGGGTTTTAAAACATAAATAAAGGCATTGTCATTTACAATACTAATAGCTTAAACTCTCGCAAATGCGGGACCTATTGCATTGCAATAAAGGGTCTTCTCGACCGCTTGTTAGATTGTAAATATCAGAGGAAGAGACCGGCCTGTGACGTATTCAAAGTAGTGATAAATAGTGCAGTGAAGATAGATTACTAATTTCTATCATATGATTTTTGAATGTCATTGACACACTCCAAAATGGTGCTGTATTTTACAACTCTGTGGCAATCCTCTGTCTGTGTTCATGAACTGTTTCTAATGTTTGGATTTTGGACATGACAGTATGTGGCTGATTACGAGTCTGGCGGTTCACGGACCACTAGACTTGTGGGGGCGCGGCGGCAGCGGTCTCCCAACCGCCCTGTTACGATTAGGGTGGTCGAACCGCCATTGCCCCACTGCAGCCGCCAGGGAACCGCCAGCCCTGGCGGTGTTGCGGCGGTCAGGAGGCATCAATTTGCGGTCCTGCCAAGAATATTAGGAGTTTCCTCTCTGCCATTGTTTTCTATGGCGGTACCTCCTGCATGAAAACCCTGACTCTGCTAACTGTGGTGCATGCAGGGGGGCACAACATGTGCCCCCCTGTGTGTATGCACCCCAGGTCCTGCATGGCATGGACTTTTTAGTCCATGCCATGGAGGAACTGTTTTTGGCGTTCCCATTGCAATGCCCATTTTGTCCTCCTGTCCGCCTGTCTGGTGGGAAAAAATCCCACCAGACAGGAGGAAACTTCTAATCTAGCGGGAGGCCTGATCATGTTTTTGGCGGCAGGGAGGACTCAGCTCTGCACCATCAAAGTCGTAATCAGGCCACTATGTGTAGTAATTAATGTTTATTTCGGGCACTGCCCATAAAACACATCATATTAATACAGCACCATTACTCTTAAATACATTAAAAGGTCACGCAATTTAGAAAACATAAAACATCATTGTACAATTACCACACTCTAAAACCATAAAAGCCGGTTAAAAGTCAGTATATCGACAATAAAAAGAGAAAGGGATGTCATCTAGGTGAGTAGACGGCTCTAACGAGCAACTAATTATACAATTAGACGGATACAGTTACCACCGAACATGAAAATTCATATATTTGCACCTGGGAAAAATGTGCAAAACGGGAAACATAGGGGACTAAGGAGAGAGATACCAATAGGGGACAGGAAAATAGATACATGTGCATCATTTCAAAAGCTTATATTTTGAGTATAAGAAAGCATAAAACTATAGGCGGGTAATAAGTTCATGACCAACATGAGCACAGAGTAACCCAACACTACTAATGTTTATCAATTCTCTGTCATTCTTTGGGATTAAGGATGGCCTTCCTCCTTAATGCCCAGGCGATATACAAGTATTTGGAGGCCGCAAGAGCTAAAAGTTCTCTTGTATCGCTCTTGAAGAGTCTCTCCGCTTCCCAGTAGTGTCTGACTCCCATAAGGTTACATGCAGCCAACAACCATTTTTTCCGAGCATTTTTATAGTGGGGGCAGAACAACATAAAGTGGGATTCTGTTTCCACTGTGTTTGGACAGTTTGGACAAAGGTAGGTCTGGGGGAATACATTTGCCCATTTAATGGTATGCGATTTCAGGGGCAAAACCCCACACCTGTATTGAACATACAGACATTTTAATTGGTGTGGATACATCCTATTCATAAATGGTTCAAACGCTGGTGAGCTCTTGTGGTTCAGGAACTTGCCTGTGAGGGTGTTGGTTTGGTGCGCTTCCCACGTTTGGGCTAAGACTGCCTCCCAGTAGGACTGTTTGACTCTTATGGCATCTCCTTTTACTATTGAGTCAGGTGCTGACCATAAATCAATCATGCCTATTCTGAATGAGGTGTCTCGTATGTGTTTCAGCCACAGGGTGTTCTCACTTTTCTATCAAGGGCAAAAGATCTTTCACACACTCTCTATAAGATGCCAATTCAGGTGTGGACGATAATCTGACCCAGGGGGTGGCGGTCGCATTGTAATCAGCCCTGTGGGACCGCCGCCTTGTAGGCGCGTGGTCCCACTCCCTGAAACGATGGCGGATGGACTGAAGTCCGTCTACCATTGTAATCAGCCCCATTGTTATTAGTAGTGTTATTAATAATAAAAAACATTATTTTTGTTATTATTGTTATTATTATTATTATTATTATTATTATTATTATTATTATTATTATTATTATCATTGTTATTAATAGTATTATGGATATTATTATTATTATTATTATTATTATTATTATTATTGTTATTATTATTATTTGCTTTTTTATTAATATATATTTTGGAATGCTTATATCATTTTGATTAAAATTCCTTTTTGGGGGTGTGAATATGGTACTATTTAATGTATTTGTCAAAGTCAATATTGCATTTTGTAATAGAAGTGTTTATAATTTCCGTACTGCTATTGTATATCCAAGAAAGTGACTCAAACAGATGGACTCACAAAGAACAAATATATATTTCCACTACAATGTTTCAGCTTCCGCCTTCCTCAGGTAGTACTAGATGGTTTGCTCAGTGGCTGCACAGATGACACTGCTACATTTTCAAAAACCATCATGAGTGAAGATTCCATTTGGAATGTGGACCCACAACTCAGCAATAATTAATAAGAAACTTGACCAGCCTGTAGCCAATCATTTTAAGCTTGTGGATTATTTGTTATCAGATTAGAAGATTTTTCATGTGTAATATGTCTTAAAGGAAGAACTACTGGACTCCAGAGAAAACATCTGGATGTACCATTTAAAATCACTGCATCCAGATGGACTGAACTTCACTGACAATTACCACATGATTACTGAAGATCTCAAGAGATCTCAGGACTGCGTTGATTCCACATTCCAAAGGGAAACTTCACTCATGATGCTTTTTGGAAAATTCAGCAGTGTCATCTGTGCAGCTATATACATATATATATATATATATATATATATATATATATATATATATATATATATATATATATATCTATATATATATATATATATATATATATATCTATGTATATTATCTACTGGCGGTCGCCAGTAGATAGTTATAGTTAAAACCTATTATCCATAGGAAATCCGCGACATTCTATTTGAAATAACGTTGGCGCCGGTTGACGAATCTTCGCGAAAGTTTCCAACTTGTTGGGGCGCTCCGGTCCGCTCCTATCCTGAAAGTCTCGGGGTGATACGTCAAGCGGGGGCCGAGAAAAAGGGGGTCCCAAAACGCGTTTTCCCCATTCATTTTTCCATAGGAACCTTTAGTCGCAGCTACAGCCCGAACTGCTGAACGGAATTACACCAAATTTGGCAAAGAGGTAGCCCTTGGTTCAGTGTCGTGCCTTTTGCTTAAATGGTGTAAATCCATTCAGTAGTTCCTGAGAAAATCAAAAGTCAAGTCACATATATATCTGGGCGGAGCCTAACCACACATGTCATTGTGAGATCTGATTGGCTGTCAGCACTTCATCCTGGAATTGCTGGCAGCCATCTTGGGACCAATATAAATGATAGTACCTCATTGAAATGCATTGTAGTGAATAGAAGATTTTGAGGGTCACCAAAAGGAGAACTATAAAGGGTGATAACAGGCTTTAGTTACATTAGAATGTATTTGTTGATGGTACCATACTAATTTTAGGAATTGTGGTGTATTCTAAGGTGATTTTACCATGTGAAAAACCTTCTGCTGGGATATCATGAATCATGTTTGAGAGAACACTATTTTCTCATGCTTGTCCCATGGAGGTTTGGAAGGTGCTCCAGAAGCTAAAATGAGAGCATATTTTCTGTAAATTCACATTATCTTTCTCACTCATGTGAGAATGAAGTCTGACATTCTCAGTAAAACATGTACATCCAACAAGGGCAGAGACTGTCAGTTGATTCCTTTGTGTTCTACTGCAGCTTCCCAGAGTGTTCTAAAGAACAACTAGAGTGCTAACAGCCTTACTTATGACAAAAGTATGGCACACCTGAAGCCATCTTGATTGGAATAAACTGGTAACACTTAAAACATTTAATTTAAAAAGGAACAAAATGATGGGGTTCATTTTGTCATAGAAATTATGGTTAGTGCTGTAGAAAGAAAAATTAGGACATATTTCAAGTGTGATCTCAAATATCTTCCTGTTATATTTCAACAGGAGCAGCCTGCCAGTTGATGCCTTTGTGTTCTACTGCAGCTTCCCAGAGTGTTCTAAAGAACAACTAGAGCGCTAACAGCCTTACTTATGACAAAAGTATGGCACACCTGAAGCCATCTTGATTGGAATAAACCGGTAACACTTAAAACATTTAATTTAAAAAGGAACAAAATGAGGGGTTCTTTTTGAAATAGAAATTATGGTTAGTGCTGCAGAAAGAAAAATTAGGGCATGTTTTAAGTGAGATCTCAAATCCTCTTCTATTTCATTAGAAAATTCTGACATGCAGACTGAAACAATCACTTTCAATACCAGCAGCAGACTACCAGTTAACTCCTGGTGAGCAGTAGCTTTACTCCAGTGATCTAATGAGCAACTAGAGTGCTAACATTCTGAATTTATGGCAGATGTGAGACACATCTGAATGCCTTCTTGATGGAATCAAAGTAAAAAACTGAAAGCATTTCCTACTGAGGAGACTGCAGTAAATGAAGAAATTAGGAAACTTCATAACAAAGAAGTCTTCCAAGATGGCCACCAGTGAAAAAAGAGCCCAAATGTAGCACAAATATTACCCAGATGTAGCCCACATATAGCCCAATGACAAAAGTGTGCAAAACACTTTTTATTTTTAGTTTTTGCAGTTTTATGTAGTGCAGACTGGTCAGGTATTGGAGCATTGCATCTTAAAACATGCCCCCCTACACTACAAAAACACCACTGCACTACCTTAAACCCTAAAACACTACCCCCAGCACGACCCCCTACACTACACAAGCACCACTGCACTATCCTAAACCCTCAAACACTACCCCCAGCACGACCCCCTACACTACCCAAACACCACTGCACTAACCTAAATCCTAAAACACTACCACCAGCACGACCCCTACACTACCCAAACACCACTGCACTACCCTAAAACATGACCCCCTACACTACACAAACACCACTGCACTACCCTAAACCCTAAAATACTACCCCAGCACGACCCCCTACACTACACAAGCACCACTGCACTACCCTAAACCCTAAAACACTACCCCCAGCACGACCCCCTACACTACACAAACACCACTGCACTACCCTAAACCCTAAAACACTACACCCAGCACGACCCCTACACTACCAAAACACCACTGCACTAACCTAAATCCTAAAACACTACCCCAGCACGACCCCTACACTACCCAAACACTACTGCACTACCCTAAAACATGACCCCCTACACTACACAAACACCACTGCACTACCCTAAACCCTAAAACACTACCCCCAGCACGACCCCTACACTACACAAGCACCACTGCACTACCCTAAACCCTAAAACACTACCCCCAGCACGACCCCCTACACTGCCCGAACACCACTGCACTGCCCTAAACCCTGAAACACCAGCCCCTGCATGACCCCTACACTGCCCGAACACCACTGCACTGCCCTAAACCCTGAAACACTACCCCCAGCAAGACCCCCTACACTGCCCGAACACCACTGCACTGCCCTAAACCCTGAAACATCACCCCCAGCAAGACCCCCTACACTGCCCGAACACCACTGACCTAAACCCTGAAACACCACCCCCAGCACGACCCCCTACACTGCCCGAACACCACTGCACTGCCCTAAACCCTGAAACACTACCCCCAGCATGACCCCCTACACTGCCCGAACACCACTGCTCTGCCCAAAACCCTGAAACACCAGCCCCAACACGACCCCCTACACTGCCCGAGCACCACGGCACTGCCCTAAACCTTGAAACACCAGCCCCTGCACGACCCCCTACACTGCCCGAACACCACTGCACTGCCCTAAATCCTGAAACATCACCCCCAGCACGACCCCCTACACTGCCCGAGCACCACTGCACTGCCCTAAACCCTGAAACACCAGCCCCAGCACGACCCCTACACTGCCCGAACACCACTGCACTGCCCTAAACCCTGAAACACCAGCCCCAGCACGACCGCCTACAGTGCCCGAACACCACTGCACTGCCCTAAACCCTGAAACACCAGCCCCAGCACGACCCCTACACTGCCCGAACACCACTGCACTGCCCTAAACCGTGAAACACCAGCCTCAGCACGACCCCCTACACTGCCTGAACACCACTGCACTGCCCTGAACCCTGAAACACCAGCCCCAACACAACACCCTACACTGCCCGAACACCACTGCACTGCCCTAAACCCTGAAACACCAGCCCCAGCACGACCCCTACACTGCCCAAACACCACTGCACTGCCCTAAACCCTGAAACACCAGCCCCAGCACGACCCCCTACACTGCCCGAACACCACTGCACTGCCCTAAACCCTGAAACACCAGCCCCAGCACCACCCCCTACAATGCCCGAACACCACTGTACTGCCCTAAACCCTGAAACACCACCCCTGCACCGCCCCTACACTGCCCGAACACCACTGCACTGCCCTAAACCCTGAAACACCACCACCTGCATGACCCCCTACACTGCCCGAACACCACTGCACTGCCCTAAACCCTGAAACACCACCCCTGCACCACCCCCTACACTGCCCGAACACCACTGCACTGCCCTAAACCCTGAAACACCACCCCCTGCACCGCCCCCTACACTGCCCGAACACCACTGCACTGCCCTAAACCCTGAAACACGACCCCCAGCATGACCCCCTTTACTGCTCGAACACCACTGCACTGCCCCAAACCCTGAAACACCACCCCAGCATGACCCCCTACACTGCCCGAACACCACTGCACTGCCCTAAACCCTGAAACACCACCCCTAGCACGACCCCCTACACTGCCCGAACACCACTGCACTGCCCTAAACCCTGAAACACCACCCCCAGCACGACCCCTACACTGCCCGAACACCACTGCACTGCCCTAAACC
The DNA here is from genome assembly GCA_963921515.1 of Calotriton arnoldi. Lineage (NCBI taxonomy): Eukaryota > Metazoa > Chordata > Amphibia > Caudata > Salamandridae > Calotriton > Calotriton arnoldi. The sequence goes on along the minus strand of CAWUFW010007012.1, from coordinate 737,396 downwards.
CTAAAACACCACCCCCAGCACGACCCCTACACTGCCCGAACACCACTGCACTGCCCTAAACCCTAGAACACTACCCCCAGCATGACCCCCTACACTACCCAAACACCACTGCACTACCCTAAACCCTAAAATACTCCCCCAGCACGACCCCCTACACTACCCGAACACCACTGCACTGCCCTAAACCCTAAAACACTCCCCCAGCATGACCCCCTACACTACCCGAACACCACTGCACTGCCCTAAACCCTAAAACACTCCCCCAGCACGACCCCCTACACTACCTAAACACCACTGCACTGCCCTAAACCCTAAAACACTACCCCGCATGACCCCCTACACTACCCAAATACCAATGCACTACCCTAATCCCTAAAACACTACCCCCGCACAACCCCTACACTACCCAAAGACCACTGCACTACCCTAAACTCTAAAACAATACCCCCGCACGACTCCCTACACTACCCAAAGACCACTGCACTACCCTAAACCCTAAAACACGACCTCCTACACTACACAAACACCACTGCACTACCCTAAACCCTAAAAACTACCCCCAGCACGAACCCCTACACTACCCAAACACCCCTGCACTACCCTAAACCATAAAACACTACCCCCAGCAGTACCCCTACGCTACCCAAACACCACTGCACTACCCTAAACCCTAAAACACTACCCCCAGCAGTACCCCTACACTACCCAAACACCATTGCACTACCCTAAACCCTAAAACACTACCCCCAGCAGTATCCCCTACACTACCCAAACACCACTGCACTACCCTAAACCCTAAAACCCTAAAACACTAACCCCAGCACGACCCCTACACTACCCAAACACCACTGTACTACCCTAAACCCTAAAACACTCCCCCAGCACGACTCCCTACACTACCCAAACACCACTGCACTACCCTAAACCCTAAATCTACCCCCAGCATGACCCCCTACACTACACAAACACCACTGCACTACCCTAAACCCTAAAACACTACCCCTGCACAACCCTCTTCACTACCTAAACACAACTGCACAATTTGTTACAGGCGTTGCAACGCAGGCCTGTGGTGCTTACTGGAAGTACCTGGTGGGCTAGTTGGGCCCCAGGGACTCTCAGGATTCAAGGTGACCTAATCCCCCAACTTAAAACGCGCCACGGGGCGCGTTTGCACAGTGGTGAAGGGAGGGGTGGGGCCTCAGGTGACATGTGCGCAAACACGCCCTATGGTGCGTTTTAAGTTGGGGAGTTAATTCCCTTTGAATCCTGGGGGCCAACTAGCCCACCAGGTACCTTCAGTAAGCACAACAGAGTTGCGTTGCAGAGAGGTGAAAAAAGTGCGTGGCCTCGGAACTCAGCTCTGTGGTCCTAACTGTAGGTACCTGGGGGCTAGTTGGGCCCCAGGGACCCTCAGGATTCAAGGGGACTTAATCCCGCAACTTAAAATGCGCCACGGGGCGCGTTTGCACACATGTCACCTCAGGCCCCCCTCCCTTCACCACTGTGCAAACGCGCACTGGCTCTGGTTAGTCAGAGTCAGTTACCACCAGTACCTGTCTGAAAAAGTTGTGGGCACAGGATGATTTTGCAACAAGGCCTCTTTCTGCTCCTCTGTTGGTTCTTTCTGCACATCTTTTGCTTCTTTCTGTGCGTTTTTTCTTCTTTCTTCACATGTCCTACCTCTGTTGGCATAGTTAGAAACTAGCATTTAAAAAACCTTTGAATTTCACTTAAAAAATCATAGGTTTCAGGCACGTTATGGTTAGAAATTAGCATTTAAAAAACCTTTGAAATTCACTGAAAAAACCATAGGGTTCAGGCACGTTATAGTTAGAAATTAGCATTTAAAAAACCTTTGAAATTCACTGAAAAAACCATAGGTTTCAGGCACGTTATAGTTAGAAATTAGCATTTAAAAACCTTTGAAATTCACTGAAAAAACCATAGGTTTCAGACACGTTATAGTTAGAAATTAGCATTTAAAAAACCTTTGAAATTCACTGAAAAAACCATAGGTTTTAGGGACAGTTATAGTTAGTTGGACATTGCACTCGTACAAAACCCGTGAAATTCCCCTGTTATAGTTAGTTCAGCTAACTATAACTCCCGCCCCGCAATGCACTGCTGATGACGTCACATATTACATCACTCATGACATGGTCAGTGACATCACTGATGACATCACTGATGACATCTCAAATGACATCACTGATGACATCATCCATGTGATAATTTCATGCATCTTCTCACACCCTAATATAACTTTTGATACACCCACTCTAAATTACAGACTGCCATTCTCAAAACCATAGACACTCCAACACCAAAAACTACATACCCACTCACTGATTCTTAGGTCTACACACACATCCACTCACTCACCTGTACAGTCACTCATACTTACAGTCACTCAGTACAGGACTATCATATGCACTCATACACCTATATAAACACTCACACACCGCCACTCATCCATAGAGGTACTCACACACCTAGTCAGTCATGCAAAAAATTAATCACACACCCATTTACTCACCTATACAGTTATACACACACCAGCTCACTTACTCATACAAATACTAGCACATTCTTACGCTCTTATACAATAACTGATACAAGCACACACGCATCCATACAGCCACTCTCACAATAACACACTCTCACTTATAGCCATTTAAATACTCTAACACACATATATACTGCCTTTTACATATGTAGTTACTCGCACATGTACCACTGAGATATACATTCACTCACTAACACACCCATACACACACTCACCCACCCAAGCAGTCCATCACAGATGCACTCTTGAAATCATGCACCCAGTGAATCACCCACTCACACATCTATGTATAGAGTCACTCACACCCCACCCACACAAACACTCAGGCAGCCATACAGATACTCAGAGAACCAATCAATAACCCATATAGACACTCATGTAGCTATTCGCAAATCCATGCATCCACTTACACACCAACAAACAGACGGATACAGACATTCACACAGTTTAGTCACTAACCCATGCATTCAGTAAGATACGTTTAATCACTCACTTGTAGAGTCAGTCACTCACGTACTAAATCATCCATTCAGACACTTATACACCCACTCATTCTTCAATACGCCTTTCCCTATATATATTAAACATATTTAAACTTTACAGAAACACACAGTCACTGGATGATGTCATCAGTGATGTCATCGGTGATGTCATTTGAGATGTCATCAGTGATGTCATCAGTGATGTCACTGACCATGTCATGAGTGATGTAATATGTGACGTCATCAGCAGTGCATTGCGGGCGCGAGTTATAGTTAGCTGAACTAACTATAACAGGGGAATTTCACGGGTTTTGTACGAGTGCAATGTCCAACTAACTATAACTGTCCCTAAAACCTATGGTTTTTTCAGTGAATTTCAAAGGTTTTTTAAATGCTAATTTCTAACTATAACGTGTCTGAAACCTATGGTTTTTTCAGTGAATATATATATATATATATATATATATACACCATGTGATCAAGACCCTTCCGGGTCGAAAAGCGTCAGGGAGGCTTAGGTCTTCACGAGCAAGAATAAAGATATTGAAATCTGCAACAAACTGTGGTCCGTGCTCCATTTCCTGGGTGAACTGGCATTGTAAAGTGGAGTGCAGCTAATATATATATATATGTGCACATGAAGGAAGTCTTGGCACTCTGGTTGCAGGTAAGATGTGTTTATTCAACTTAAGCTACAGCAATGGTTTTTTGGATGCGTTTCGGCAACTCACTTCCTTTGTCAACAATGTACCGCCATTTTCCAAACATTTTTATGGTCACATATAAGTAAACACCATGACTGACATGGAAAAGATACATGGTTTCTCTTTCCTTCACTGCAAAAACAGGGAAAACAATCATAATCCATCTTAAATGTGTGCCATACCTGATATATCTCAAGCTTACACTTCTCATGTTTCATTTTGCATTTCAGTAATAATCTGAGTCACCTACATAGTAACATACACTTTACAATCATTCATTTGACTTGCAGTGGTTAATTTTCAATCAAGCCCCTCAGGGCCATTGCTCACAACTCTGGGGATTCTATTATCAAAATATACTAAATACTTAGAGTCCAATTACGATGCGGCCCGCAAAGGGTTGCATCGTAATGGGCTGCTCGGTTTACTTTCCGACCGCCTCATTGTGATAGTTTCCTCAATGGGAGCTGTTACAGCCCGTTTACGGCCGTAACACGAGCTCCCATTGAGGGAAGGGAGCATGCGACCGAACAGTGTTCGGTCACATTGAAATGAGTTAGTCGGGAGTGCTGACCGGGTGCCGGTCGGTCCCAGGACCGAATGGGTGTCGGACGGAAGCAATTCCGCCTGTCATCAGAATAAGCCCCTTAATACTTAAATTCATGATGCCATTGTGGGCCATTCTAGACTTATCCCATCTAACCAATGTCTCTTGATTATTGTGCACTTCTTCCTGTATCCGTGCTCTAAACATTCTTCAAAACTTCTGTTTCTTGTTCACCTTACTTAGACTACCCTGTAGAGAAGCACACATAAAATAAAGGTTATATTTTTCTAACAAAATGGCAAACCTTTACCATGAAAGTCACAGGGTCATGTGATACAAAAGCTTTTAAAATTTCTACAATCAATAAAGGGTTAGGATCAGCTAAATGTACAAATTATAAGTGTCTATACTTTCTCTCCTTACAAATGTACATACATCTCTTCATCATGGTTCAGGTCTCAAGGTTCTTTACAGTCTAGTGATAAGATGTGTCTAGATTCCATAATCCAAATTTCTACTCACTGTTTCCTCCTCTCTCATCACTCATTGACACCATCAATCACACTGTATTTTATGTCTTTATATATATATGTTGGTAATCTCGTCTGTTCAGTTAGCCTATGAGGAAGGGCGTTAGCCCGAAACGCGTCAGGTCACTGCTGACAGTGGATGTGCCAGATACCTTCCCTGACCCTACAACGCCGACCTGGGAGTGCGCCATGCCTTGGGGTACCTGTGAGTTGTTACATATCTGGCCAACCCGGCCGGGAGGTGCACCGCCGCAGATGCAAGCGGCTCTGCTGCTGTTCATTGTGATAGCGCTGCGGAACAGAATGGCAAGCGGCAGCATAGGGGGAGATGTTTTCTGGCACACCAAGATTTAAAGAACATTGACATTTACAGAAAGATGCCAGCAGCCCACAGGGGTTATATTGATGGACTTCCAGTCCCAGGATTCTTTGCAACTTTACTCACCTGAGTGTGATTGGTTTGAAAATAAAGGGAGAGCGCTGGAGAGTCTTCGTGTTGGTAATCTTGTCTGTTCAGTTAGCCTATGAGGAAGGGCGTTAGCCCGAAACGCGTCATGTCACTGCTGACAGTGGATGTGCCAGATACCTTCCCTGACCCTACAACGCCGACCTGGGAGTGCGCCTTGCCTTGGGGTACCTGTGAGTTGTTATATATATATATATAAATATATATGCATGCAAAAATGTAAACCAACTCGTGAACAGAGGATTCAGACGAACTCCATGGCAAATTGTTTAGCAAATGTTTATTTTAGAGCGTGCAGAATGACTGTCTACGCTTTTCAACTGCTCACAGCAGCCTTGATCACGACAGTAAGCGCCTATTTTTTGAGAACTTATATAGTGGTAAATACAAGTGATAAACATAAACAAAAGGTGCAATCGACATAGAAAACATATCCAATTCAAAGTGTGCACATACATTGGCATAAATTCAGTTAAATACTAGCTGTGTTTACAGGGAGGAATATTACAATTATAAACGTCTCCATAGCAATCTCTTTGAGAAATTCTATATTTAAGTTTAAGAAACCCAAATTAATACAACTATAAAATGTTGTTCTAATCACAGAAAGGAAAGGAAATGACCTACACATATTCCCTTGTTTTCGTGGTACTTTATTTCATATTAGTAAAACATAATGCTATCAATAGTTTAAATAATTCAGTGTTTAAACCACAGTTGGTTCAAAATCAATAATACCACAAACAAGGGGCCTGGGACTATTCATAAACATCCCAACCTCTTATACATTTAATTTTCAAAAGAATTAATGGGCAAGTACCGTATGTACGCCATGTAGTGTATCTATATCACATAATATAAAGTGCACTACTGTGAAGTTAATCCAAAACAAAAAAAGTATATACATGTCCAGCTTGGGGCAGGAAAACCCATCAGAGTTCATGCCATATAATATTAAAAATGATAGGCGGATAGCGAATATATACCATCTCCTCATAGAATCATGTATACACTGAAATGTAATAGAGAAGATAGCATGGAAAGAAAAATAGAAAGTGGAATCTGAAGTTAAAGAGTTAATGATTCAACGTAGCTCACAAAATGAGAATGTTAAAACTGATGAAAATTAAAAACTCTGGTCTGAGTGTTGCACAATGTACACAATGCTTATCAATAAATAGAAAGTAACCGCACATGTTAAGAGAGAGGTGTATCATGTGCTCATATTTTTCTCTCAAAGAAGGCAGGTGTGTAATTCTTCGTCTATATTGAGACCCACAGGTTCCATGCTATCTAGTTCTAAGATGGACCAGGTTTCAAGTTTTCACAGTTCTTTCTCCCTGTCCCCTCCTCTTTTCTTTTTAGGTATTTGTGCCACACAGCTATATCTCAGGGCTGTGGGATCACCTGGATAGATTTTTTCAAAATGGCGGGCAAATGGGTAACTGCGATCTTTGTGTATGATGGCACGGATTTGCTGTAAAATTTCCTTGTGTGCCGGCAAACTGGTGCTACCCACATAAATTTTCTTGCAGGGACACAAAAGAATATATACAACATAGTCTGATTTGCTTGTCAGATTGCCCCTTATTTTTATGATTTTGTTGAATGGTGTTTCTAAGCAAGTTCGATTCTCACCATTCCTACATGCCTTGCACTTAAAGCACTTTCTGAAGCCATCATATTTCATCAACCAGGTTTGGGGTCTAGCTTTTCTTTCAAAATCGCTTTTGACTAGATAGTCTCTCATTGCCGTTGACTTCCTATAGGTAATCATAGGTCGTCTAGGTATTAATGGACCTATGATTGGGCATTCTCTCAAAAGATGCCAATGCTGTGACATGATCTGACGTACCTTTTGGTGTTCCTGATTGTGTGTGGTTATAAACCTGGGTATATCTGTGGTGTTCATTCTTTTCATGCTGGTTTTAGTAGGATCAAACAGCGCTTTTTCCCAGTTTATGCATCTGGTTCTTTTGCAGGCTGTATTTAGGATATTATCAGAATACCCTCTTTGCTTGAACCTTTTCAGCATTTCATTTTCTGTAGCAGTATAGGATTCAAGGTTGCTACAGATTCTTTTAGCTCTGTATAATTTCCCAAAGGGAAGGCTTCTGATGAGTGGTGCTGGGTGGAAACTATTGGCATGGAGTATAGTGTTGCCAGCAGTGGGCTTTCTGAACACCGAGATTCCAAACCATTGGGTCCAACCATAACTCGGACATCCAGAAAGTCCTCTGTGGTGGAGCTGATATTAGCAGTGAATTTCAGATTTAAGTTGTTCACTTTGAGCTCTCTAACAAACTGTCTGGCCTCCCTCTCTGTGCCCAGCCACAACACAAAGAGGTCGTCGATATACCTTAGCCATAAAACTGTATGTTGTAGCCAATGTTCCATATCTTTGCCGCCGAGCACCTGCTCCTCCCACCAGCCCATGTGAAGGTTCACATAGCTGAGGGCAAAGCAGGTGCCCATCGCGGTCCCCCTCTACTGTTGATACAGTTGTCTGTCAAAGATAAACATATTATTAGTGAGGCACCATTCTGTCATTTCAAGAAGCATATTATTATGCAAGGCAAATCCCAATGGTCTCATGTGCAAGAAATGCTGTACTGCCCGTAGGCCATCTGTGTGGTGGATGCTAGTGTACAGGGTAGAAACGTCCAGTGTTATTAACAACATATCGCTTTCCCATTTGACATCATAGATATGCTTAAGGAAATCGGAGGTGTCTCTGATATAGGAAGGTAATGAACTGACAATAGGATTAAGGAAAACATCGATGTACTTGGAGGTATTTTCAAAAATGCTATCCTGAGCTGCTATGATCAGTCTCTCTGGTAGTTTTGTGCTGTCTTTATTCACTTTGGGAATCATGTAAAATGTGGGTATCACAGGGTATTCTTTTCTCAGGAAGCGATACTCATCCCAACTGAGGTGGCCTGTATCTTTCCAGAATTGCAGACATTCATGGAAATTCTCTTTGATGGATGTATAGTGCTCCATTGTAACAGGGATATAGCAATTCTTGTCGCTTAGTTGAGATAAAGCTTCTTTTTCATAAAGGCCTCGATCCCAGAGGACCACGTTACCTCCTTTGTCTGAAGGTTTCACTATCACTTCACCCATTTGTTTTAATCTCCCCACGGTTTCAAAAAAGTCTTTGTCTCTCTGATTGAATGTATTGGGATTCCGTTTAGCTGAGGCGTTGATACATCGCAATTCTTTGGTCATGATGTCTGAAAATATATCTATATTGTCCTTTGGTATATTAGGAATAAATCTAGATCTAGGTCTGAACGGAGTGATGCCTGCTCCTTTAATTAATCCAACGGATCTTTCTTCCGTTCCGTTTGTTGCCTCTTCCATATTCGACCTCCCTTCCTCTTGTAGGGCCAAAAGATTTCCTAGAATTTCATCTTCCGACATATCATTGTCTTTCTGTTGCACATCTGTGTCTGGCCAAGCAGAATTAAGAGATCTACTTGATCGCTTTTGCACCATGTGCGTTTTAGTGAGTTTTAATTTCCTCGTGAATTTATAGAGATCGAGTCTCGTGCTGGGATAATCAAAATTGTTCCTATGGCAATACGACAGTCAGTTTAATTTTTTTTTATATGTTTTTGTTAACATTTGCATTTGGTTGTATACTTTGTTGGTTGTGAATTTGTTTACTATTTGTTTACTATTTTTTATTAATTTGGTTCATAAACTGTGTAATTCCCTCTTCAAAGTGAATATATATATATATATATATATATATATATATATATATATATATATATATATACATCAATCAATCAATCAATCATATCATTTGTAAAGCGCACTACTCACCCGTGAGGGTCTCAAGGCGCTGGGGTGGGGAATGCTGCTACTGCTCAAAAAGCCAGGTCTTGAGGAGTTTTCTGAAGGTCAGCAGGTCTTGGGTCTGCCGTAGGTGGATGGGGAGGGTGTTCCAGGTCTTGGCGGCGAGGTGGGAGAACGATCTGCCACCGGAGGTCGCTCTTCGGAAGCGGGGGACTGTGGCGAGGGCGAGGTCGGCGGAGCGGAGCTGGCGGGTGGGGGTGTAGAAGCTGAGTCGTCTGTTGAGGTACGTTGGTCCGGTGTTGTGGAGTGCCTTGTGTGTGTGGGTGAGGAGCTTGAAGGTTATCCTCTTGTTGACCGGGAGCCAGTGCAGGTCTCTTAGGTGGGGTGTGATGTGGCTGCGGTGATGGATGTCGAGGATCAGGCGTGCAGAGGCGTTCTGGATGCGTTGGAGCCGTCTCAGGAGTTTGGCCGAGGCTCCTGCGTAGAGGGCGTTTCCGTAGTCCAACCTGCTGCTGACGAGGGCCTGGGTGACCGTTCTTCTCGTTTCAGTGGGGATCCACTTGTAGATCCTGCGGAGCATGCGGAGGTGTTGAAGCAGGCGCAGGAGACGGCGTTGACCTGTTTAGTCATGGAGAGGGTGGAGTCGAGGATTACCCCTAAGTTGCGTGCGTGGTCGGTGGGTGTTGGGGCGGTTCCCAGTGTGGTCGGCCACCAGGAATCGTCCCAGGCCGAAGGGGTGGATCCGAGGATGAGGACCTCCATCTTGTCCGAGTTCAGCTTCAGTCTGCTGTTCCTCATCCATTCAGTGACGGCCTTCATTCCTTCGTGAAGGTTGGTTTTGGCGGTGTGGGGGTCCTTAGTGAGGGAGAGGATCAGCTGGGTGTCATCGGCGTAGGAGATGATGTTGAGGTCGTGCCGACGGGCGACGTGGGCGAGCGGTGCCATGTAGATGTTAAACAGAGTTGGGCTGAGGGAAGAGCCCTGGGGTACGCCGCAGATGATCTCGGTAGCTTCGGAGCGGAAGTGGGGAAGGCGGACGCTCTGTGTTCTGCCGGAGAGGAAGGAGGTGGTCCAGTCCAGGGCCTTCTCTTGGATCCCGGTGTTGTGGAGGCGTGTTCGTAGTGTGTGGTGGCAGACCGTGTCGAAGGCGGCTGACAGGTCCAGGAGGATGAGGGCTGCCGTTTCTCCGTTGTTCAGCAGGGACTTGATGTCATCAGTGGCGGCGATGAGGGCAGTCTCGGTGCTGTGGTTGCTGCTATATGTTGATGTCCGTATTGAACCAGGATCTGGATGGGATGTTCCTGGTTTTTTTTAGTTTCAGGGGGGCTATCTGGTCTAGAATGGATGTCAGGGATGTGTTGTAGTGGTCAGTGAGTTCTGTCGTGGATAGATCATCCGAGGAGGTAGTGAGAAGGGAGTTGACTTTTTCCTCCAGGTCAGTCATGTTGATCTGATTGAGATTTCTGGTCCATTTGGGCTGTTCTTGGGTGGGGGGTTTTATAGTGGCTGGCTGTGTGAGGTGGAAGAGGATTAAGTGGTGGTCGGACCAATCTACGGGCAGGGTGTGGTTTATCATCACCGTGTCGCGGTTGGCTATGATGGCATCTAGGGTTGCACCTTTTTTGTGAGTTGTTTCTGTGCAGTGTTGCGTGAGGTTGTTGTTGCATAGTAACTCAATCAGGTTTTGGATTAGCGGGTTGTTATCTTCGTTCCAGTGTAGGTTGAGGTCGCCCAGAATAAGGTTGTTCGCGTCTCGTAGTGAGTAGTGGGCAAACAGGTCCGACAGGTGTTCGGTGAAAGTAGTGGAGTTGCCTGGGGGGGTGGTAAATAAGGTGGCAGGTAAGTGGTTTTTTGTTGCAAGTGTTGATGTTGACAGTTAGGCACTCAAAGGTGCTGTAGTTGGAGGAGTCTGTTTCCGTCACGGAAATATTGTCTCTGTGGATGATTGCTAAGCCTCCTCCTCTTTGGTCTTTTCTGTCTTTGTTGGTGATTGTAAAGCCAGGGGGACGAGAGTGTCCAGGAGTGGAAGGGAGGAATCATTAAGCCAGGTTTCGGTGATGAATGCTATGTCTATGTCGTGCGTGAGGATGGATTCTGCTAGTTCAGTGGCATGTTTGGTGGCTGATCTGCAGTTTATGAGCATGCAGTTAGTGGGGGTCGTCTCTGTTTTGGGTTTCTTCGTTAGGGGGACCGTGGGGATGTTAGTGCGGGTGGTCGGTGGCCTAGGTGAGTTTGGAGGGGCTTGGTCTCTTCCTAGTCCGGTGATCACCTGAATTTTGGATTGGAGGGTGACAACAATAGGATTGTCGTACGAGGAGGCGAGATCCGCTGCGTCGCTCTCAGACATAGCGTCCCTGGTTCTTTTTGGTCTCTGAGTCAGATTGGGGGGGGTTAGCTACCCATCTCTGGGGAGGGACAGAGGTCGGTCTGGGTTGTGTCTGGGTGGTGGAGGGGTGGGTGTGATGTGGATGCTGGGGCGCTGCGAGGTTGTCTAGGATTTCACTCAGGCCCCGGATTATAGTTGTTATCTGGGTTACCAGCATGGAGAGTCGCTGCTCAGTCTCTAATTTGTTGAGGTAAGGGGACTGAACCTGTGTGGGTGTGTTGGGCCTAGGGGGGGAGAGTCTCAGGGTGTTGGGCAGCTTAGTGGTGGCTGTGTTGTCTGTTTCGGGTCTGGGGAGAGAGGGTCTTAGGGAGACAGGTAGCCTAGATTTGGTTGTGTTATCCGTGTGGGATCTGGGCGTAGCCGAGAGTGCAGGGTGGCGGGGCACTTGTTGGGGTGTGGGAGCTATATTGCCTGTGGGTTCGGGGGGATGGGTGTTCAGGTTGTTCGGAGTGAGTTGGAGCGAGTGGAGGGCAGGTGGCGGAGTGGGGGTGAGAGCCGGCAGGGGGCAGCTGGGGATGAGAGCCAGCGGAGGGCAGTAGGGGGTCCTGTTCTCTATGGGGGTAGTGAGGGGGATGTCATGTGGTGAGGGGTCTTGTTGGGGTGTAGTTGCTTTGTTGCCTGAGGGTATAGGGAGGTGGGTGCTCAAGTTGTTCACCGTGGGTTGGGGTGGGTGGGGGGCAGGTGGTGGGTGGGGGTGAGAGCCGGCAAGTGGTGGGTGGGAGTGAGAGCCGAGGGTGGGAAGTAGGGGGGTCCTGTTATTCATGGGGTGGTGAGAGGGATGTCGTGTGGCGGGGGCGTGTGGGGTTGCTAGGTAGTATCGGAGCGGTAGGTGGCGGGTGGCGGTGAGAGCTGATTGGGGGGTAGAGGGTTCCTGTTCTCCCTGAGGGAGGAGCGGGGGGTGTTGTGAGGAGGTGGGCGGGCGGGGTAGCTAGGGAGTACCGGAGATGTGGGTGTCAGGTGGGGGTGAGAGCCGGACAGGGGTAGTGGAGGGGAAATGTTCTCTCTGGGGGTGGTGGGGGATGCCGCGTGGGGAGGGGTGTGTGCTGTTGTTAGTGAGTGCCGAAGCGGTAGCTGAGTTCAGACGGCTGGTCCGGTTCCTCCGGGGGGGGAGTAGGGGTGGGAGGGGAGGGGGGGTGTGAGAGGGTGCATTCCGGAGAGAGGGGAAGAGGGTGTCAAAGGCCTCTAGATTGTCGCTGTTGGCTTGTATCAGGACGGTGCCGTTGGAATAGATGGTCACCGTGGTATTTCCAGTATGCCTTGATCGGTAAGGGAGTGATATTGTTAGTTTGCAGCTGTGTGAGGTGTTGGTGGTTTTTGAAATGCTGAGCTGCGATCTGAAAATGGATTTCCATGATTCGTGTCTCTCAGTGTGGAAGATAAGGTCTGTTTTTACCTTTCCTTTGGGGTGGCAGTGGTAGGTGTCTGCGAAAAGTGACTCGGGTGCTGTCTGATCAGTTTCTGTTTAAAGTTCTTCTTCGCTTTGGGTGAGAGGTCAGGTGGGAAGCTGATCGTGAAGGAGTTCGGGCCATGCGGAATTACGTGGTTCGTAGAGGAGGGGGCGGTGTGGGCTGTCGTGTCGGGAGGCATTGTGTGTGGATGGGGCGGGGGGCGGGCTCCGTACTGGAGGGCGGTAAGTTGTGTCCGGGGAGTCTTCGGAAAGTAGTAGGAGAGAGATGGAGAGATTCAAGTTTGGAGAGATTCGGGTGGTTACTAGGGCTGGTAGAAGAGGGCAAACTCAGGGGTGCAGTGGATTGGGATGTGGACGGTGTGTATTGCGGGGTCGTCTCAGTCGAGAGTTAATGTACCTGGGCGTCCCTTTGGAAGTTAAGCGTGAATATATGGTGGTCACGCGTGCGTTCGGTCTCTGTCTCTGTCTGTGGTGTTTTCCATTCAAAGGAGGTAATAATTTACCAGATGAGATAGGGGGAAGTATCAGATCAGAAGCAAACAGGATCAAACAGTGCGCGGCGTGGAGCTCCTGTCCGAGGTGTTAAAGTGCAATTCAGTGGTGGCGGTTTAGTGGCTGTCAGGTCGGGTAGGTGATTTTAGGCGGCCATCTTGTGGTTGGCACCTTGGGAGAGGAGGGGTAGGTCACAGGTTGCGGCGGTGGGGGGGTCGCGCTGCAAAAGGGGCAGGTCAACTATTGTGAAAATTATAGGTATAGTTCAGATTCTAGGTGTGGCATTTTTTACCATTTTCCTGCCGATTTTCGGGCATGGCGGCCATTTTGGGGACAGGCACAGGCAAGTGGTGAGAGCTCTGGTTTTAATAAGCGGGGGGGTCGCTCTCCACTAGGAACGTGAGGAAGGCAGTCCCGCAGGGGATCCGAGAGCCTCAGTACTATTTCTCACTTACTGGCTCAGCGGTGTCGTGGATCCGGCTTATGGAGTCTGGTCGGGGCGGCCATTTTGGTGTCAGGCATCCGAGGGCTGTGAGGGTCGGTGCTCTCCAGGAGTCTCTGCACCACTTTTCTCCTTTGCTGCTCCTGCCTCAAAAGCGGGGCCAACGAGGGATTTGCATCGGAGCTTTTATTTTTCTTCTTTTCCCCAGAAGAGCATCAATAGGGGTCCGGAACACAATTCTTCATTCATTTTGCTGGGCTCCGATCCTTCTTCTGCGGGCAGTGGGGGTCGGAGCACTCTTGTGGTCCACCTGCCGTTTTTTTTTTCTTTTCTTTTCTTCTTTCCTCCGGTGTTCTTGTGTCGCCAGGGTGTCCACAGCCGGTTTACAGGGCGGTGGGAGCCTGCGAGCCCCAGGAACTTTCAGATTCGTTCCGGGGCTTCGCTTCTCCGTCCAGTATCCCTGTGGGTTATTAGCTGATGGCAACAGCAGTATGTGTGGCTTCCGTCCTCCTTCTTGCGTGGTCCGGTGGTGGGGGGGCGGCAGATGTGGTGTGTAGGGGGGGGAACAAGCAGGGATTTCCACCGAGTGCTGGTGATCCTAGTGTCCGGGTCCCAGGGACTTCCAGTTTCGGTTTCGGAACTTCGGTCCTCCGTCCAGCTACTTTCTCGATTTTGTTGTGGATGGCGGCAGCGTTGAATCCAGCTTCATACCTCTTTTTGCCTGGACCAGTGGGGGAACGGCAACAAGGGGTGTGCAGGGGGTCAAGCAGGGATTTGCACCTTGTTGGTGATCCTAGTGCCCGGGAGCTTTGTTGAGGAGCTCCTTCCCAGCGGCCATTTTTTGTCCCAAGATGAAAGGCACTCACATGCAGATAACAACTTCTGTCTCCAACAGAAATGAACCAGCACTCCAGAGGGTTTCACTCAATGTTTTTATTGTTTTCTCAGTGATGCCATCCATGCGTTATGGCTGCTACACTCAGCCTTGTTCACGATACAGATCTCCATTTTCATTTGCTTTAAATACACACAATCTACGATAACATAAATTGACAGAGACAAAGGACAATCACCATTGCAACCCAAGGCAGTACATTAGGGAAATGCGGGCGCCATTTTGGAACAGGTTATACTTCACATGATACTCAATCATTTCCAATGCTAGTGCATAGCTTCATCATTAAAATCCATTTGAAACAGACAATTTCAAATTATTTGATGAACCTAAAACCGAAAGATATATATATATATATATATATATATATATATATATATATATATATATATATCAGAGCAAACGTTTTGTCCCAAGATGAAAGGCACTCACATGCAGATTCTCCTTGTAATTTATTGTGAGCTCCAGCAGACACTGAAATCGACATAAAATCCCTGCTGCCAGGCCTTACGCGTTTCGGGCTTCCACGCCCTTGCTCACAGGCCATGCGTCACAACTTGGCAAATAGTTTCACAGTTAATTACCATCGGAAATAAGTAAGCTGGTATACCGCCCCAGTGGGCCTCAGGTGAGTAAAACAAAGTGCATTCTGGTAACCTTAGTACTGTGAAAAGTACATTACCCCAGTGGGTTTGCCGATTGCTCCGCTCGTAATTGAAAATTAATTCTTCATCCCTCCGTGGGTTGATGCAATGTCAAAATTCCCCTGTTGCTGGAAATATACACACCAAAAATGGAGTCTGCCATCCTGTTCGTGAAACAAATACCCTGGTCACAACAGGTCTGCAAAGCAGAGGTGCACTTTCCCAGCTGGACTAGTAGGTAATATTTCAGAGCAAACGTTTTGTCCCAAGATGAAAGGCACTCACATGCAGATTCTCCTTGTAATTTATTGTGAGCTCCAGCAGACACTGAAATCGACATAAAATCCCTGCTGCCAGGCCTTACGCGTTTCGGGCTTCCACGCCCTTGCTCACAGGCCATGCGTCACAACTTGGCAAATAGTTTCACAGTTAATTACCACCGAAAATAAGTAAGCTGGTATACTGCCCCAGTGGGCCTCAGGTGAGTAAAACAAAGTGCATTCTGGTAACCTTAGTTCTGTGAAAAGTACAATATATATATATACATATACATATATATATATATATATATATATATATATATATATATATATATATACACATAAAAGGGAAAGTTCCCCTTTAAATATAAAGTGCATCAGTGCTTACTGCTCCCTAACTGCCTGTTTACATATAGAACTCCTATATGTAACTTAACATGTCCGCCTTACTTATTTAAAGTGCTTTGTGCTAACTTAATTTTTAGTCTCAATGTACCTTAATTAATATACTTTTCTTTTTTATTCATTTTTTAATTTTGTAATTTTTTTAAGTGCCAGTGCTAGAGCTAGTGCTTTTTCAAATTCTAAAGTGCTTAGTGCTAAAGTGCTAGTGTCCATTGTCCTCCTCCCTAAATTTAAAAAAAATTGGTTCTCTTGAATGCGCAAACTCAACTGCAGTTATTAATACAGGCATGTAAACAGATCTTCATCAATATTCAATTCATTAGGCTCTTTGCTGTCAAATTCAAGGATAAAATAAGTTTCCAGCTTACGCAATTCTTTTTCTCTGTTACCACCTCTCCTTTTTCTCGGTATCTCTGCTATGCAGCTATACCGCATCAAGTTCAGATCGCTTTGGTGATTTTTCTCAAAGTGCCAAGCTACAGGGTAACTTCTCTCTTTATTGATTGTAGCTCTTCTGTGCTGCAGGATTCTTCTATGGGCCGGTAATGTTGTACTCCCTATATATATTTTTTCACACAGGCATTTTAAAATGTATTCAACAAAGCTTGACTTACAGTTAAGACAACCTCTTATCTTTATAGTTTTATTAAAAACTGTTTTAAAAATTGTGAGGTTCTCCCCATGTTGGCAGGCCTTACATTTTAAACATTTTCTAAAGCCCTCTCTCTGTTGTAACCAAGTTTGGTTACCCATATTCTCTTGGTACTCGCTCTTGACAATATGGTCTTTCAAAGATTTTGATTTTCTATATGTTATTTCAGGATGTTTTATCACCTGAGGGCCTATTGTAGGATCTCCTCTAATAAGATGCCAGTGCTTCCTCAAAATTGATCTCACTTCTCTATGTTTGGTATTATAAGTTGCTATAAACCTATGCGTTTTTGTCTCTTCTCTATGTTTTTTCTTTTTTGCATTTTTCGAAGGTTCAAATAACACTTTCTCTCTACTCAATTTCTTGGCCTTTTCTGAAGCTTTCCGTAAGATTGCGGAGGGGTACCCTCTTTGGATAAATCGAATAGTCATTTCCTTTTCCACTACCTCATAATCTTTCAGGGTACTGCAGGTTCTTCTTGCCCTATAGAACTCACCGAAAGGAATACTTTGAATGAGTGGTGTTGGATGGGAACTACAATATTTATATATATATATACATATATATATATATATATATATATATATATATATATATATATATATATATATATATATATATATATATATATGTGTGTGTGTGCAAGAAAAGAACTCTGGTTAGTTCTCGAGTTTAGGTGGAAAGCAGCTCCAGTATAGAGCACTCTCAACACCAGCAACACTCGAAATTTGCTCACCTCATATATTGATATGTATACGATATATATATATATATATATATATATATATATATATATATATATATATATATATATATATATATATATATATATATATATATATATATTATCTACTGGCAGTCGCCAGTAGATAGTTATAGTTAGGACCACGTTTCCATAGGAAAAGCATTTTTGATGTGCTTATAACTTTGGTGTCGTTTGACGAATCTTTACGAAATTTTCCAAAAAGTTCCTCTTTTCAGGTGAGCTCCTATCCTGAAAGTTTGGGGGTGATTCGTGAAGGGGGCTGAGAAAAAGGGGGTCCCAAAACGTGTTTTCTCCATGCAATTTCCATAGGAAACTTTAGACAAGGCTACAGGTCAAACTGCTGAACGGAATTACGCCAAATTTGGCAGGGAGAAAGGTCTTGGTCCAGAAAGCATGCTTTTGTTTAAATGGGGTAAGTCCGTTCAGTAGTTTTAGAGAAATATCAAAATTTACAGATATCGATATTTGAGAATTCTGACATCTGATTGGCTGAGGCGTTACGAGCACGAGCGTGCGGCTCATTGGTTGTGAACTGTTGAAACTAGGAAGTGTTGGCAGCCATTTTGTGACTGAGTTGAAAGGCGTAGGGTGAAACAAAAGAGAAAAATTGTATAAGAGGGCATAGTAGGAACACTGTTGTCTTAGTTTAAGCAGTCTGTATGGTGCAGAGGCAGGGAGTTTGAATGTTGAGTAGGCCATGGAAATCACGTCCGCAGAACAACGATGCGCGGTATTGCGGCAAGGTTGCATAGGCTCTGGAAATCCCGTCGGGAAAACAATGCGCCGTATTGAGGCAAGCAGTGTGTAGGGTGCACACACAGGTAGTGTGAATGTGCGGTATTGCGGCAATGTTCAGTAGGCTGTGTAAATCATATCGGGAAAATAACAATGCGCCGTATTGCAGCCTTCCTTTAATATAATGCGCAGTAATGTTTACTTATAATGCAGTGTTCACTTTTATCACGGACAGTGTCACTTTCTTAGACAAAATGTTATATTATGTGGGAGGGCGTGTTCTGTTCGTGTGTCTGGAACAAAATTAACGTTTAATTGGCTGAGGTGTTCCAACAACGAGCTCAATGTTCATTGGCTGCGAACAATTGGTAGAAGTGTTGCCAGGCATTTCCTCCCCATCCGCGGAGTAGCAGGGACATCTGATTGGCTGACATGTTCCAAGCAGGACCTTCCCAAGCTTAATGTTCATTGGCTGCGAACCATTGAAAGTAGAAGTGTTGCCAGCCATTTCCTCCCCGTCCGCGGAGTAGCAGGAACATCTGATTGGCTGACGTGTTCCAAGCAGGACGTTCCCAAGCTTAATGTTCATTGGCTGTAAACCATTGAAAGTAGAAGTGTTGCCAGCCATTCCCTCCCCCTCCGCGGAGCATCAGGGACAACTGATTGGGTAACGTGTTCCAAGCAGGACCTTCCCAAGCTTAATGTTCATTGGCTGTAAACCATTGAAAGTAGAAGTGTTAGCAGCGATTCCCTCCCCCTCTGCGGAACACCATGGACATTTTATTGGCTAAAGTGTTCCGAGTACAAGTTTGCTCATTATTGGCTGGGAATGGTTCACTGTTGTGAACAATTTTGTGACGCACTTCAATGGAGTACGGGAAAAGAAAGTAGTAGCGGGGAGGGTAGGAACACTATTAACTCTGTACAGTGGTCACAAGGTGGTGGAGAGGGATTGTGAAGGTAAAAATAGTTTTTCATATATTTTAAGGGCCATTTATATAATTGGCGTGGGGTGTACAAATCACGGCGGGAAAATAACAAAGTGTGTTGCGGTCTTCTTTTTATTAAGTTTGCGGGTGGGATACTTCCCAGGAGCACTGTTTAGTTATAATGTGGTGTTTACTTTTCTGACGGGGAGCTGTGGTTGCGCAGCAAAAATTTCAGTCTAGGTTTGAAATAGTTTTTATTAAGCAATTACAAATATAGTTTCTTCGGAAACTGAAGCTGTATATATCAAAGGGGTGACAAATAAAAACGCAATTCATAAAATATCCCTTAGCGTGGGCACACCCTCCCTTTTTTTTTTCTGCTATAGTTTGTAAAAGTGTTGCCCCATATTCTTGATAATGTAAGAGGGCATGAGTTACTTTTAGATAAAGTAGAAAAGAAGTGCTACAAGAAACACTCCCGCACTACATCATCTCAGGTCACAAGAACAATAACAAGTAAATAACAGTTAAACACAAATCACTTTATATTACATAGAAATGTACGCTTTATCATTTTTTATAATTTCTATTCTGTAGAATTCGGGAAAGTTCGGTCGTAGTGCTTAGAGGTCGCTCACTGCTCCGCTAACAAATCACGTACTCCTTTAAGAATATTTTGGATAATAGTATAATAATATACACTACTGGTCGTATATATTCTATAGGGAGAAGGTGAATAGGAGCCGCAACAGACAAAAATAGAAATAGCAAAAAAACATTCAGAAATGTAGGGTTTATCAAAGGTATTCACTAAGAAAGTATCTATGGGAACTATTTTTTTTTTAACTGAAATTTCCAAAAATATTGTCACTGTAAAAATATCTGATCAAGTAAGTTATAATGGTCAGTAAACTGTATTTAAGATGGTTTACTCCTGGCGGCGACAAATCTCCAATTCCTGTTGTGTGGAAATATCACACTCTTACAATATACACAGTGTCACTGAAGGCACACAAAAAGGAAAATCAAAATGAAGTCATCAATACAAAACAAGATCAATAACGAAATACTTTCCAGCGATGAGTATGTTCAGAGCTTCTTTTCTCCGGGACGTCGAAATCTTTCATCTTCGCGCCGACGGGTCATAAAGTGCTCTGAGATCACAATGACTGTTAATATTATAATATACATATTCACAGTATATGATCCCAAGGGAGAAATAGAGTAAGAACGAGAAGGTGCTGACGTTAAATATAAATCTTTAGTCTTCGCGTCGACGGGTCAAACTCCACTGAGGTCAGTATAAATGTTAATATTACAATATACATACTCACACTATATGATCTCAAGGGAGAAATAGACTAAAAACCAGAAGCTGCTGACGTTACATATAAATCTTTAGTCTTCGCGCCGACGGGTCACAAACTCCTCTGAGATCATAATGTGTGATTATTATGATATACATACTCACACTATATGATGTCAAAGGGAAATAGACTAAAAACCAGAAGATGCTGATGTTACATATAAATCTTTAGTCTTCGCGCCGACGGGTCACAAACTCCTCTGAGATCATAATGTGTGGTTATTATAATATACATACTCACACTATATGATCTCAAGGGGGAAATAGACTACAAACTAGAAGCTGCTGACGTTACATATAAATCTTTAGTCTTCGCGCTGACGGGTCACCAACACTTCTGAGGTCAAGTACAGTGTCAATATTATAATATAAAAAGTCACACTATATGAGCTCAAAGGAGCCAGAACAGGAACAATGTTTGCTGTATTCTGTCTGTTTCTGAAAACAAGCTGCTGACGTTACATATAAATGGCAAAAACAACCAATAACACTTTTTTCTAAATACAAGTGTTTAAATATTGACAAATAGCTAAGTATTATAAATATCTAGTATGCCATAATCAAACAACTTACAACTCAGGATTATGTTTTGTGACCGCAAAAGAAGAATCTGACTCGAGAAAAGAGCACCTGCATCACTGAATGGAGACGCGTAAATAACTCGCAAAAACGAAACTAATCAATCAACGGGTGTGGTTTATATACTTTTTGGTTATTGAGTAGTCTATGGAAGGAAGATGCGGCTCCGCCCATTTAGATGTCACGTTTTACAGTTGACACGTGCTCACGTTTTAACTGTTTAACTTGTGCACGTGTTGGAAAAAGTTACAAAATGTGAAGCGGAAAAAGTTTCGATTTAGAACCTAACACGTATAAGGTCCTTAATATGTACATACGTTGGAGAGCTTAAAAACTGTTACCCGGAAAACCGTGTCATTTCCATTCTCATGAGTAAATACATTTATTAATTGCTGTAATTCTAAATAGAAGACATAAAAAAAAAGATCTTTCAGAATAGAAGAAAAAAAAACGTGATAATATTTCTCATCACTATGGTTTTAAATTTAAAAAATGAGAACATTTGTAAAGCGTACAGCTACCCCTGGAAAGGTGTGCCGGCGCTCGGGGGCGTCGGAAAGAGCAAGGTGTTGCCCACAGTGACATAGTGGTGGGCTAACGTGCCACTGGAGCCGGGAATCGAACTATGAACGCTGTTGTTCGAAGTCAGGTATCATAGCTGCTGCGTCACACTTTTTCCACATTATATGTTAATTAGTGCTAATTAAGTTTTAAACATTGTTAAATTATAACTTATAACAGACTACTGTTACAGTTAGTTTTTCACTACAAAAAGTATGCACGTCTTTTTTAAATTTAGTTAAAAACAATATAGGTTTCAGGGACATTGTAGTTAGAAATTTGCATTTATAAAACCTTTGAAATTCACTGAAAAAGCCAGAGGTTTTACAGATGTTAAAGTTAGAAATTTGCATTTATAAAACCTTTGAAATTCACTGCAAAAACCATAGGTTTTACAGACATTATAGTTAGAAATTAGCATTTAAAAAACCTTTGAAATTCACTGAAAAAACCATAGGTTTCAGGGGCGTTATAGTTAGCTGGACATTTCACTCGTACAAAACAATAGAAATTCCACTGTTATAGTTAGTTCAGATAACTATAACTCGCGCCCCGCAATGCACTGCTCATGACGTCACATATTACATCATTCATGACATGGTCAGTGACATCACTGATGACATCACTGATGACATCTCAAATGACATCACTGATGATATCACTGATGACATCATCCACGTGAAAATCTGATGCACCTCCTCACACTCTAATATAACCTTTGATACACCCACTGTAAAATACAGACTACCATTTTCGAAACCATCGACACACCAATACCAGTTACTACATACGCACTCACTGATTCCTAGGTCTACACACACATCCACTCATTCACCCATACAATCACTCATACATGCAGTCACTCATCAATACAACACTATCATATGCACTCATACACCTATACAGATACTCACACACCACCATTCATCCAGAGTTACTCACACACCTAGTCAGTCATGCAAAGAATCAATCACACTTCCATTTACTGACCTATACAGTTATACACACACCACATCACTTATTCAAACAGAATCAAATGCATACTTACTCTCTTATAGAATCACTGATACAAGTACACACTCATCCATACAGCCACTCTCACAATCACTGACTCTCACGTATAGTCATTTATATAATCCAACTCTCACATACATTGCCTTTTACATATGTAGTTACTTGGACATGCACCACTGAGACATCCATTCACTCACCAACACACCCATACACACACTCACCCACCCATACAGCTGTTTCCACATGTACTCTTGAACCCATACATTCAGTGAATCAACCACTCAAACATCTATGCACAGAGTCACACACCTCCCGCCCACCCACACACACACTCAGGCACCCATACAAATACTCAGGCAACCAATCGATAACCCATATAGACACTCATGTAGCTACTGACCAACCCATGCAGCAGCTTATACAACAACAGACAAACTGTTACAGACATTCACACAGTTTTGTCACTAACCCATGCATTCAGTAAGACACATGTAATCACTCACTTAAACAGTCAGTCACGCACCTACTAAATCCTCCATCCAGACACTTATACACCCACTCATTCTTCAATACACCTTGGCATATATGTAATACATATTTAAACTTTAAAGAAACACACAGTCACTGGATGATGTCATCAGTGATGTCATTTGAGATGTCATCAATGATGTCATCAGTGATGTCACTGACCATGTCATGAATGATGTAATATGTGACGTCATGAGCAGTGCATTGCGGGGGCGCGAGTTATAGTTAGCTGAACTAACTATAACAGTGGAATTTCTATGGTTTTGTACGAGTGAAATGTCCAGCTAACTATAACGCCCCTGAAACCTATGGTTTTTTCAGTGAATTTCAAAGGTTTTTTAAATGCTAACTTCTAACTATAACGTCTGTAAAACCTATGGTTTTTTCAGTGAAAATATATATATATATATATATATATATATATATATATATATATATATATATATATATATATATATATTATCTACTGGCGGTCGCCAGTAGATAGTTATAGTTAGGACCTATTATCCATAGGAAATCCGCGACATTCTATTTGAAATAACGTTGGCGCCGGTTGACGAATCTTCGCGAAAGTTTCCAACTTGTTGGGGCGCTCCGCTCCGCTCCTACCCTGAAAGTCTCGGGTTGATTCGTCAAGCGGGTGCCAAGAAAAAAGGGGGGTCCCAAAACGCGTTTTCCCCATTCATTTTTCCATAGGAACCTTTAGTCGCAGCTACAGCCCGAACTGCTGAACGGAATTACACCAAATTTGGCAAAGAGGTAGCCCTTGGTTCAGACTGGTGCCTTTGGCTTAAATGGTGTAAATCCGTTCAGTAGTTCCTGAGAAATTCACAAGTAAAGTCACATATATATCTATGGCCGAGTAGGGTCCGCGTACCCTCAGCGCACCCTGCGCGCACCGTCCCGATCACGAGCTGCATGCTAATTGGCTGTCAGCTGGCTGTCAACACTCCAAACCAGGAAGTGTTGGCAGCCATTCTGTCCCTCGGTAGAACCGAGGCACAAAAACAAGTGCGCAAAACGCACAAAGGGGGCAGGGTAGAAACACCCTGACCCCTAGGTCTGCTCAGGGGGTCCCACAAGGACCCCCTGGGCAGAAAAAGCATTTTTTTTTTAAATCGGCAGGATGCGCTCAGGGTGCGCGGATCCTGCCGATTAGAAAACCCCCAGAGGAAACAAGTGCGCAAACGCACAAAGGGGGCAGGGTAGAAACACCCTGACCCCTAGGTCTGCTCAGGGGGTCCCACAAGGACCCCTGGGCAGAAAAAGCATTTTGTTTTAAAAAATCGGCGGGATGCGCTTAGGGTGCGCGAATCCCGCCGAAAATAAAATCGAGCGCGGTCTCCCGCGCTTCGATGTTAATTTGCCCCGGGTGGGCCAAGTCCCGGGGGCATGGTTGGGGGTTTAAATTTAATGTGGGGGCCTCTAAGGCCCCCAGGGACCACCACCCCCGGGGCTTTGAAAAATAATGGTGCGGGAGGGCTCTTGGCCTCCCGCAGCCCCGGGACCGCCACCCCCGGGGCTTCTTTTTTTTTAAATTTTTGACCTGTGTGGGGGCTCCAGCCCCCACATGCCCCGGGACCGCCACCTCCCGGGGCACTAAAGATTTGAATATGGGGGTCCGTTACGGACCCCAAAGCCCGGGGACCACCACCTCCCGGGGCTGTTAAATGGTTGGGAGGGGGCTGCGCGGCCCCCTCCTGGAGCCCTTGATGGCCCTGGGGACCGCCACCCCCAGGGCCGGCTCCTGCAGTGTCCCGGGTGCCTACCCCGGGACACTGTAGTTTGCTATGACAGGACGGGAGCCTCGCGGCCCCGTCCTGTCATAGCAAACTTGGTTTGCATTTTGAAAGAGAGAGCAGGAAACCTGCTCTCTCTTTCAAAATGCAAACCCAATTGCTTTCCACATGGGAGCAGCATGTTAGCTGCTCCCCATGTGGAAAAGCAATGCCGGCTCGCGCAGGAGGCGGGGAGCCGGCTGGGACTGTGGGGGGATTGGGGATGGGGTCCCCAGGGCCATAAGTGGCCAGGGAGGGGGGCCACGCAGCCCCCCCCAAATTTAAAAAATTAAAATCGAGGGCATGCCCCGGGGCCAAAACAGGCCCAGGGAAGGGGGGCCACGCGGCCCCCTTCCCGTTTTTGTTTTTTTTATTTAAAAAAACAAAAAATGCTCAGGCCCCGGGGGATGGGGTCCCCGGGCAAAAGTGGCTGAGGAAGGGGGCCACGCAGCCCCCTCACAATCAAAAAAACAAACAAAAAAAAAAAGACCGGCATCGTGCCGGAGGCCCCGCCCTCCCTGCAGTACTCTGCAAACGCGCCCCTGGCGCGTTTAAGAAGGGTAGTAATTCCCCTTGAATACTGGGGTCTCTGGGGCCAACTAGCCCACCAGGAACCTCCAGTATGCGCCAGTGGGCTGCGTTGCAGAGAGGTGTACAGAGGCCACGCCCCTTTTACACCTCTCTGCAACGCAGCTCTGTGGCGCTTTTGGAAGTACATGGTTGGCTAGTTGGACTCCAGGGACCCTCAGGATTCAAGGGGACTTAATCCCCCAACTTAAAACGCGCCACAGGGTGCGTTTGCACAGTGGTGAAGGGAGGGGGGCGGGGCCTCCGGCACGATGCCGGTCTTTTTTATTTATTTTTTATTTTTTTATTGTGAGGGGGGCTGCATGGCCCCCCTTCCCTCAGCCACTTCACCATAGGTTTTAGGGACAGTTATAGTTAGTTGGACATTGCACTCGTAAAAAACCCGTGAAATTCCCCCGTTATAGTTAGTTCAGCTAACTATAACTCGCGCCCCGCAATGCACTGCTGATGACATCACATATTACATCACTCATGACATGGTCAGTGACATCACTGATGACATCACTGATGACATCTCAAATGACATCACTGATGACATCACTGATGACATCATCCATGTGATAATTTCATGCATCTTCTCACACCCTAATATAACTTTTGATACACCCACTCTAAATTACAGACTGCCATTCTCAAAACCATAGACACTCCAACACCAATAACTACATACCCACTCACTAATTCTTAGGTCTACACACACATCCACTCACTCACCTGTACAGTCACTCATACTTATGGTCACTCAGTACAGGACTATCATATGCACTCATACACCTACATAGACACTCACACACCGCCACTCATCCATAGAGGTACTCACACACCTAGTCAGTCATGCAAATAATTAATCACACTGCCATTTACTCACCTATACAGTTATACACACACCAGCTCACTTACTCATACAAATACTAGCACATTCTTACGCTCTTATACAATCACTAATACAAGTACACACTCATCCATACAGCCACTCTCACAATCACACACTCTCACTTATACCCATTTATATACTCCAACACACATATATACTGCCTTTCACATATGTAGTTACTCACACATGTACCACTGAGATATACATTCACTCACTAACACACCCATACACACACTCACCCACCCATACAGTCCATCACAGATGCACTCTTGAAACCATGCACCCAGTGAATCACCCACTGATACATCTATGTGCAGTCACACACACCCCATCCACACAAACACTCAGGCACCCATACAGATACTCAGACAACCAATCAATAACTCATATAGACACTCATGTAGCTATTTACAAACCCATGCAGCCACTTACACACCAACAGACAGACGGATAAAGACATTCACACAGTTTAGTCACTAACCCATGCATTTAGTAAGATACATTTAATCACTCACTTATAGAGTCAGTCACGCACCTACTAAATCATCCATCCAGACACTTATACACCCACTCATTATTCAATACACCTTGGCATATATATTAAACATATTTAAACTTTATAGAAACACACAGTCACTGCATGATGTCATCAGTGATGTCATTTGAGATGTCATTAGTGATGTCATCAGTGATGTCACTGACCATGTCATGAGTGATGTAATATGTGACGTCATCAGCAGTGCATTACGGGGGCGCGAGTTATAGTTAGCTGAACTAACTATAACGGGGGAATTTCACGGGTTTTGTACGAGTGCAATGTCCAACTAACTATAACTGTCCCTAAAACCTATGGTTTTTTCAGTGAATATATATATATATATATATACACACACACACATACATATATATCAAACAGATTGCATGGTATCTCACGGCGTCAAGATGCCTGCAGGGCTGGTCCGCCCTAGCAGTCACAAGCTTCCCACCTTATATGGACCAAATAAAAAGTCTCTAGAAATAAAGCTTTAAGCAGCCACTCATGCACAATCCCTTCTGAAGGTGAAGGACAGAGTCTGCGCTGCACTCTTCATAAGGGATGCCGTGGCCAACGTGATAACAATATCCATCTAGCGACCAAAATCAGCAGGACAAAAGCGAATATTTGGATATACATGTAGACCTGGTGGAGGGAAGATTATAAACCTCCCTTCTTCAAAAACGTACAGCTAGCAAGAGCATCTTACAAGTTAGAAGTTCACATAGCGTCAAACTAAAATGGAATACCCCCTCAGGGAACTTTTAAGAGCGAGAGGAAAACTGTAGCTAACATGCAAAGCATGAAATTGGAAGAACAATAAACGCTAAAGAGATTCAAGGAAAGAGGCTATCCCAGAATGGTCTGGAACAAGCAGTCAGAAAGGAGTAAGGAATAACACAGAATATTTTTTTATTTCACACGAATGCTTAAGAAAAAAGAGCTCAATAACCTGCATTTAGATTCATCATTGCCTTCAATTGTCAGTTTAGCAGTATCTGAAATCTTAAATAGGATTTGGAATTATAGGTGATATAATTGGTAGTAAACCACAAATAACTTATCAGAAAGTCAAATTCTTAAAAAACAAAATAGAACAAAGTTTCATATGCAAGGCATGTAAAACAGTCACAACCAATAAACGTTTGCACCATTTGCATAATCACACAATAATAATCACAATTATCTTAGCTGCTTTTGGTTGGATAGAATCGAAAGGCACCCAAGTAGAGGTGAAAGGCTTTGGTTGTCCTATGTAAGTTGGAACAGAATATTATCACGCTAGAGCTAGCAATTCATTCTGGGTAATATCACTAAATACTTTAATGTACCCGTCTTCTTCTACCTAATCCAAGTAGGATTTGCCAGTGTTATTTGTTTACGGTTTTTAATTTGCACGTCTGAGTTGCAGGAGGAACAATCCTATAAATGAGATCATTTTATGGCCGCCTTGAATTAGATGTCAAGACACATACAGGGACGCGAAACAGGATGGTATTGTACTACTTTTATACGATTTAAGACATTATGTCATTGATAATTCGCCCAAGTCGGCATCATTTTGGCGTCATGTCTGGCACCATCATCATTTAGGCCCACATTCTTTCATAATTATGTCATAGTTATCAATGTAAAAGAGCCATTGCAAAGGAAGTTACTGAAAGTATTTTGTTTATGTTTAGAAAATTGAATGCAGTTCTTCACTTATTTGTATCACAAAATCATACACTGTAAAAATTTAGACATACTATACTTTGTCATTGTGATCAAGACTCCCGCTGTGAGTCAAAACATGTCGCATTACCTGAAATAAACACAAGGTTTTACTGAGTGCTTGCTTAAATTATTTCTTGAGACTTTTTGTTTGGTTCACATATATACAAATATACTTATGTATTGAGGCTCTTTGTTGCCACAGCGCTCTTGTGTTAGTTGTACTGGTAAAGGAAGAACCAGGCCGTTTGTAAATGCTGTTGAAAACAACACTCAACCAGCACTCAATAGAGAATTTCGTGGTTTACTTATTGGTCACATAGTGAAATACCTGACAGATTTAGACCTATGGTTGAGCGTTGTTTTCAACATTTGTTGAGTACACAGCTCCAGTCAGCGGCATCAGAACTCGGACATCAAAATCCTCATGACAACTAAAGGGCTGATTCCGATCTCGCTCGGAAGGGCTCCGAACGCGATCCGGCCGGAAAAAGTACGAGCCGTACGCATGTTTTCCGACCAACTTGTCCAGCTGTACGAGCGAGCAAGTACGATGCGAGAAACGCGAAATCGCCGACCGAATCGTTTCCGGGTCTGACCCGCTACGTACGTCCCATCCGTAAGCAAACCGTGCTGTGCAATAGAGGCGATTTCCGACCGAGCCAGTACGATGCACGATTCGGACAGCCAGATCGAGTCGGAGCCTCCGACACGTAAACGCTCCGGAAAGCGGACTTCGGGGGTCCGCGCCGGACCCCCCTTCGCCCTTAGCTTTACGAGTCGATCACAGGGGGGGACCCAAAGGTCCCCCTACACATGCATGTACGGTGCGGGTGGCACAGATGCGTCCCCACTACAGGGGGCGCCCTTGTGCGCAACGTACCTTTTTCGTCGATGGGAGCCTATGTACGCGTCATACAACAGGCTCCCATTGACTTCAATGGGGCTCCGAGCGACCCGTGTCCGTCAGCGCTTGTTCGCATCGTACTCGGGAGCTCGGAGCCCGAGTCGGTCGGAAAGCCCTCCGGATCCGAGTCGGACGGAGCCTTCACCCAGCGAGATCGGAATCCGCCCCTAAGTCTTCATTTTATAATTTGAATTTAATATTTATTAATTCATGACAGCATGAAAAAACCGAAACTCTGGCCGATGCGTTTCGGCAAGACGCTTTCAACTAGGCCTGATTCGTTGCCATTGATCACATATTATATAAACAGAAGTCCTTTCATGATGTCCCTTATTTTACAACTGTAAACCATTAATCACAAGTTGTGTGGGGTCAAAATTGCCACTATTTTCTTCAAACATTATCAATGATTTGTGTATATCTATTAAATCATTATTAAACCATTTTCCTTTCACACTGTAATCGATTGATATGTTTTTCATCACACACTGAAACCAACTGTACTGTCCAAAAAAGGACTGCATAAATTATTATCAGTATTTCAGGAAACGGTAAGTTATGGACAACTCTTATACAGTGTTCAACAATGTAGCAGTTCCGTTTTGCATACTATAAAAATTAAAATCACATATTCAATCACTGCATATGCAATGCCCAAGCGGCATTCATAAATTATCAAGAAGGATGTCTCAAGTCATACAGTGTGGCAACAACAAATTATAAATCTCCTGTAAGTCAAATGTTATGTATTTTTATGTTTCAGCAAATCCCCATGATGTATTTTCTTGATCCAACATGTATACTCCTCAATGGAACCGATCACAAAAGAGACAGAAACAAAACTAAAGATTGAAAATAACAGCCTTCCATGCAACTATTCACACCCATTGTAGACTGAATAGGTCTCATGTTTGATGTAATCAGAACGTGAGGAAAAAACTAGTCATGTAATAGTTCCCGAAAAAAAGAAATTCTATACAGCTAGTAACATCCATCGGGGGTCAAAAGTGCATAATGCTGAAATAATATATGCCTACACATGTATCTGATCATCTATTGCTATTGCTCTGGAAATAGAAAACTTGTTCTAATAAAATGCATAGGTTCCATAAAATCACACCCATGTGCGATAAAAGATGCAGAATACTAAAATGGCCCACTAATGAATGTAAAAACATTGATGTCCAACCTACAAATATTATAGCATAGATCATACAGTGCACATGCAAAGGTGTAAACAGGCCTCAAAATAGCCCCCATTATAGGGTAAAAAGTAAACACTTTGATAAAAGATGCATAATACTAAAATGGCCCATTATTGAATGTAAAAACATCCATGTCCAACCTACAGACATTATCATAGAGATCATAAAGTTCACATGCAAAGATGTAAACAGGCCTCAAGGTCACACCTATTATTGTGTAAAAGTGCATAGTGCTATAGTGACTCGCATAAAGATGCCCCTCTCCGGCCTTGAAATGCCATTGCATGGAGATAAATAGGGCATCCACAAGTAAAATAGCCAAAATTTGTTAGTATAAAGGGAGAAAGCAAAATTGGAAACCAACTCCACTGGCATTTTAATCCTTCTAAGATCATCCGTGTAGGAAAGTGCCCATTTTGACATGGTTACCCCCACTTTTTGCCTGGTATCTGATGCAACTTGACCGAGAGTGTGCTGGATTCCTGCTAACCAGGTCCCCAGCACCAGTGTTCTTTCCCTAAACTGTATCATTATTCCACAATTGGCACCCCTTTAGAATCCTTGTAAGTCTTTTCAGAATCCTCCATCTTGTAATGGAGAGAATTAGCCTATTATGGTCAGGGTTATGCCCACTTCCCACAGGAAGTGGTCATATAGAGGGTGTAGTCACCCTACAGGTAGGCAGCCATTGGCTATTACCTGGTACTCCCCTTAAAGCCCCTAAATTGAGTATTTAGGTGGCACCCCTTGATCCAGAACTTGAGATTCAACAGATGAACAGAAGAAGGATGAAAAAGAGTCGCTTCCTGGCGAGAACTACAGCAGAACTTTAGACTTTGTCAAAAACTCTGCGCCCTCAGCCCTCTCTCGACAATTGTGACAGAGTGATTCGTCCTGCGAACTGGAGAACTACCAAAGCCTTTGGTAGCCTACCAGCACTTCAACCAACACCGAAAGTCTCCCTTGGAGTAGAGAAGCTACTCCCCTTCAGTCCACAGGCATTGACAAGCAGAGTCCGGTCCACAGCCTTGCAGATCCCTGGCCCGTCCAACGCCACAGACAACCAGGAGAAGGTACTCATGCTCTAGAAGGTCAGATCTGTCTCCCCACCAAGTGTGAAGACCAAAGGATCAACCAGAGCCGTGCCGTACCAACCCCCGGGGTATTGGACGCCCTGCATCAAACACCGACAGAGAGAGCCCAGTCCAGACTCTCACTGCACCGGGACCAAGCAGCCATCGAGGGACATCAGCACAACTGAGATCCACATCGAGAATGGCCCAACTGCCTTGATTTCTCCTCTTCTAGCGGATTAGATCATTCAACCTCATCTGTTACAACTATGTAGAGGATATTCAAATCATTCTAAAAATAGATGGCATGTAAGATATATGCAAATCAAGAATTGACAACTACAAATGTACCCTACATGCATAAATGATGAGTAACCCCTAAAGCTGAACAGAACAAGCACCAAGCTCATGATCTGTGGACAGTGGCACAAACACCAGCGTACTGCCACCAATTCAGGTCCCACTAACTACGTACAGTAACCACTTACCCACACCTCATAATGACTACCATATAAGGTAGGACTGTGACAAAGTAAATCCCAGCAGATATCCTCATCATCTCTTCCTCCAACTTCAACACCAGAAACATAAGCAAAAATCTACGAATAGACAATTCTATGCAGTAACTAGCTTAGTGGACTGTGATCATAAGAAATACCATAAAGGGATCTGCAGAGCTGATAAAAGCTGCTAGTGTATTTAAAATCATAAACTGTGTGCCTATATCTCACACTTTTTCATCTATAACACTTCTTCATCTATCACACTTCTATCACTCTGTATCCGATAACATGATAACCGCAGTTATCACGAACCACATGGAAACATTTTTACATAGGATCCATACAAACACAACCCCCTTCCAACCACTTCCTACATGTTGTAATGTGGAGCCCAAGTATGCAAGCGCGTCAGCACCGCACATAGGGGTAGTAAGCATTATATAAATGTTACAATGAAACACAGCATGCTGGAGCAACAGCAGTGAAATCTAAAATATATAAATGAACCAGAAGGGGGCTATGCATGGAATGCAGTGGTAGAATTGCTCAGAGATTCCTGTGGAATTATTAGGGATAAAAAACCTTTGAGATACTCATGACGATTAAAAGCTGAACATTAGGCCTGAATGGAATTTCAATTACGCTGGAGTTATCAGAGTAATTTTGGTAATTCTGCTTAACTTTTGACTCGAAATTACCGATAATACCCGATTACGCTCGCTCGCGTAATTGAGAGTAATTTGGTGGGAAAAAATCCTAAAGCTAGAGCACATTTAGTGAGGACGAGCAGCTGCTAGGGCTGCTGTTTATGTTCTGTAGTATTTAATGCTATTTTCTTAGAGCAAAATTGCATCCTCATGTCCATAATGGGCACAAGGGTGTATTCTGCGCTAGAAACTAACGCTTAATGCCGGGAGTAAGTTGGGGGAACACCCTGCTCCAAGTGTGCATTTAGCGAGTGAGAGGGGCTGCTCACTATTCATGTCCTGTTATTTGTTAGGGCAAATGCATCCTCGCATCCATTTTGGATGCAAGGCGACATTTTTGCTCTAAGAAAATAGTCCTAAATGCAGAAGTATCTTCTCGCATAATTTTGTGCAGTCTTGCAGAATTTTTGGGTAATTCCGTGTGATTACAGCACAGCATTAAGCGAGTTACGCCCACCCCTACTGAACGTGAACTTCTTTCGTAGCATCTAGATACGTTTAGTTGTAAAATGTATAGATTTATAGACTTTATAAACGTTACTACTCATTAGCAGCTCAGGTGCCTAGACTACACAAGCCATAGGATATTATAAAGAATGAGTTCTGTTCATTTGGCGATGATTTAGGTACAAGCACAGTGGATGTCCCCGATCTTCACTACCAAAAGGCAAAGGTCTGTGCCTTCAACTGAGCGGTTCAGCTTAAGTGTTTGAATATGCTATTTCATATGGCCAGTTTTTGTGGGCGGGCACCCACCATTACCTTAAGATCCAATTGGGTGTCCCAGGCATATTGTAATGGACTAAGATAAGATGATCGCTTCTTAAGAGCAAGAGTTCTTTCCAATTAAATAGTGATTTGCAGTGCCATCTTGTATCACAAATTATAATTTTTCTAACTTCTTCTGGTGTTTTTCAATGGCAAGCATTCTGAAACTGCTTCGGGTGGCGTAAGGCGCAATATATTAACATGCAAAAGCAGGATCTATAACTAAACTCCAAAACAAAAAAATACCTAATTTAGACGTATTATTGTATTTTTGTAAACACACTTTGGGGCTCATTAGGATGGCGGCGGGACTGCCACCCCCGGGCTGGCGGTGGCGGTCCCTCCGCCATCTGACTCCCGATTCCCCCTGCCACATTGGGATGGCAGGGGGAATTGCTTTGTGACCGCAGCGGTCACAAAGACCGCCATCCACGCTTCCGCCACAGGCAATCGTCACGATTGCCTGGCGGAGCGGTCAGCATGGGTATAATGGCGGAGGTGCCTAGCAGGCACCGCCCGCCAGATTACAATGCTGGCGTCAGCCAGCCTTTCCATGGTGGTGGAACCGCCATGGAAAGGCTGGCGAAGGCTGGGTTTGGGGGCCCGTTGCGGGCCCCCTCTATGTGGGGGGAGGGTGTGTGTGCACTGGGAGGGTCATTTCCATGCACAAGGTGGCAGGCACCACGTGGTGCCTGCCACGTTGTGCATTGAAATGCACTACGTGGCATATTGGCATTGCGGACGGTGCTGCAGCCAGCAGCACCGTCCGCAATGATCAGGGCCCTGGATGCACCCGCCATAGTGGCGGGCACATCCTAATACACACAGCGGGACTGCCGCCTTACCGGCGGGCAGTCCCACAACCGCAACGATGGCAGGCGGACTGATGTCCGCCCGCCATCGTAATGAGCCCCTTTGTTAGGTATGTGCAGTTCCACTGTAACCAAAAGTTGGAATGGCACACTGAATAGCAGAGACCTGACGGTGCGGTGGTGGGTGTCGGTAAAATCAGCACCATGAATGGGATCCATGTAACCACCACGGCTGAAGAAAGAACAACACGTGTTACGTTTAGCACGTGCAACATTCACTATGGCCTCTACTCTCTGTGGGTGCTACAGACCAGATCTGTGCTAGCCAGGGGATGCGTCCAAAAATATACACAAACTAAGGTTTATTGCGATGTAAGTACGTCGCTGCAGTGGCGGCTCCTCATCTAAGGCGGAGTGTCGCCCCACAAGAAAAGTATTTTTCATTATTGGCTATGCAAAGCCGCCAAGCTGGTGCGGGCGGGGCTGCGCTTCCCGCAGAGCAGGGGAAGGAGTGGTGGCACTCTCCTAAGCATGCATGAGGGGTTTGGCCGGCCGTCTCGGGCCAGCCAAACCCCTCATGCGCACTTAGCATGTTCTCCACCAGGCTGTGTTGTACAGCCCAATGAGAACGTGCTCAGTCTCCCACTCCCTGGCTGAGTGCTGAACCACGGCGCTCAGACCAATCACAACGCTGCACTGCAGCGTTGTGATTGACCAGGGGAGTCAGGAGCCCGAGTGCTTCCTGGTTCATCGACCTGAAGAGGATGAGGACTGAGGAAAGTGGCAGTTGGCAAGGTAAGTTTTTTTTTTTTCTTTGACTTTGCCTCTTTCCTTTTTTATTACTTTTTTTAACCCTCCCCATCCCACCACTACTGCCCGGTAGCAGCCGCTACTGTGACGCTATACACATTTTATATAACACCATAGATAGCGCAGCACGGCAGGAAATCTCAGGAAATCTCAATGTGGCTGCAAAACGTTATGTTAGCAAAATAAGGCACACAAATAAAAGAGCAGAAAAGGTAGCACTGACCAAAGGGAGCTTGGTGTGTTTGTTTTAAAACCACTGATTACATCAGCGAGACCACTCATGCATTATATACTAGGGAAGCCATGTTTTGTTAAGAAGCTGAGGATCCACAGAAAATCTTGGGAAATGATCTCTCAGAGATTTCAAACGCTGCTTAGGCTGTGGTTCTCACCAACAATGCCTCAAGCACATCCAGTGGAATAATCGATAGCGGCGGCAGGAGATAGATCTGTGCTACCTCCATGCTTCTGTCAAGAAGTACTGGGGTGAATGTATGACATTGTTCTGCATTCTGTCCATCAACTGTTGTTTTTGCATTTGTCACCCCGAGTGGGACGGGTATGCCCAGACGTGGGTCCCGTGCTCTCCATGCCACAGGAATCAAGCTATCCTGGCTGAAGAGGGGTGAAACCCCGAAACCGGTCCTAGGATGCTTGTTTCCAGTCCAGGGAGGACCTGGCTTGGCAGTTCGGGCTGGACTGTTCCCATGAGGCACAGGGTCAAGACTGATTTGCATATGGCTGGGTTCAAACTGGAATGGCATGGTGAGCAAAAAAACGATGGATTTAAGCCCAGATCTCTGTACTGGGGTGAATGTATGACATTGTTCTGCATTCTGTCCATCAACTGTTGTTTTTGCATTTGTCACCCCGAGTGGGACGGGTATGCCTAGACGTGGGTCCCGTGCTCTCCATACCAATGGAATCAAGCTATCCTGGCTGAAGAGGGGTGAAACCCCGAAACCGGTCCTAGGATGCTTGTTTCCAGTCCAGGGAGGACCTGGCTTGGCAGTTCGGGCTGGACTGTTCCCATGAGGCACAGGGTCAATACTGATTTGCATATGGCTGGGTTCAAACTGGAATGGCATGGTGAGCAAAAAAACGATGGATTTAGGCCCAGATCTCTGTACTGGGGTGAATGTATGACATTGTTCTGCATTCTGTCCATCAACTGTTGTTTTTGCATCTGTCAAGAACAAAGCAGCGGATAATAATATATGACGTTACAACGCAAACCATTACAATGCATGCTTTTACAACGCTGGATTTTACAACGCAACTACCATTACATCGCATGTTTTTACAACGCATACCATTACAACACAAAATAATCTTAATGCATTAAATGAACCATTACAACTCAAACATTTACAATGCATACAAGTGCAACGCATACAATTACAACGCATTTTTTTTTAATGTATAATAAACCCCTGGGACGTGATGCAGGGAAAATAGGCGTTTTGGGTGGGGTAGTGTATTAATATACAGGTATTTAAAATTAATACTGAGTATTAAAAATAAATGCTCGAGTAATGAAAGCAATACGCGTGTACATTTGTTTTTTTAAATAAATGATTTACTAACCTCTGTGACGGGATGCAGGGAAAATAGGAGTTTTGGGTGGGGAAGTGTATTAATACACGGGGTTTTTAAATTAATACCTGAGTATTAAAATTAATACTCGTCTACAAAAATTTATACTTGTGTATCTTTTTTTAAAAAGTGCTATACTAATCACTGGGACAGGATGCATTGAAAAAAGGAGTATGGGGGGAGGAACTGTATTATTGCATAGGTTTTTTAAATTAATATCGGAGTATTAAAAATAATATTGTTGTATCTTAACAATTCATCTGCAATAATAATAAAAAATATATATATTAATATACCTCAAATAAATTAATAATTTAATTTTTAAAATAAATATATTTATCCATCAAAATACATTATAATACTACTAATTACATTACAATATAATTTTTAAACGAACAATTTAATAACATACACATCATAAAAAAATTCAAATATATTTTAAAAATGACAAACAAAACAAAAAACTAACATTAACACAATTTAATTTACAAAAATATATACCAATATAAAAAGAAAATATAAATCATAATTAAACGCAAATAAAACAAAACTAATCTAAAAGAAAAAAATAATCCACCATTTTAAAGTACACAAAAACGAAAGTCCTACAACACTTTTATGAAATCACCCTGACCCGCAGATCGCCAAAATGGCGGACAAAACAGATATTAAAAAAATAACGAACATTTATCAAACCAAAAAAATAATTATACTTTTTCACAGCATTAAAAAGATGACAACAAAATATGCCCAAACCATATTTTCCTTTCAATTATCGTACACCACAAAAAAACATATAAAAGCAGCCGTCCACCATTTTAAAAACAGTGGTTAACTGACTACCAGACACCACAGACGTTTTGCCTGCCAGGAAAAACTCGACATCAAACAGTGCCATCTACAGTTCCAAGTAAGTGTACCCCATATTAAATGTAATAAATTAACAAACTAAATCTAAGCACATATACCATTTAAAATATTTTACAGCATTTTTGTGAAAATTTTAAACCCTGCTTTAAACACAATTGAAAACACAGTCAATGAAAAATTATTCTATGTGGGTAAACCAAACTTTTTTTATTAACTATTTAACATTTTTAACCAGTCTAAATGTACAAATTTTAAAAACATACGAATATGATAGGCAAAACTGCTAACTATTTTTTATCAAACAACATCAAATAAATAAAATGCAGAATAGCAGAGTGGACCTATTAACTATAATCGAAAAACATTGATTAACATTAAAACAGAGTAGAAAATATGCAAGTTTAAAATTAATAATACTACTCAAACAAATGTTTGCAGCGAGTAAAATACAGAATAGTGTAGTTTGCAAATTTACTATTCCTACTACGAATATGCATTCCTCAGAGAAAGTGAAGGATAGTAGTAGTAGAAAATGAGTATTCCTACTCCGACAGATGCTTGCTTGAGGGATAATACTGGATAGTGGTGGGTGTAAAATTACTATTCCAACACCGACAGGTGCTTGCCACAAGGAAAATGCTGAATGGTGGTGGGGGCAAAATTACTATGCCTACTCCGACATGTGCTTACCGCAGAAAATGTGCAGGGTAGTGGTGGCGGCAAAATTACTATTACTACTCCGACATATGCTTCCATCAGGGAAAATGCTTCATGGTGTAGTGTGCAAATTAACTATTCCTACTCAGAAATGTGCATGCCTCAGGAAAAGTGCTGGATGGTGGTGAGGGCAAAATTACTATTCCTACTCCGACAGGTGCTTGCATCAGGGAAACTGCTGCATGGTGGTGGGGGCAAAATTACTATTCCTACTCCAACCGGTGCTTGCCTCAGGGATAATGCTGGATAGTGGTGGGGGCAAAATTACTATTCCTACTCCGACATGTGCTTGCCTCAGGGAAAGTGTTGGATGGTGGCGGGGGCAAATTTACTATTCCTACTCCAACAGGTGCTTGCCTCAGGGAAAGTGTTGGATGGTATTGGGGCAAAATTGCAATTCCTACCCCGACATGTGCTTGCCTCAGTGAAAGTGCAGGATGGTGTTTTTTGTTTCAAACATTTTAAATAAATATGTAATTATTTATTATATTTTTTTTATGTCAACAGATAACAACAGCAACAATAAATAGCTGGAAAAAAACATTGATTTTCTAAGAAAATAAGCAACTGAAGACCATCAGAAAATTATAAAAAAGGGTAAATTATATTGAAAGATATACAAGAAAAACCGCAAAAGCAATGATATTGTAAGTTAAAAACAGGTTGCTAAATAGAATTAAATGACATTTACATTTTTAAAACAATGTTACATTTTTTTTTTTCTCCCAGATTGGACAACTATAAACGTCTCTACTTTTATTAAAGTCAAGCATCAAAACAAGAAACATTCCAAGGTAATTTTTTCAACAAATAAAAATCTCAATAAAGTTTTTGAACAGAAAAACAAATAAATCCTATTAAAAATCCAACAAAATGCTCTTCTCCCAAAAATACCAATTCAACTAAACAATACTTTTTGAAGGTAAATAAATTTCTCATTTGTCTCAAATTATATATCAAAATAAAAAAAAAATTCTCTGTAAAGACAATGGGGCCGATTCCGATCTCGGCCGGTAGGGCTCCGAATCGGATTCGGCTTAACCGGATCCGATTCGGAGCCCTATTTCCCGACCGATTCGTACGTGCGTCCGGACGAGCGAGTACGATGCGAAATCGCCGACCGACTCGTTCGGGCGTCCCAACCGCTCCGACCGACTCATTCCCGGGTCGAACCGCACCGACCGACTCGCTCGGACATGACTCGCACCGCGCAATGGAGACGTTCCCCGGCCGGGTAAGTACGATGCGCGCCGCGAGCAGTCCGACCAACACGCGCCGTCCGGCTAGAAAGAGCAGTCGGAGCCGTACTTCGGGGTCCGTGTCGGACCCCCTGTACGCGTAGCCGCGCGAGTCGCACACAGGGGGACCCATGGGTCCCCCTACCTGTGCGTGTACGGTACGAGTCGCTTCGCCGCGTACCCGCTGTAGGGGGTGCCCTTGTTCGCCTCGCACCCATTGAGGCAAAGGGAGCCCGCGTACGCGTTGTACGACCGGCTCCCATTGACTTCAATGGGAGTCCGACCGACTCGAGTACGATAGCATACGGACGCATCGTACTCGTTCGGCGGGCTGCACGGGTCCGATTCGGTCGGAAATCTCTCCGGGTCCGCTCGGTCGGAGAGATTTCCGGCCCAAATCGGAATCGGCCCCAATGACTATTGTAAAAAAGCAAAACTTTCATATGTTCTTCCATAACCCAAAAATATTTAATTCTATTTTAGGTGAAATATTTCCTAATATCACCAACACCTAACTAAAATATTGTTTTTACTATTTCAGACCACAATAAAATTCAAACTGGTCTACAAAGCCCAAAACCTCAAGAAAAAGCTTAAAAAAAAGGTAAGATTCAAAAAAGAATAAACAATAAAATTACTTAACCATATTTCTCTCCCTAGAAAACTTTATTAAAATAACATAAGAGTGATAAAACGCATAATATCTTTTCTCTTTCAGACCAAACTTAAAAACAAAACCGTCCTCAAAACTAAAAACATCAAGAAACATCTTTAAATAAGGTAAGAATGTAGAAATATTTAATAATAAAACAACTTAACCATTTTTCTCTCCCAATAAAGCATTATTTTAAAGAACATAACAAGAAAATTAGAAATGCAACATGGTTAAAACATTAAGGGGCCGATTCCGATCTCGGTCGGAGGCGCACCCAACACCATTCGGTCGGGAAAAAAGCCATGCGAAAGCCTGTTTCCCGACCGATCCGTACAGCACACCGAACAAGTAAGTACGATGCGCACAACAGCAAAGAATCCGGCCGAGCCGTACTCACCCAAACCAGGTCCTGTTCCCCGACCGAGGCGAATCCGGAAACGCTGAATCGAGTCGCACGGAAGCCAAAATGCAGCTCCGTCCGGCCGAACGAGTACGATGCGCTTTCCGTACGCGCCGAACCCGTCGCTACGCACGGCACGTCAAAGCATCCGGGAGAGGTGCACATAAGCTCCGATTCGCGCCACAACACGATCCACGGCTCCGAGACGAACACGGCAGCGACGAGGACGAGGCGAAGCGACGAGGACGAGGCGAAGCGACGAGGACGAGACGAAGCGACGAGGACGACGCGAAGCAATGAGAAGGACGAACAACACGAACCAACCATGAATCCCTTCGTCCCGATCATACCGATATTCTACATTTACTACCGGAACAGGCACGGACGCTTACGGCGCAGAAGGTAAGCCAGACACCAACCACAAAACACATACAACACGTACACGACACATCACACACACACAGAGGGATGCAGAATATACTTACACCAGCAACAGCAGCACCATAGGGGCGGGATGCCCATCACCAATGCCACATATGCACACAGGGGCCTGAATGCGCACCACCACCCCTACCCAGGGGGCTGGATGCCTACCACTACTACCACCCTCACCCAGGGGGGCAGGATGCCTACCACTACTACCACCCTTAGCCAGGGGGCAGGATGCCTACCACTACTACCACCCTCACCCAGGGGGCTGGATGCCTACCACTACTACCACACTCACCCAGGGGGCTGGATGCCCACCACTACTACCATCCTTAGCCAGGGGGGCTGGATGTCTACCACTACTACCACCCTTAGCCAGGGGGGGCTGGATGCCTACTACCACTACCACCCTTAGCCAGGGGGGCAGGATGCCTACCACTACTACCACCCTTAGCCAGGGGGGCAGGATGCCTACCACTACTACCACCGTCACCCAGGGGGGGCAGGATGCCTACCACTACTATCACCCTCACCCAGGGGGGGCTGGATGCCTACCACTACTACCACCCTTAGCCAGGGGGGGCAGGATGCCTACCACTACTACCACCCTTAGCCAGGGGGGGCTGGATGCCTACCACTACTACCACCCTTAGCCAGGGGGGCAGGATGCCTACCACTACTACCACCCTTAGCCAGGGGGGCAGGATGCCTACCACTACTACCACCCTCACCCAGGGGGGCAGGATGCCTACCACTACTACCACCCTTAGCCAGGGGGCAGGATGCCTACCACTACTACCACCCTTAGCCAGGGGGCAGGATGCCTACCACTACTACCACCCTTAGCCAGGGGGGCAGGATGCCTACCACTACTACCACCCTCACCCAGGGGGCTGGATGCCTACCACTACTACCACCCTCACCCAGGGGGGCTGGATGCCTACCACTACTACCACCCTCACCCAGGGGGGCTGGATGCCTACCACTACTACCACCCTTAGCCAGGGGGCAGGATGCCTACCACTACTACCACCCTTAGCCAGGGGTGCAGGATGCCTACCACTACTACCACCCTCACCCAGGGGGGCAGGATGCCTACCACTACTACCACCCCCACTCATAGGATGGACAATGCATGACACAACTAGCACACCACAACCTAGGGAATGCAAGAAGAAGACATCCCCCAACACCATGACAAGCGTGTGTAGACTGTGTCAAATGCCCACAACACCGAACATGACTTTGAACATACAATGTGACCCCCTAGCACATGTGCCACACATATATGTGTGTGGCACCCACAATGCAAGCAGGCCATGACCATTGTGGCAATGGGGTCCAAACCCCCATCATCACAGTGACCAAAATGTAAGTGTGGGGTCCATAGCTGAAGCACACTTTGAACATTGTGGCAATGGGGTCCAAACCCCCATCATCACAGTGACCAAAATGTAAGTGTGGGGTCCATAGCTGAAGCACATTTTGAACATTGTGGCAATGGGGTCCAAACCCCCATCATCACAGTGACCAAAATGTAAGTGTGGGGTCCATAGCTGAAGCACACTTTGAACATTGTGGCAATGGGGTCCAAACCCCCATCATCACAGTGACCAAAATGTAAGTGTGGGGTCCATAGCTGAAGCACATTTTGAACATTGTGGCAATTGGGTCCAAACCCCCATCATCACAGTGACCAAAATGTAAGTGTGGGGTCCATAGCTGAAGCACACTTTGAACATTGTGGCAATGGGGTCCAAACCCCCATCATCACAGTGACCAAAAGGTAAGTGTTGACAAATAAAGAGGTGCAACTGCCAAACTGCATGGATGATTCCTGGTCACAGAACAACAAACACATCAGTGGCAAAGTAGTGTATGTGTCCCATTGCAACATAAATTGGGGGAGCCAAATCCTGCAGTGCAAATAAGACATAACTTT
Source organism: Calotriton arnoldi (assembly GCA_963921515.1). NCBI lineage: Eukaryota > Metazoa > Chordata > Amphibia > Caudata > Salamandridae > Calotriton > Calotriton arnoldi. The sequence continues at coordinate 694,106 of CAWUFW010007012.1, read as the reverse complement.
GGCCATGTGCAGACAAACAACACCCATGGGGGCTGACACCGTCAACAATCATCAATGACACAACGACAGAAGTGACCATCAGAATGCAGACCCACATATTTGCACCAATGGGCACACACATGCAGATACCCTGTGGAGACTGCAGATGTGAGGTGAACAGATACCATACCATGGCAGCAATGGGACACACAAACCATGATCATTGTGCTGACCGATGACCTAGGAGTCCCAGGGACAGCAGGGGAAACCCACCAAACTACATACAGCCAATGGCACACCCAAGATATGCCAATGCAGTGGTGCAGATGCACAAACACAAACAGGCAGACCCACACTGCACATCATACACAACAGGTGAGGGGGTGCCAGTGTCCCCAGGCAACCACACAACACATGAGGAGACCTGAATACCAATCATACAGATGTGCATACAGTGCCACACAAAGGTAACTCATGGATCCAAATCCCCTATGTGGGCAAGCAGGCATTGTCAGATGAGAGGGAGCACAAATCACACATGTCACACAGGCACGTAGGGACAGCAACTGACACAGCAAGACAGACACACCCCCGGGGCCCCCACAATGTGGTGACCCTGGGCTGCATTACAATCCCACTGTGATGACAAAGCCAAATGTGGTTCACACTGTGAACCACAGTCATGTGTACTGAGCAACTAACTACCATCACACCTACACAAGCACAAATCAAACAGCATTGCCAGTAAGCCAAGGCCAACATGGAGGCAGGGGCCTAGCCGGGCAACAACTCTCATCTGCACACACTCAACACCACACCCCTCGACCTCCAACAATGTGCAGCAGTGAAGCACACATGCACTGGTGACATTGCACATGCACCCATGACTATTCCAGGGTGGTGGGTGGGAACCAAGGTGCAGAAACACATCACACATGGACACTCAACAAGACTCCTGAATGTCTCAATCAATCAATCAATCACGGCATTTATAGAGCGCGCTACTCACCCGGGAGGGTCTCAAGGCGCTGGGGGAGGGGGTAAGTTACTGCTCGAACAGCCAGGTCTTGAGCTGCTTCCTGAAGGCGAGATGGTCCTGGGTTCGCCGAAGGTGAGTGGGGAGGGAGTTCCAGGTCTTGGCCGCCAGGTAGGAGAAGGATCTTCCTCCGGCGGTGGTTCTGCGGATGCGTGGTACGGTGGCGAGGCGTGGCTGGTTGATCGTAGCTGGCGTGTGGGCGTGTAGAAGGACATGCGGTCGTTGAGGTACTTTGGGCCCAGGTCGTGGAGGGCCTTGTGTGCGTGGGTGAGGAGTCTGAACGTGATTCTCTTGCTGACGGGGAGCCAGTGCAGGTCTTTCAGGTGTACGGTGATGTGGCTGTGTCGGGGGATGTCCAGGATGAGTCGTGCGGAGGCGTTCTGGATGCGCTGGAGTCTCTTTTGAAGTTTGGCTGTGGTTCCGGCGTAGAGGGTGTTCCCATAGTCCAGTCGGCTGGTGACGAGTGCCTGGGTGACGGTCTTCCTGGTTTCAGTGGGGATCCATCTGAAGATCTTGCGGAGCATGCGCAGGGTGTTGAAGCATGAAGATGAGACGGCGTTGACTTGTCTGGTCATCGATAGGGAGGAGTCCAGGATGAAGCCCAGGTTGCGTGCGTGGTCCGTTGGCTTGGGTGCGGTGCCCAGGGCCGGGGGCCACCAGGAGTCGTCCCAGGCGGAGGGTGATGAGCCCAGGATGAGGACTTCCGTCTTGTCTGAGTTCAGTTTAAGGCGGCTGTTCCTCATCCAGTCGGCGACGTCTCTCATCCCGTCGTGCAGGTTGGCTCTGGCGGTGGTGGGGTCGTTGGTGAGGGAGAGGATCAGCTGGGTGTCGTCGGCGTAGGAGATGATGTTGAGGTTGTGTCGGCGTGCGATGGCTGCGAGGGGGCTCATGTAGACGTTGAAGAGGGTCGGGCTGAGTGAGGATCCTTGTGGAACGCCGCAGATGACTTCGGTGGCTTCGGATCTGAACGGGGAGAGGCGGACTCTCTGGGTTCTTCCGGCGAGGAACGAGATGATCCATTCCAGTGCTTTCTCTCGGATTCCGATGTTGCTGAGGCGCTTCACTAGGGTGCGGTGGCAGACGGTGTCGAACGCCGCGGAGAGGTCCAGGAGGATGAGGGCAGCTGTTTCCCCGTTGTCGGTTAGGGTTCTGATGTCGTCGGTGGCTGCGATAAGGGCGGTCTCGGTGCTGTGGTTGTCTGACACACTGCACACTACGGCGTACATGGACATGACGGCAATACCACACCCACCAATGGGATCACAGCCACAGTCACACACCAATGAAGAAGCCAAGGTCACCCACAAAGAACACACATAGACAACAACCAACATTGCAGCCCGGACCCTGAGAAGTGCCAGCAGTCACACACACAACGTGTCACAATCACTGAAAGATAACACAAACTGGAAATCACATGACAGGGGCAAACAACAAGTGCCAAGGGGTAACCTGACTGTGACCCATCTGCGTCTGCACACAAACTCAGCCCTGACAGCAAGCACACCTATGGGTGACACCCTGATGACCAGTAATGTGCCATGCACCCACATCACAGAGAACCCAGGGAGAAGACTTTGGGGAACATAGCTCAACTCAGCTAGCATCACAAACAGGTACAACACTAGGGATCACAGCATGCACAGCTAAACGGAAGTGAACACACAGACATGCACATACAACACACACCTTGGGCGCAGGCAATGTCACAGGAGTACACACTGCCATGAGGGGACTCCACTCCTGTGTGAGGAAAGCTGTGCCATATGTTGCCTCAGTAGGGCCCCACCATGTCAGCTGAGCACTTGGTCACACAATCAACAATTAGCACCAAATGAGGGCTCCCGTCACATCAGCCTGGTCATGGAAGTGCCAACGGAATCATCAGCACAGATCCAACACACTTGTATAGCAATGTTGCACTGACAACACAGATGAGTCCTTCCCCATTGATGCCCAAACCTGCATGTCCAGTGGTGATGGCCACACGGTCAGGGAAGTAGATGAATTGAACAATGGCAGGCACAACAGATGTGCAGGGGTGGAAGCCACAGATGTGAAATAGCCAATCTAAGTAGGAAATCCCATTGCCAAATACTGAACACATGACACCCTCAGATGCTGCTATGGATGACATGGATACACCACAGGATAGGACACATTCCCCCTGGACCACATGGGTTCCTGCACAGTAACACTTCATTATCATGAGACCAAATATCACCATCACTGCAGCAAGGGCATGGTTAGCATCATCAACATCATGTACATCAGAAGCAAAAGCACTAGAGAACAGAAAGTTGCTTTATTCAGCATATTTGGCATTAAAAGTAGAAGTCCGGTAGAACATAAACAAAGGCCAATGGCCAGTCCATCAACAAAGTCACAAGTGGGTGACAGTGGCAGATGCCACCCTACACATGCCTGCACAAAACCAGGGACAATCCACTAGGAGGGGCAACCGGGGGGTAGGCCAGGCACCGCAGGGACAGGATCAGGGCTCACCAGGAGGAAGCAGGGAAGGGGTGGTGGGTGCTGGAGAGCCACTGACAACTGCAGTGGAGGTGTCTGACATGGTGTGTGCCGGCACAACTGGGGGGCATGGCTCAGATGTTGTGGGTGCCGGCACGACTGCAGTGGACCCTGCAGATGGAGTGGACAGGTCCGCCACTGCAGTGCCCAAGTCAGACAGGGTGGTAGTGGACTCCACTGCAGTGCCTACCACCAGGGGAGGAGAATGGGGAACAGGCAAGGTGGGTTGGACAGAGGGGGAGGACACCCTCACCACATCAGTGGCACAGACAAGCGCAGCGGGGTGTGGTGCCGGGAGAGCAAGTGGCAGGGGGAGAAGGCTGGAGCCTCTTGGGGATGGTATATCTGTGGGTGGGGGAACCTGGGGCAGGGTGTGGTGGGGGCCCCTGTGGAGTGGGGGCCTGAGGGATGGAGGAAGGAGACCTGGTGCTTGAGCTGCAGGGGCGGCGGCGGGGTCTTGCTCTTAGCACTCCGGGGGACTTGCGGGTGGGGGCCTCAGTCTGTCTGCGCCTGGGGGAGGGTGTCCGGGGGCAAGGGGCACTCTGCTCCGTGTGGGGGCTTCCTCTTCACCCTGGATGCTGGGGCAGCTGGATCGGAGGGGAAGAGGCCGAGGTCACTGAGGAAGAGGCGCTGGGTCTTTGGGGTTGCAGGTGAGGCAAGGGAGGGTGCTTTGGAGGGAGAGGCAACTGAGGACTGCACAGTGCCCGTGGATGCGTGTGTGTGTACCAGGGCCCCATCCCCTGTGAGTCTGGTTTCAGTCCCCTGACTGTGCGTGCGTGTGCGTTTAGTTTGTGGCGTGTGTGTCTGTGTGCTGGACGTGTGTGTGCTGGTGTGTGCCTGTGCCGGTGTGTGTGTGCTTGGGACGGGTAAGGTGTTGGGGAGTGTGGATGGAGCAGAGGCAGGAGGGGTGAGGGACTGTCTGAGGAGGGACACTGCTGCCATCAGGGAGGAGTCCATGGACCTGTTGCCCCTCTGTAGGTCAGACATGCCCGATGAGATGCCCTCCATGAACGACACCAGCTGAGTCAACAGTGCGGTGTGCGCATGGAGGACACTCAGCATGGCTGTCTGCCCTACATGGAGCTGGCGAAGGAGGTACACAGACTCCTCACTCAGGGCAGCAGGGGACACAGGGGCAGGGGTGCGGTGCCTGGGCCAAAGGAGACACGCTCCCGAACATGGGAGCCTCCACGGACCTGGGGAATGGGAGCCGATGGGAGGGCGGTGGTGGTGCTGGTGGTGGCGGGGACAGCAACACTAGCTGGGGTGTGGTGGCTGCTGACACCCGCCTCCACAAGGGAGTCATCCTCCGAGTTGCTCTGGTCCTCAGCTGAGGTGGATGGTGCTGAGGACTCCTCGGTGTGGCTCCCTCGCCCTCTGTGCCACTGGGTCCCTCCGACCACTCCTCGGCTGCTGACCCAGTCTGGCTCTCTGGCTCCTCCTGGTCCGTGGAGCTGTCCCCTTCCGTGGCCGTGGATGTATCTGCAAACAATGGGGAAACAGACAGACATCAGTCACCTGCACCAAACGCACACACCACTGTGAGCACAGCACATTACAGAGCAAGCCCTGGCATCATTAGTTGTACATTGCTAAAAGTGCCCTAACTGAACAGGAGAAGCCAATTGTCAGTCTGATGCCAAGCATGGCACTCACATCCCACATGGCCTTGCACCCATCTGTCTGGTGTCTGTTGGATTGCAACACCCCAGTGTGGACACATGCACCAAGTACACAGTAGTTGGACAGTGCAGAGGACACGGTGTGGCATGTGGACATGCACACATCACAGCTCTTGCCACTGAGTCAGTACAGGTTTCCGGATGAAAGGGATGCCCAGAGTCAAATAGGAAATGCATGTGATGCATACCAGCGACAGACACCATGATGCACCCATGTCCTGATAGCCATCGCCACAATGGTGTGCATGTAGCACATGTCACTCCCCTGCAGGACCACCAATAAGTTGACACATGCCATGGCAGAGGCATGACTGCTAAGTCATACATCACTGTCTCAGTGATGTATGACTTGGCAGCCAGACAACAACACTATGCACTGTGTCACAATAGTAGGTCATGGGGAATGCAAGTCCTGGAGCTGCACAAGTGCACATGTACATCCCCCACACAACACATCATCTTAACCCTCATCTGTCCAGGTCATACCTATTGGACATATGGGAGACCTGTGACACTACCCTCTGAACCTGAGCCCCTCACAATTTGCTGTGAATGGGGAACAGCTGCCTGAACTTCAAATTCGCATACCCCAGTCTGCACGCGCAGCTGATCAAACACCTATGTGACACACAAGTAACGTCTCCTATGGTCACATCTCCAGGGGCATGCTGAGCCCCTACCAAGAAACACCCCAGCAGTCCTGGCAACTAATCCACAGCACACTGACACAGAGGCAGACACCTGAGGGTTCAAATCACTGCGCACAATGTGTCAGCTGATACACGGGAGTGGGAGTACAGAGTGCATTGCATGGCCTGGAGTAGGCATGACTGTCCTGCTCCACATGAATGAGGGATGTGCCCTGGACAGTGGATAGCTGGCTATGTATGTGTGACACACGTAATCTGCACACTCCTGGGGCCCAAACATTGTTCCCACCCGCTGCATGGGCGTGTGCCACATACCCCAGGCACATGTGGTGGCTCAGCTCAGCAAGTGGACCGCATATCAAAGCAACACGCAGATCACATGTCCAAACACAGGCGTTGTGTGAACAATGGACCCACCCATGATGCCCACAACAGAGTTAGGGAAACAGATGCTGTCCCCCACCTTTAGTGTAGCAAACTGCAAGGACACAGTCCCAAGTGACACAATTCCCTGAATGTAAGGGCCACACCTGGGTATCAGATGAGCAGTGGGCAGTGCACAATAGAGGGACATGGCTCCTGGACAACATGACTGCTGCACTGTGGCAGTTGAACCAGGCCAGAGGAGGGCACAAAGCATGTAATACAGAGTTCACAGTGCAGTCTTTGACTCACCCCCTCCTTGCTGCTGTCTGGCCTTCAGCTGCCCATCCAGGTCTGGAAACACCACCGCCAGGATCTGGAGCATGTGGGGGGTCAGGGTCCGTGTTCCGCCCCTCCTGCGAGGAGGCGACAGCTTCAGCTGGACCCGTGCAATCCTCCGGGTCCAGCCCCGAAGGTCCTGCCACCTCTTCTGGCAGTTGCGGATCCGGCGCTTGTAGACCCCCACGGGCCGGACGTCCCGGACGATGTCCTTCCAGATCTCCTGCTTCCGATGGGCATTAACCTGTCAGGATGACAAAGTGAAAAGGTCATTACCACACATGCAACATATCCGTGCATGACACAGTTGTATATACATGTCTCAATCACAGGGGCACATGATGTACACAGGCAGTGCACAGCTGACCATGGACAGTTTGCCAGACGTCACTACATGGTATCATTGCATGGGAAGTCAAACCATGTTCAAATGCACTGTCACTGCACCATACCTGTCCAGTGCAAGTCACTACACACTATGGGGGGTGACAACTACTCAGTGAGCCTGCTAGCCAGTGGCGTGCAGACTTCCAGCCTTGCTAGTCAGACAAAATGCACATTCAGAAAGGCAGTGCACAGAACACTCACCTGCTCCCCTGGTGTCCCATACAGCTTGCTGTACTGTGGAAGTAGGCTGTCCAGCAGGGCCTGGTTCTCTTCAAGGCTGAAGGCTGGGGCTCTCTCCACAGTACGTGCCATTGCAGGGTCCAGAGGGGCAGAGACAGCAGCAGTGCAGTGGCAGATGTCGTCCTGGAGCATGTAGTGCAGGCAAGTGAGCTCTCAGGGGAACAGCCAGCAATATATATGTGCTGGAGAGGCAGATACTGTCCCTTGTGTCCAAAGTGATAGGTCCAAGTTGTTTGCATCTTCTGAATCTGGCCAATCCATGGAATAGCAGCACCAAAACACGCCCACAGCATCCTTCAAATCTTCAACTTCATGACATACATGATTTTGCAACATTGTTGTGGGTGACCAACTGATTTTCCAGCAACCGACTTGTTCGAAAATCGAAAATGCGTCCGTTGCCAGGCAAGCCCATTGTCAATGGGTGCGCACCGATCGGTCCATTGCGGTACAACGCGTACAGGGGTACAACGCGTACCCGCACACATTGAATGCAATGGGCCGGCCGGAGGCACCGATCGGTCCATTGCAGTACAACGCGCACAGGGGTACAACGCGTACCCGCACACATTGAATGCAATGGGCCGGCCGGAGGCACCGATCGGTCCATTGCAGTACAACGCGCACAGGGGTACAACGCGTACCCGCACACATTGAATGCAATGGGCCGGCTGGAGGCACCGATCGGTCCATTGCAGTACAACGCGCACAGGGGTACAACGCGTACCCGCACACATTGAATGCAATGGGCCGGCTGGAGGCACCGATCGGTCCATTGCAGTACAACGCGCACAGGGGTACAACGCGTACCCGCACACATTGAATGCAATGGGCCGGCCGGAGGCACCGATCGGTCCATTGCAGTACAACGCGCACAGGGGTACAACGCGTACCCGCACACATTGAATGCAATGGGCCGGCCGGAGGCACCGATCGGTCCATTGCAGTACAACGCGCACAGGGGTACAACGCGTACCCGCACACATTGAATGCAATGGGCCGGCCGGAGGCACCGATCGGTCCATTGCAGTACAACGCGCACAGGGGTACAACGCGTACCCGCACACATTGAATGCAATGGGCCGGCTGGAGGCACCGATCGGTCCATTGCAGTACAACGCGCACAGGGGTACAACGCGTACCCGCACACATTGAATGCAATGGGCCGGCCGGAGGCACCGATCGGTCCATTGCAGTACAACGCATCACTGTACATGTGACTGGCATATGTCAGCATGCCTGTCTCAGATGGACATATGCCAGCCACAGATAGCTCCCAGGCAGTGAGGGGCACACCTACATCACGACAGCCTGTCCAAACTTTATCATAAGGCATGTAAGGCTGCATTTCCTATTGTGTGTATGTTGGTGTACATGTTGTCCTGTGGGTGTCACCTGTGGGCAGCCACCCCCAGGCTGTGCACGTGTTCATGGGGACAGGATCCTGGGTGTTACGTGTGCATGACCACTGTGATGTGCAACTGTTCATATCTGTGCATGTGCCATGGTCACATTTCACGGTGGTGTATGTGTATGTCATGTCACATACCCCGTGAGTCCCATGTGGGACGGTATGTTTGAGCCAGGGTGTCCCAGTGGCACAATAGTGATGGTCCTCCACAGTCTTTGTGCATGTAGTGTTTACAATGTCTCTGATTTCATGTGCACAATGGGAGACAGTCTCCACATCCAGGTTGTGTGTGCATGGACTTTGATGTTGTGCGTGTGTGTGTCACAGACGTCCATGTCTGTCCTGCCGTGGCAAGTGGGGCCACTACCTGTGGGGGTGATGGTTGTTTTGCTGTGGTGTATACATGATACTCCATGTAATGCCAGTGTCCATGTGGCAATACAGGGTCCCTGGGATTGTACCTGTCGTTGAGCTGTGGTGCCTGGGGCACATCTGTCCTCACATGTCACTGTGGGGGGTTATTGTGACACGGCAGCAGGTGATGGGAACTGTGACACGGCCTCATGATATCCAATGGGCCAACCTGGGACTAATTGATGCCACCTGTTGACCGTGTTGACAGATGTTGGCCATGTATGTACCATACATGTCCTTCCGGAACTGCACACTTCATGTAGTTGTGCCTCATAATGATGTATGTTGGGATCTTGAGTGTGTTCAATGCCGCATATGTGGGGTGACTGACAATCTTGCTTACTTCTCCTCTGCACTGCAGGGCTCCTGCTGTCCATCGACCATTCCCAGACCTGGCAACGATGGTGGAACGGGACAGCATCCGACGGTACCGCTTCACCAGGCAGCTGATTGAGGATTTGGCAGTGCAGTTGTCCCCACATTTGCAGCCTGGCCGGCCGTATCCTACAGCGCTGACCCCCAAGGTGAAGGTGATGGCAGCCCTACACTTGTTTGCCACCGGTACCTTCCAACATACTGTGGCGACTGCTGGTGGGATGTCACAGACCATGTTGAGCCGTGTGCTCCGCGATGTTTTGGCGGCAATGCTGCTATTCCTGAACCGGTACATCTATTTCCCTAGACTGCGATGACTCACTGACGTGAAGAGTGACTTTTATGCCCTGGGGAGGATGCCGCATGTCATTGGCTCCATTGATGGGACACATGTGGCATTGGTACCACCACAGGCCCAGGAGCAGGCCTACAGGAACCGCAAGCACTACCACTCGGTCAATGCACTGGTGGTGTGTCTTGCAGACATGACCATCACACACGTGTGTGCCCGTTTCCCTGGTTCAGCACACGATGCCTTTGTGATGAGGAGTAGTCGCATCCCCAGGATGATGGCACAGATGCAGAACCAGCGTGCCTGGCTTGTCGGTGTGTACTGACTTTGTGCCATTGTGTGTGATCTGATCTGTAGTATTCCGCCCACTTTTCCAAGTCAGCTAATGTGCACTTGTCTGTCCGTAGGTGACTCGGGATACCCCAACATGCCGTGGTTGCTGACACCCCTCAGGAACCCTGTGACACCAGCCCAGATGCGCTACAATGAGGCACATGGTCGGACCAGGAGAGTGATTGAGCGGACATTTGGTCTCCTGAAGAGCCGCTTCCGCTGCCTCGACAAGACCGGAGGGTCCCTCCCATATGCCCCTGCGAAAGTGTGCAAGATCATCATCGTCTGCTGCATGCTCCACAACCTGGCAGTGCGGAAGGAGTTGCCTCTCATCCAGGATGACAATGATCAACATCCGCCACCTGTGGAGGATCCTGGCCTGGACCACGATGCCAGTGACGACGATGATGATGATGATGATGGTGATGTCCGCACACAGCTCATCACCAACTTCTTTAGCTGAATGTGAGTATCCTGAGGTGTCATGTCAATGATGTGAGTTGGCATGATGTGTAGGTGGTGCTCTGGTGCTGTTGCAGTGTGTCCATGGGCTACTTGACTGGATGTGTGTTGCGATGTGTGCTAACAGGTGGGCTGTACTCCCCAACAGTGTTGACATGCTAACTTGGTTCTGGGTGGGTATCTTGTAACATGTATTGTGCATGAGTTTTGCTGTTCTGTCCTGTACTCCATTGCTTTTTGACTGTGTGTCATTTCTGTCCTTCACAGGGTACTTTCAGATTCGTTTGGTCAACTGTGTCCAACGACGACGTGATTGCACATCCAGGGTGGTAGCTGTTGTGTCCCTACAGGTGATGTGCGCCACACCCATGGACTTCCTTCCGTCTAGAGTTGTTGACTGTGTGCCCGCTGCCAGGTGGGATTACCTTGCATCTGTAGTGGTTACGACATGTTGTAAACGTGTAATAAACCTGTGCTTCACTTTGTGATGTGCATTGTCTGTGGTCACACATTTGAGTGCCATTTGCTTACTGCACCTGTGGGCTACTTGACTACAACTGGGAATGGGTGTGGTGTCTGTGCATTGCACCGTCTTCCCTGGCAACATCAGTGTAGGCAATGAGTCAGATGGCCTAGGTGTGTATGTGTTGTGTAGCCCTGGTGGTGTGTCTCCCTCATATGTGTCACGTTGCCTTTACTCACATGCCTGTGTTGTCCTTGCTGTTGCAGTTCGCATACACAGTGTAATTTTGCAGTTCATCATCCCCATAACAGCACCCACGTTGGAATCACGACAGAGGCAAGTATGGTGTATTAGTGTGTTTATTGTGATACATTTGTGTTAATAGTGCATAGGATGGGTAGTGCTGTACATAAATCTTGCAATCCGAAGTTCCTAGGTGAATTGAAAGTCCTGGTGGACAGGATCCCCAGTACCGGGGCCACAGTTGTCTGACACATTGGTCCAACTTGTACTCCCCATGCAATGTGTGGGAGTAGTGTTGCCGTCAACAGGGTGAACAGTCTGTGCACAAAGGCGAACATCCAGAACAGGTTCAGGCTTCCTGGGAGTTGCGCTTGGCCATCGGCCTCTCACTTTTCCCTCCTCGGATGACCCCTCTTCTTCGGGGGGGGCCCCTCAAGTACAGGCTGCTGCGGTGCAGGGGACTCTCCGCCAGAGTCCTCCTCCCTCCCTGTGTCAGTTGCAGTTTGTTCGGCACCAGATGTTGTTGGCACACAGGGAGGTGTGGACTCGTTGCTGTTCATCTGGCGGAGGCATTGTAAAATGTCCCTGTGCACCGCCGTCATCTCATGCAGTGCATCCCACTTGGACTCCACGTGGGACATGTGGGAGTCCAAGCGGGCATGATGGGCAGCCTGCTGCTGTTTCATGTCTCTGAGGAGCCCCACTACCTGGCTGAGGTCTCCGGTGCTGGACTGGTACGCATCAGCTATGCGTACCAGTTGTGGGTCATCATGCACACCAGCAACGTCTGCAAGCAGCGACCTCTGTCTCCCACCCTCCCACCACCCCTGCTGACATGTGCAGTGTGTGCAGTGGTACGCACAGATAACCTTGGTCCACCTTGGGAGTTGGTGGTGGTGGTGGTGTCCATGGCCCCAGGTTGGTCCAGGGTCCCTGTGCTGGAGTTGCTCCTTGTTCTGACCATGTCGGCAGGGATGGTATTTGTGGTGACAGTCGTTGGAGGGGTGGGTGCAGGGGGTGCAGTTGGTGGTCCTGCTGGTGCTGCAGCTGGTGGTCCTGCTGGTGCTGCAGCTGGTGGTCCTGCTGGTGCTGCATGTTGACTTGCACCGGATGTGCCAGGTTGGTCTTCATCGTCCGAGGAGGACAGAGGCTGTACAACGCCAGTGAGCTCCGCATCCTCTTGAGCCTGGGACTGGGACTCCTCAGCGTCTGCTGCTGTGTCCCCATCATCACCTGTTTTTGGGAGACACAAACAATGTATGTTATGTTTCTGCAGGCATCAATGGTTGACACACATGGCAGTTGTGACTGTGCCTCTGGGTGCGGGCCTGTACATTGCATTGTCCCAAGTCGTCACAGTCAGGGGTTGATATTGGTGTGGCACATTGTCCTGCATTATTTGGGCATTTCTATGTATTTTCTGGGGTGTGAACATGGTCTGCAATGGTTGTGTTTGGTTGACAGCCGGCCCTCCTTCACACCCACCCAGCCAGTCAGTTATCCCACCATGGAACGTGCTTGCGTTGCAGGGAGTGTAAGTTGTCTCTCAGGATGTCAGGCAGTGGTGTTGTGCTGTTTGTTGGTGCAAAGTTGCCAGCAGGGCCTTGTGCTCCCCACAGCAGTAGCCAGTGTCAGCCATCTTGTGAGTCCTTCTCCACTTCCTGTGATGTGAGCATGGTTCAGGGTGGTGTTGATGGGACAGTTGTGGGGGTGACCAATATCAGTGACTACGACTCCCATCATGCTATTGCCTCCACCCCCTTCCCAGCATGCCCATGCTTCCTTCCTTTTGACTCTGCTTTCCTGTGGGGTGGGCTGGCTGTGCTGACAGGATGGCTGGGAGTGTTGTCCTGGCAGTTGTTTGGCTAACAGTCCCAAGAGTGTCCCTGTGCTTCACACAACATAACCCAGGGTGGTGGTTCTTTGTGGGATCTTGAGTTGGGATGTGAGGCATTGCATTCTACCAGGTGGGTTCTGTGGAGTTTGTGTTGGGGTGTGTGTGAGGGGAGGTGCTTGTGACTATGATCAGTGCTGCAAGTCCCCCTTCCCACCCAGCTAGCCAGATATCCCACCATGGAACGTGCTTGCATTGCAGGGAGTGTAAGTTGTCTCTCAGGATGTCAGGCAGTGGTGTTGTGCTGTTTGTTGGTGCACAGTTGCCAGCAGGGCCTTGTGCTCCCCACAGCAGTAGCCAGTGTCAGCCATCTTGTGAGTCCTTCTCCACTTCCTGTGATGTGAGCATGGTTCAGGGTGGTGTTGATGGGACAGTTGTGGGGGTGACCAATATCAGTGACTACGACTCCCATCATGCTATTGCCTCCACCCCCTTCCCAGCATGCCCATGCTTCCTTCCTTTTGACTCTGCTTTCCTGTGGGGTGGGCTGGCTGTGCTGACAGGATGGCTGGGAGTGTTGTCCTGGCAGTTGTTTGGCTAACAGTCCCAAGAGTGTCCCTGTGCTTCACACAACATAACCCAGGGTGGTGGTTCTTTGTGGGATCTTGAGTTGGGATGTGAGGCATTGCATTCTACCAGGTGGGTTCTGTGGAGTTTGTGTTGGGGTGTGTGTGAGGGGAGGTGCTTGTGACTATGATCAGTGCTGCAAGTCCCCCTTCCCACCCAGCTAGCCAGATATCCCACCATGGAACGTGCTTGCATTGCAGGGAGTGTAAGTTGTCTCTCAGGATGTCAGGCAGTGGTGTTGTGCTGTTTGTTGGTGCACAGTTGCCAGCAGGGCCTTGTGCTCCCCACAGCAGTAGCCAGTGTCAGCCATCTTGTGAGTCCTTCTCCACTTCCTGTGATGTGAGCATGGTTCAGGGTGGTGTTGATGGGACAGTTGTGGGGGTGACCAATATCAGTGACTACGACTCCCATCATGCTATTGCCTCCACCCCCTTCCCAGCATGCCCATGCTTCCTTCCTTTTGACTCTGCTTTCCTGTGGGGTGGGCTGGCTGTGCTGACAGGATTCCTGGGAGTGTTGTCCTGGCAGTTGTTTGGCTAACAGTCCCAAGAGTGTCCCTGTGCTTCACACAACATAACCCAGGGTGGTGGTTCTTTGTGGGATCTTGAGTTGGGATGTGAGGCATTGCATTCTACCAGGTGGGTTCTGTGGAGTTTGTGTTGGGGTGTGTGTGAGGGGAGGTGCTTGTGACTATGGTCAGTGCTGCAAGTCCCCCTTCCCACCCAGCCAGCCAGATATCCCACCATGGAACGTGCTTGCATTGCAGGGAGTGTAAGTTGTCTCTCAGGATGTCAGGCAGTGGTGTTGTGCTGTTTGTTGGTGCACAGTTGCCAGCAGGGCCTTGTGCTCCCCACAGCAGTAGCCAGTGTCAGCCATCTTGTGAGTCCTTCTCCACTTCCTGTGATGTGAGCATGGTTCAGGGTGGTGTTGATGGGACAGTTGTGGGGGTGACCAATATCAGTGTCTACGACTCCCATCATGCTATTGCCTCCACCCCCTTCCCAGCATGCCCATGCTTCCTTCCTTTTGACTCTGCTTTCCTGTGGGGTGGGCTGGCTGTGCTGACAGGATGGCTGGGAGTGTTGTCCTGGCAGTTGTTTGGCTAACAGTCCCAAGAGTGTCCCTGTGCTTCACACAACATAACCCAGGGTGGTGGTTCTTTGTGGGATCTTGAGTTGGGATGTGAGGCATTGCATTCTACCAGGTGGGTTCTGTGGAGTTTGTGTTGGGGTGTGTGTGAGGGGAGGTGCTTGTGACTATGGTCAGTGCTGCAAGTCCCCCTTCCCACCCAGCCAGCCAGATATCCCACCATGGAACGTGCTTGCATTGCAGGGAGTGTAAGTTGTCTCTCAGGATGTCAGGCAGTGGTGTTGTGCTGTTTGTTGGTGCACAGTTGCCAGCAGGGCCTTGTGCTCCCCACAGCAGTAGCCAGTGTCAGCCATCTTGTGAGTCCTTCTCCACTTCCTGTGATGTGAGCATGGTTCAGGGTGGTGTTGATGGGACAGTTGTGGGGGTGACCAATATCAGTGTCTACGACTCCCATCATGCTATTGCCTCCACCCCCTTCCCAGCATGCCCATGCTTCCTTCCTTTTGACTCTGCTTTCCTGTGGGGTGGGCTGGCTGTGCTGACAGGAAGGCTGGGAGTGTTGTCCTGGCAGTTGTTTGGCTAACAGTCCCAAGAGTGTCCCTGTGCTTCACACAACATAACCCAGGGTGGTGGTTCTTTGTGGGATCTTGAGTTGGGATGTGAGACATTGCATTCTACCAGGTGGGTTCTGTGGAGTTTGTGTTGGGGTGTGTGTGAGGGGAGGTGCTTGTGACTATGGTCAGTGCTGCAAGTCCCCCTTCCCACCCAGCTAGCCAGATATCCCACCATGGAACGTGCTTGCATTGCAGGGAGTGTAAGTTGTCTCTCAGGATGTCAGGCAGTGGTGTTGTGCTGTTTGTTGGTGCACAGTTGCCAGCAGGGCCTTGTGCTCCCCACAGCAGTAGCCAGTGTCAGCCATCTTGTGAGTCCTTCTCCACTTCCTGTGATGTGAGCATGGTTCAGGGTGGTGTTGATGGGACAGTTGTGGGGGTGACCAATATCAGTGACTACGACTCCCATCATGCTATTGCCTCCACCCCCTTCCCAGCATGCCCATGCTTCCTTCCTTTTGACTCTGCTTTCCTGTGGGGTGGGCTGGCTGTGCTGACAGGATGGCTGGGAGTGTTGTCCTGGCAGTTGTTTGGCTAACAGTCCCAAGAGTGTCCCTGTGCTTCACACAACATAACCCAGGGTGGTGGTTCTTTGTGGGATCTTGAGTTGGGATGTGAGGCATTGCATTCTACCAGGTGGGTTCTGTGGAGTTTGTGTTGGGGTGTGTGTGAGGGGAGGTGCTTGTGACTATGATCAGTGCTGCAAGTCCCCCTTCCCACCCAGCTAGCCAGATATCCCACCATGGAACGTGCTTGCATTGCAGGGAGTGTAAGTTGTCTCTCAGGATGTCAGGCAGTGGTGTTGTGCTGTTTGTTGGTGCACAGTTGCCAGCAGGGCCTTGTGCTCCCCACAGCAGTAGCCAGTGTCAGCCATCTTGTGAGTCCTTCTCCACTTCCTGTGATGTGAGCATGGTTCAGGGTGGTGTTGATGGGACAGTTGTGGGGGTGACCAATATCAGTGACTACGACTCCCATCATGCTATTGCCTCCACCCCCTTCCCAGCATGCCCATGCTTCCTTCCTTTTGACTCTGCTTTCCTGTGGGGTGGGCTGGCTGTGCTGACAGGATGGCTGGGAGTGTTGTCCTGGCAGTTGTTTGGCTAACAGTCCCAAGAGTGTCCCTGTGCTTCACACAACATAACCCAGGGTGGTGGTTCTTTGTGGGATCTTGAGTTGGGATGTGAGGCATTGCATTCTACCAGGTGGGTTCTGTGGAGTTTGTGTTGGGGTGTGTGTGAGGGGAGGTGCTTGTGACTATGATCAGTGCTGCAAGTCCCCCTTCCCACCCAGCTAGCCAGATATCCCACCATGGAACGTGCTTGCATTGCAGGGAGTGTAAGTTGTCTCTCAGGATGTCAGGCAGTGGTGTTGTGCTGTTTGTTGGTGCACAGTTGCCAGCAGGGCCTTGTGCTCCCCACAGCAGTAGCCAGTGTCAGCCATCTTGTGAGTCCTTCTCCACTTCCTGTGATGTGAGCATGGTTCAGGGTGGTGTTGATGGGACAGTTGTGGGGGTGACCAATATCAGTGACTACGACTCCCATCATGCTATTGCCTCCACCCCCTTCCCAGCATGCCCATGCTTCCTTCCTTTTGACTCTGCTTTCCTGTGGGGTGGGCTGGCTGTGCTGACAGGATTCCTGGGAGTGTTGTCCTGGCAGTTGTTTGGCTAACAGTCCCAAGAGTGTCCCTGTGCTTCACACAACATAACCCAGGGTGGTGGTTCTTTGTGGGATCTTGAGTTGGGATGTGAGGCATTGCATTCTACCAGGTGGGTTCTGTGGAGTTTGTGTTGGGGTGTGTGTGAGGGGAGGTGCTTGTGACTATGGTCAGTGCTGCAAGTCCCCCTTCCCACCCAGCCAGCCAGATATCCCACCATGGAACGTGCTTGCATTGCAGGGAGTGTAAGTTGTCTCTCAGGATGTCAGGCAGTGGTGTTGTGCTGTTTGTTGGTGCACAGTTGCCAGCAGGGCCTTGTGCTCCCCACAGCAGTAGCCAGTGTCAGCCATCTTGTGAGTCCTTCTCCACTTCCTGTGATGTGAGCATGGTTCAGGGTGGTGTTGATGGGACAGTTGTGGGGGTGACCAATATCAGTGTCTACGACTCCCATCATGCTATTGCCTCCACCCCCTTCCCAGCATGCCCATGCTTCCTTCCTTTTGACTCTGCTTTCCTGTGGGGTGGGCTGGCTGTGCTGACAGGATGGCTGGGAGTGTTGTCCTGGCAGTTGTTTGGCTAACAGTCCCAAGAGTGTCCCTGTGCTTCACACAACATAACCCAGGGTGGTGGTTCTTTGTGGGATCTTGAGTTGGGATGTGAGGCATTGCATTCTACCAGGTGGGTTCTGTGGAGTTTGTGTTGGGGTGTGTGTGAGGGGAGGTGCTTGTGACTATGGTCAGTGCTGCAAGTCCCCCTTCCCACCCAGCCAGCCAGATATCCCACCATGGAACGTGCTTGCATTGCAGGGAGTGTAAGTTGTCTCTCAGGATGTCAGGCAGTGGTGTTGTGCTGTTTGTTGGTGCACAGTTGCCAGCAGGGCCTTGTGCTCCCCACAGCAGTAGCCAGTGTCAGCCATCTTGTGAGTCCTTCTCCACTTCCTGTGATGTGAGCATGGTTCAGGGTGGTGTTGATGGGACAGTTGTGGGGGTGACCAATATCAGTGTCTACGACTCCCATCATGCTATTGCCTCCACCCCCTTCCCAGCATGCCCATGCTTCCTTCCTTTTGACTCTGCTTTCCTGTGGGGTGGGCTGGCTGTGCTGACAGGAAGGCTGGGAGTGTTGTCCTGGCAGTTGTTTGGCTAACAGTCCCAAGAGTGTCCCTGTGCTTCACACAACATAACCCAGGGTGGTGGTTCTTTGTGGGATCTTGAGTTGGGATGTGAGACATTGCATTCTACCAGGTGGGTTCTGTGGAGTTTGTGTTGGGGTGTGTGTGAGGGGAGGTGCTTGTGACTATGGTCAGTGCTGCAAGTCCCCCTTCCCACCCAGCTAGCCAGATATCCCACCATGGAACGTGCTTGCATTGCAGGGAGTGTAAGTTGTCTCTCAGGATGTCAGGCAGTGGTGTTGTGCTGTTTGTTGGTGCACAGTTGCCAGCAGGGCCTTGTGCTCCCCACAGCAGTAGCCAGTGTCAGCCATCTTGTGAGTCCTTCTCCACTTCCTGTGATGTGAGCATGGTTCAGGGTGGTGTTGATGGGACAGTTGTGGGGGTGACCAATATCAGTGACTACGACTCCCATCATGCTATTGCCTCCACCCCCCTTCCCAGCATGCCCATGCTTCCTTCCTTTTGACTCTGCTTTCCTGTGGGGTGGGCTGGCTGTGCTGACAGGATGGCTGGGAGTGTTGTCCTGGCAGTTGTTTGGCTAACAGTCCCAAGAGTGTCCCTGTGCTTCACACAACATAACCCAGGGTGGTGGTTCTTTGTGGGATCTTGAGTTGGGATGTGAGGCATTGCATTCTACCAGGTGGGTTCTGTGGAGTTTGTGTTGGGGTGTGTGTGAGGGGAGGTGCTTGTGACTATGGTCAGTGCTGCAAGTCCCCCTTCCCACCCAGCCAGCCAGATATCCCACCATGGAACGTGCTTGCATTGCAGTGAGTGTAAGTTGTCTCTCAGGATGTCAGGCAGTGGTGTTGTGCTGTTTGTTGGTGCACAGTTGCCAGCAGGGCCTTGTGCTCCCCACAGCAGTAGCCAGTGTCAGCCATCTTGTGAGTCCTTCTCCACTTCCTGTGATGTGAGCATGGTTCAGGGTGGTGTTGATGGGACAGTTGTGGGGGTGACCAAAATCAGTGACTACGACCCCCATCATGCTATTGCCTCCACCGCCCTTCCCAGCATGCCCATGCTTCCTTCCTTTTGACTCTGCTTTCCTGTGGGGTGGGCTGGCTGTGCTGACAGGATGGCTGGGAGTGTTGTCCTGGCAGTTGTTTGGCTAACAGTCCCAAGAGTGTCCCTGTGCTTCACACAACATAACCCAGGGTGGTGGTTCTTTGTGGGATCTTGAGTTGAGTTGTGAGGCATTGCATTCTACCAGGTGGGTTCTGTGGAGTTTGTGTTGGGGTGTGTGTGAGGGGAGGTGCTTGTGACTATGGTCAGTGCTGCAAGTCCCCCTTCCCACCCAGCTAGGCAGATATCCCACCATGGAACGTGCTTGCATTGCAGGGAGTGTAAGTTGTCTCTCAGGATGTCAGGCAGTGGTGTTGTGCTGTTTGTTGGTGCACAGTTGGCAGCAGGGCCTTGTGCTCCCCACAGCAGTTGCCAGTGTCAGCCATCTTGTGAATCCTTCTCCACTCCCTGTGATGTGAGCATGGTTCAGGGTGGTGTTGATGGGACAGTTGTGGGGGGGGCAATATGTGTGACTGCGACTCCCATGATGCTATTGGCTACACTGACTTGGCCAGCATACACAGAATTCCTTCCTTTGAGTGGTCTTCACTGTGTGTTGGTGTTGTTGTGGTGGCTACATGAGTGTATGTGTTTGTTAGTTCTATTTGTGCCACTGCCTAGCTGTAGTTGTAGTTGTGTTTGTACATGTGTTGGCACAGTTGGATGTGACTTTTTTGATGGCATGTGTTGTGTTTATCTGACTGACATACACATTTTGGGATGATTCTGTTCTGGTTGCTGTGTAATTGCTATGAGTGCATGGTTTGACTCTCCCTTGACAGTGATGTGTGTGTTTTGTGGCAGTATATTGTGTACATTTGTTGTGTACTCACCAGGCTCTGGGATGTCCTCTAGTCCATATACGCTCACTGGCGGAAGGATGGCCCGCACCTTCTCCTCCCAGGGCCTGAGGTATATTGGCTTGGCAGGAGGGCCACTGCCGGTGTATTGGCTGTTGATGTAGTCTTTCTTCAGCATGTCCCGTACCCTCCTGCGCACGTCATACCACCTGTTCTGGATGTCGGTCTTTGTGCGCCGACATGGTGATTGTGCGTTCACCCTTTTGATGATCCTCTCCCACATCTTGGTTTTCTGGGAGATGGGGGTCTGTTGGACCAGTGTGCCAAACAGCTGTGGCTCCACCCTGAGGATCTCGTCTACCATGACTTCCAATTCACTATCTAGGAACTTGGGATTCTTCTTGGGGGGCATGGTGATGGGTGGTGATGGTGAGTGATGTGTGTGTTGGTGTGCAGGTGAGGGTGTGTGAGTGTGTGTTTTGCTGGTTGTATGTGAGGTAGGTATTTGTTGGTGTGCTGATGGTGTGTGGCTTGTGTGAGGGATGAGCTGTGGGTGTGTGGTTGCTTTCTCTTGGGTGCTGGCAGTGGAATGGCATTTGCAAAGGCTCATGGTTGTGATTTGTGTCCTTTATATAGGTGGAGTTGTGGGTGTGTCTTTGTTCTCTGTCCCCACCCCCCAGTATTTATTGGCTTGGTAATTGCTTGTTTGGCTTTTTTTGGGTGATTTTTTCCTTTGTGCTGTTTGTGTATGTTGGAAACGTTCTTGTGACCGAGTCGGACCCTGCATTTGTCTCGTACGGTGTTCTCCGTTTCGTTCGCACTGTGTTTGTGCAGTTTTCTATGCTGCGTACGCGTCGGTCGCGGTGTTCTGTGTTGCTTCGGCTCGGTTTTGTATGCGTGTCGGTTGTACGGCTTGTCCTCCGTCCGACTCGCTCGTGGTTTTCGCGCCTTGCATCGTACTTTGCGGTTTGGAGTTCGCGTGTACGTTTCGGTCGGATTTGTTCCGGGTGCGTGTCGGTCGGTTGGATTTGCGTGTTTTTCCGGCCGGATTGCTGTTTTCCGTGCGGCTCGGTCGGTCGACTTGGTTTCGGTACGTGTCGGTCGGATTTTTCACGCCTTGCATCGTACTTGGCGTGTCGGGCGCCACGGGTACGTGTCGGTCGGTATTATTTCCGGATCCGAGTCGGTCGGTGCTTTTTCCGGCCCGAATCAGAATCGACCCCTAAATCTACCTTCGAACAGCATTAACTTTAAACAGTTTAAAAAAATGCAGATAATGTACTGTATATTTTTACTTCAAAAAATATAAACACAATAAATTAAAAATAAACTAACACACTTTTTTTCTATTTCAATCCATAACAGAAAATGTCTTCAAATCAAGAAGCAAAATACATCACCTCTGCTGAAACATAGTGGGTATGTTTATTGTAAGGAGAGACTAACTGAGCCCAGGTGTCATTGGAGGTGTGTGCATTCCACCACATGTTGCAAGTAGTTTGCCTACAATTCCTAATCTGAGAAGAATTGTTCAACGTTAAAAACAGGCAAGTAACCCACAAAGAGTAACACCCCCAAACCTTTTCTGACATAATCATTCCACCTGAACTCTCTGTAACAGTTACTAATGAACCATTTCTTTTGCATGACAATAAAAACCCTCAAAAAAGAATACTAATCTTTAGCACACCCCATAAAATCTTGTAAGGTTTGGATGATGGACAGGACGTTTAAATCAGCGCCCCATCCATTCACCCAAATATAATCTATTCACGCATATATTAATAATACAGTAGTTCCCTTAGTTTACAGTTTACTCCCTGATAAACAATCCTCAACATACACTAAATTATTGTCAGTGATAAAAACTAAAACATCAAACAAAAGTCCTTGAAAAGTACTAATTGACTTTGAATTACCTATGATTAATACTATTACCAAATTGTACACGGATACCCAAATTCAAGGATGTTTTTTTCACTTTTCACAGGCATATTGGCAAAAAATTAAAAAAACATCCTTAGTTGAGGATTATATATCAGATAGCAAACTACAGTTTGAACTTAAAAAACTTACAGCCCTTTGCTTTGTTCCACCTGACAGTGTAGACGAGTACTACACTTCAATTACAGAATCCGAATACCTTACCTCAAACGAAGATAAATTGGTACCCATGCTAAATTATTTTGAAGACACATGGATTGGCCATCTAAGCAGGTCGGGTCGCAGGAGGAAACCACGTTTCCATGTGAAGTGGTGGAACTGCTACTCGACCTGCTTAGAGGGAGGAGCAAAAACAAACAATGCCATAGAAGGATGGCACAAATCAATAAATCAATTGGCAAACCTCATCCTAATTTCTATCATTTCTTGGAAATTTTGAGGAAGGAGCAAAGTTTCCAAGAAATGAGAATGTCACAATCATTAACAGGTAGTCTTAACACACGTTTAGCCAAAAGAACGAAGGAAATGTCCGAGAGACTATTGGATGCAATTCAACAGTTAACATTGATGGTGGCTTCGGACTACCTTGATAATCTTCAACAAATGCACCAAAGCACATCAAACAATTCATTACTTTTATCCCAGATCAGTGATATTGCACCAAAACAACACACAATTCTTAATTTAATATTTCCGTTAACAAGAGTTCAGGCAATGATCCATAGAAGTTGATGTGGAAACACTGCATTTTGGAAATCCGGGTGAAGGTCCAGAGTCGACTATTCCTGCGCGGACGTATCACAGGAACTGTCATTGCGCCTCTTAAATGGTTGAATTGTGCTACAGAAGTGACGGACTTGGATGCAATGAAGAATATGAAATTTAACATGGCTTGAAGAGATGTGCATTTAATGGCATTGAACCAAATGAAGCAGATATAGGACTTCGTTGTGGGAACCTTTTATCATGAAACTCCTTCCTGTGACATTTTTGGAAGGTATAGCCTTCAAATTTTGGAAGAAGCCTTGAGAAAGTCCAGGAGGACGAAACGCGCGTCGGCTGCCGTCTTCTTTTTCTATGAATGGAATAAAATGGAGTAATCTGACACATCAACTTCTATGGATCATTGCCTGAACTCTTGTTAACGGAACTATTACATTAAGAATTGTGTGTTGTTTTGGTGCGATATCACTGATCTGGGATAAAAGTAACTAATTGTTTGGTGTACTTTGGTGCATTTGTTGGACATTCTGATCTAGACTGCTTGCTTGCAGATCTAGTGGACTTATACCCAAAGTGGGTGGGTATTATAGCACCATGGGAGCACCCATTTAAAACAAATGAGCACAAGAAAAAAGTGTTTAAACATATATTATTGACTTCTAGATGTGCAGATCGGATAGCATATCCACTGTATGTGTGTTTCTACCTTGATAATCTTGCACACATCCTCCACTTCTAACCTACACTATCTTCTTACTTGCCTGTTTTGCCTTAAAAAAAATCCCTAATTCCTTTGGCATTTTTAAAATTAAATTTAAAAATATTTTAAAAAATCGGGTCTCCTTTCCTTCAGATGCCTTCTTTTTTCAACTCTTGGACTTGCGTAGCATCCATTTTTTCACCAAGAGTCCTTTGTCGTTTTTTAATCCATTGCAAATAATCCACATTCCTTTTGGATACTCCATTACCCGAATTATTCTTTTTAAATGTGCACATTACTTTAAAAAATAATATCTGTGCATACCAAAAAAAGGCACCTAAAAAAATCCCGAAAAAGTGTTGATTTTCTGCAAAAACGCAACAAAATCCAACGAAGCAATCCATTCTATTTCGAAAACAATTCCAAATCCATTCAAAGTTCCAAAATCCATCGCCGAAACTCCATCTCGAAAAAACTAAAGTCGCACTTCCAAAATCCAAAACCCAATAAGCAATGGATATAAAAATATCCGATCTTCTATTTTCCATAAAAGATCTTTTTTTCATTCATATTAAAAATAAATTTAACCGCGACGACGCCAAAATCTTTTTGTTAAAAAAAACCCGTTGCACAAAGAAAAAAAGACACCTTTCAAAACACTTTTGTTTATTAAAGTTTTTTATGTATATATTTAAAAAAACTTTATTAAACAAAAAGTGTTACGAAAAAATGAGACCCGACATGGGCCTACTACTGCAACCTGTTATGGAGTGAATTAGTTGGTTAACACACAATAAAAGTACCAAAATCACATTTACTGCATCTATCTACCTCCCTCCTCTCTCCTTACAATAAACATTACCACTAATCTATGTATTTTAATAATTTAAAATTGTCTTACCTTGACGGAGCTCTCCCTTGCATCTGATCCGTAGCGCGACGATCCTCGGAATGACGAAATTTACGTTTACGCGGCTACGTCATTCTTTGTGTAAAAATGAAAAAAGGACATTTTCTCCCATTGACTTCAAAGGAAAAGCGTGGGAAAACTTTTCAAACATGTTTTAAAATTTTTTAATGTGCATAAAATTATCTATGTTTATTTTTTGTAAAATATAAATAATAAACAATTTTTTCAATATTTTTGTATAATTTATTTTGAAACCATAATATTTATACAAATGTTAATAAAAATCTATAAATAATAAATTACATGTCTTGTATTTCTTTCTTCAGGTTATATTAAATTAAAATATTATATACGGTTTACTTTATATTAAAAAAAAATTCACATTTATTACTATTTTTTTAATTTATATATTTTTTTATTTACTCTATAATAGTCCAATACCTATTTAAAAATGTAATTACTCTTTTCATTCAAAGTGTTAATATTAATTTGTAACCCATGTATAATTAATATCCCTATTTTTTAAAAATTTTCTAACTTATTTTTTTTAAAAACAATTAATTAATCCGAAAATAAACAATTTTAATTTTCTTTTTTTAGCAATTAATAAAACATATTTAAATAAACTTATTTTCCCCCATATCACTACTATCATCACACAGTTTTAATTATTTTTATTTATTTATATATACTCTAGTATTAATTCTAATACTTGAGCATTAAAATAAATTACCACAACCTTATTTTAATTTTTTTTATTTTAATATAATATAAATCTCCCTTTTATTCTCACTATTAACCCAAACATTTAAATCTAATATTTATTTAATACACACTCTAGTATTAATTTTAATACATGAGAATTAAATTAAATTACCCCAATTTTTTTAATTATAATTAATATTTATATAATACACATCTCCCTTATAATATTAATATATCACAATCCATTAATTTTAATTCCTTTTTCATCAAACTCTCCTATTAATTTTAATACCTGAAAATGTTATTAAAAAATACCACAACCATTTTTTGATATTATTTAATATTTATATAAAACCAATCTCCCTTTTATTTTAATTTTTACATAAAAAATGTATTTTTTTAAAAATACTCTTGTATTAAATTTAATACCCGAGTATTAAAATAAACTACCACAACCTTTTATTAAATCATTTAATATTTATATAATATAAATCTCCCTATTAATAAATATAATCTATGATTAATTATACCAGAATATTAATTAAAATAGAATACCACAACCTAAAAAATACTTACCATACTATACTTACCATTGCGTTGTAATGGCATACGTTGTAATAGCATGCGTTGTAATGGCATACGTTGTAAAGGTATGTGCAGTGTAATGGCATGCGGTGTAATGGTGTCTGCGTTGTAATGGATGCGTGGTAAAGGCATTGCGTTGTAATGCCTGCACTGTAATGGATGTTTCCTGCGGATACTGTTCAAAGGAATACAGCAGGAGTGTGCCCTCAATTGCTAAAGAAATGCAATCGTTTGTGTACAAATTAAGATAGGTACAAAAACCTGCTTGGTACTTTCCTGCTGGAGGAGAGAGAGACAGGTCTGACTACTGAACAGATTCATTTCTAGGATGAGAAGTGAATTCGCCAGGCTATGCTCATGTCTGAGTAAAGCTTGAGTAGGACGTCATGCTATCGGCCACAGCATGCCCAACCTGGGGCTTCTTAAGTAGATCTCTTAAAGAAGAGTGGGGGTTTGGGGCCATGTATGTTCACAAGACATTCATGTTTTCTCGACGTCCATAGGAGAGGATTCAAAGAGGCAGTGGTGTGCCTTCGTCGACATAGTACTCCAGTTTCTTAGAGAATGGTATCAGAAGGTCTAATAATATGACAGAAGCCTTTAACCAGGTGACTCACCCACCCAAAAGGCAAGGTTCACGCTTTTAATACTCTTTATTATTGATAATAAGAAGGCCTAACATACATCTAACTTTGTTAATGTTTGCCAAGTACTTGGATTATTTTGTGCATATGTCTGGCAATTGCTCAGAAGTGTCTTTGAACGTCATAGACTTTGTTCAGTGGAAACAAATGTCATGAAGAACTACTTTATATCACTAACTAATATAAACTACGACGTCCTACTCATGTAGCTCTTCCACTCTCAGATGAGGGCCTCTCTCTCGGTTTACATGCATGTTATTACAATTTCATACCCTTTAGAGTCTTGGTTGTATCTCGATATTCCAATTGTCTTTGTGAGTGAAGGGTGTACGCACCAGAGGCCGAGTAAACAGTAGAAAACAATTTAGCCGCCTTCTGCATGATCAATTGTGAAACATCTTGCTGCATGTAAAACTAATCAGATATACAGTCAATTTATACACCGAGAAATAATACAAAAGCAACACATGGGAAAAGAATATGACCACTTGCTATTGGTACTACATCAGAAGAATGGACTGAGGTGAATGTAATTTGAAAACTAATAGCTGCTAAAATATTAAAATCAAAATACAGATTAGAGGAATGAGAGAGTCATTTGGAGATAGCCCAAAAAAAACAAATTGGAAAAATTGGGAAAAAAAGAAACCTTGACCACAGGAGATAACAGAAGAAAAATATTGTAATAGAATGGATACATTACAAACAAAACACAGAGGGTTTGAGGGAGGTATTAGAATATATTTCAAACAAGTGGAAAGAATTTCTCTAAATGGAGGGAATAGTATGAAGAATGCATTCAATATTTTCCCTGACATGTAAAATGAACTTTGCATTTATAGTTACTATCCTGCTTCCTATCCTTTAACACTTGGTCATTACGTTCTCTCTACGTACATAATAAATCACTACTTTCTGCCATCTAATGCCTCTTTTTTGCTTCTTCACCACTTGGTTGATACATAAGAATGAATGTGGTATTTAAGCAGTGCGAACCTAGTTGAAAGGCAATGAGCATTATCACTATATTCAATTTAGAATTTCAACAAATGTCACTCTTTCAGAGCTTCAGTGTTTGCCATTTAGGTCTCCTAAATCCACCCTCCCAACACACCAGGGACACATCCTCTTCTTCTAGTAGCTCTACTAAGGTTGAATTCTAACCACTACATTGTGCATGTACTTTTGTCACAGCAAACAAACATACCACCATCAAGGAAGATGTGAAAAGGGGGATCTCAAATGGGGCTTCATAGGCCATTTGACCCCAAACACAACGGCCCTCAGGCCACATATAAGTAGTTGTGCTCATATTTGGCCACCGTACATGGAAAACTATATAACAAAACTGGAAAAGGTTCCCCTGGTAACCTGATTAAAGCGCACAGAGAACTCAGCTATGCAGAGCGGCTCAACCAGTGGGGTCTTCTCTCTGGAGAAAAGCAAGGCGAGAGTGATGTGGACGGAACATATGCAAGGGAAGCCACCAGGACGCCTTCAATGAAAGGACAATACACAGAATTCAATGTCACCATCTCGGACTGGAAGGGAAACGTGCACTGTCACAATCTTTTAGGGCAAAGAGTTCAAATAAATCTTTAATGAAAGGCAAAACCTGAACCCTCTATTAACTAAAATCCATGAATGGACCATGATGGAGGATGATATGGATCGTGAGGAGGATAATAATGATGGATGATGTCAAAGTCTGCGAACTCCTAAATAAATAAATATACCACACTGTACCTGATGTGTTTCAAGGTGCTGCCTTTGTTGATGAAACTACACTGACAAAAACTGCAAGTACTATTATTTTTGTCTCACAATATATAACAAATTAGATCTTAGAAATGGAAGAAACCATAACTCAGTAATCCTGCTTCTCCTTTCAAACATACTAATCCTGTAAACATAAACTGGTAAATAAGACAGATGGATTTCGACATATATGATACAGGTATTTATTTTAATCCAAGATCAAGGTTTGCTATTATGAAATAAAATTCCAAAAGGTCACGCCTTTCTTCATTTTCAGGCTTCTATGAACCGCACAAGCAATGACTCAACGAGGGCGTGAGTAGTGTGAACCCCAATAATTTAGGGGTCCCATCCAGTAGATTTCCCGAGCCCTCAGAGAAAACTGCGAGTTTTGAAGAGAACAGTAAAACTAGCACGTGTTTCTTACTTCTCCCACTTAATAAGACTTATGTTATGTAGAACTGGGATGTTTGGAATCAGAAAATCTGCCAGAGAGCTATATTGAATAGGCATCCTGTAAACCATAAAGCATACTCACATTTTATGATGATTTAAAAATTATTATGTGCTACTCTTCTACAAATCATGCCAGTAAGAATTATCATTGAAATAATGAATAGCTCAGTGACTGAATATACGGTCAGAGTAAAAACTAGATAGACATTATTCATCACACATCTCTAACCTACCAGTCTAAAATCACTAATTGTATTGCAGCATCATTTGTCAGTTTATAAAAGTAGATGAGCCATAAAACCTCCCGTATATCAGTATAAATCAGTGGTTCCCAAACTGTGCGCCACGGCACCCCGGTGCGCCTTTACAACTAGCCAGGGGCGCCGTGCACGTCTTTGGAACGTGGGAAAGGTATTTCTGCTGAAGAAGAATTTTGTAATGTGCAGAGTTTAAAACCTAAGAATCTTTTGTGGCCCCGAGTAACCCCTAAAATATTCCCAGAAATGCATACTCACAGAGAAGCACCAGGGACGGTGTGCCTTAGAAACGAATGCAGTGGAGGGTGTGAAGTTTTTGATAGGCCCTTGCTGTCTTTTTCCTTCTATTCTCAGGCAGTTGGTCGGCATTTGTGACCGAGGTGGTGTCTCATTATTAGCAAAGCCAAAGCTCTCTGTCTAACCTTCTTCCCGTGGTAGTAACAAATTCTGTGTTGCACTGAGCGTGCCATGAAGAAAGAGAAGGCTGCTTGCAGACACATTGAAGCTGGAAGTCCCTTGCTGAAGCCATTGCCCGAACCATGCACAACATGGCAGAGGAAAGAGAACCGTAAGCTCCTGTAAGTGGCCTCTGTTTTCTTACACGCATGGCTACCACCTACAGGGCACTCACTGACACTTTGAGGGTTGTAGGGAGGAAGTTGGGCGGTCTTGGGTCACAGTGACGTGTTCCAAGTTGCCACGCTTCCAAAGAGTCTTTTCTTAACCATATCTCTACTCCTTTTTTGTTAAGAATATTAAGGACAATAATCATAAATATTACTGGAGTCATAACTTGTTTTTGTGTAGTAGCGCTTCTGTAATTTATAAGCACTGACAATAACAGGAGGGTACAGCTTCCAAATCATTTTACTTACCTTGGGGATGGAATGCTGACCAGAAGTGAGCATGCTTTTGTGAGCTGTATGTGTGGCAAACGCAATAGCTCTGGGTAATTAAGGTTTTAAATTTGGGGCTTTCGTAAGGGCTCCACATAAATAGTGCAGGCACTTAATTAATGTCTTATAGTGCTGTCCAAGCTTCTGACGCTGTACAGTACATGTCAAATCTGCTATGAATGTGAAAGGCTGCAGTAGCTTCCCTGCTCATCCACTCATTGACCTCTCGGCTGGCACTGTTAACATTGAGCGTCTTTCCGGTACTTCTCTATATGTAACTCAGAACCTCCAGGTGCAGGTTTCAGGCAGGAGAGCTACACCTCAGGACAAGAACTTACAACCTACAGGCGCAGGTCGCAAACAGCAAACCTATACGGACCAATTAAAGTTTTTTATTAAACGACTGCTATATATTTCTTTTGTTACACCATTGGTTATAATACCTTTATCGGCTTCATCCCAATTGATTTCAGGGAGAAAAATGTGAGTACTCGCGAGGTCGGGTTTACATCCCCCCTCCCGAAAAAAAGTGACATGATGGGGAGCCGCGGCCAACGTCCAATTAGGTCAAGGGAGCCGCAGGTCGAAAAAGTTTGGGAACCACTGGTATAAATGAATGAATACTATCAGTAGAGCGCACTGCTACCACAAGGGAAGATGTGGCGCTAGGGAACACACAAGAATGTCGGAGAGAAGGAGACTGAGATCTGCAAGAAGGAAATGTCAGGTTTTGAGATATTTCCTAAAAACGGCATTGTTTTGCTGACTCTGAAGAATGAACTGAAGAGAAAAAGGATAAAGAGGGGTCTCCACTGTGCGAATTCTGGATTTTCGGAACAGTTGCCAGACAGGCAGTGGAAGACCACTGCTAAAAAGTGAAGAAAGAAAGTTATATAATAAACTGTGATGTACTTCCATATCACCAGCGTAATTAAAATAAACCAGAAGACTCACAAAACGAAAACCTCATGTGGTAACCTATAAGAAATATAAAAAAAAACGATGCGAGAAATATGATGTGATTAGCACGTTGCTCTGGGCCGCCATGTTACTCCACTCTGCCATTCTTATCACAGGTTTCCCACTTCTTTCACCGAGCAGAACGCAATGACATAATTTAACATTTCACACCTGGGGTTTGGAGGTGTTGAAGCAGCCACTGTCTGCAGAAGAAATAACTTGTAAAGACACTCTGTGGAAAGATGGTTCGATGATCACAAAGTGGTCCTCAATTTTCCTAAAAAAAAGGGACAGTTCCCGTGCGTGAATCAGCAGGTGGGGGCATGCCAGCTCTTAAGAATAAAAGATAATTTAATGTAGCCTCTTTAATGAGGCATTTATTCTTTTTCACAAAAGCATCTCTTTATTACAGGCTTTTTAACTATAGCATTATGTCTTTTTTTTACTGCTGTTACCTTCAGCGGTGGTAGCATAAGCTTCAGTGGCTGCCTTAGAAATGATTAATGGTCTCACATTTGTAATGAATAAATGCAAGATACAAAATAATGTGCGACCTCATTCAATGTAACTTACGTGTTAAAAAAACACTTAAATATTTGCACTTCCAAATTCCACATCATAATTCACAAAATAAGGAAAAGCATAATTTTGAAACACATAAGACACTTGCAACTATGGAAAAAATAGTATTGTCGAGTTTCCATTATTGTAAGTGTTAAAGGCGGATGAGGGGAGTTACAGGAGAGGGGCTCTTCATAGGGAAGTCAATACCCCTAGCTAATTAGTTTGTGGGTATTCGAAAATACTTTGGAAGACGATTTTTCACCCTGGAAACACATGTAACACACTACTGTACACGTCAGTGTCTTCCCGGGGAGGGGACGAAGGAAATACCGCCCATATTTAATGAAGCCGCAAAAATACAGATTCTCCACAGGGGAAGCATTTTTCAGGAAGTAACAAAACCTCTGGGTGTAGATTTCTGATTTTTCCAAGGTGGACTTTGTGAACCGACCCCAGAGAGAGACAGAGAGCAATGCCACCAAATCTGAGCGAGTGTATTTGACGCGCATCATCTATTATAGGTTCCAACTACAACTTCCAGATGCAGAGACAATTCACTGAGAAGCAATCAAAAGAGACAAGAGCGTGAGATAAGAAATGCTCAAACGTACTGCTCTCATTATGACACATACGTAAGTAAGTCCGTTTTTATATAGCGCAGCTACTCACCCTTACGGGTCTCAAGGCGCTGGGGGCCGGAGTGGAAATTAAGTGAGCTATTGCCCAGAGTCACATGGTGCTGAGCTGAGGCCGGAGCCGGGGATCGAACCGAAGTCAGCTGCCCTGGCCGCTGCACCACACCTCTCCACCGCCAAAGCAGCTGTATACAAATGTCTCTGTGAATTTAAAATTGTCAGAGCTGAAGATAATTTGTTGATTTAAGTCTCTTGCTT
This sequence comes from Calotriton arnoldi, assembly GCA_963921515.1. Lineage (NCBI taxonomy): Eukaryota > Metazoa > Chordata > Amphibia > Caudata > Salamandridae > Calotriton > Calotriton arnoldi. The sequence continues at coordinate 662,063 of CAWUFW010007012.1, read as the reverse complement.
AAAATAAACATTTTAAATGTTAATTTTGCCCTACAGAATCGAAAGCCAACATTTATAAACTTATTCCGGAGTTAAGTAGATCGAACATTGCCTCTTCTTTTGTAGCTTAAGGTATATTTTTTTTCTAGGCCATTTAACCTCACTTGATTATGGTGCGGTTTGTCTTTATGATATCCACGGTATGTCCAGTGACAATATGGCAGACTGGGGAAGAGGGCTCGTTTGCACTGGACATGAAAAGAAGAGCAATACATTGGGTTGGATTCGGCAGTGACTGAGGAATAGCTCATCTCTAAAGGCCAATCAGCCAAGAGAAGATAGTCAAAACAAGGCCAACAGAGACAGATCTATTAATTATGCAGTTTTGTATAGCAAAGACAAGACTGGAGGGTGTCAGAGTGGTTAACAGGGGAATGTTTCCACAAAACATCAACAGCCCTTACTACAATTATATACTAGACGAATGGGGTCTGGTAAAGCATGGTATTCGTTCCTGGTTAGGGACAGGCAAGGAGAAGGTGGAAATGTGTTTTGAGAAAATTTTGTTACAAAACAGTAATATACAAAAGTACTGTGAACTTACACATTTGGACATAGATCTTCCCAATCTAGTAGCTTGCTAAAGTTTGTATTGTAGTTTAGGTCTAGATGGTATGATGGTTTCTTATTTGACAGAGTTCTATTAACTACAATTGAAGTGAGGTTGGAATAGTAGGTTTTCCAGTTTCGTCTTGAAAGATTCATATAGAAGGGATAGTTCTGATGTTTGGAGATAAAGAGTTCCAAACTCTACATGCGCTTCCTGAAAATGATTGTTTCAATGTTTTTTGTTCCTTCAGAATTGGAATTTCGAGAAGTAAAGTGTTTAAGCTCCTCAAAGGGCATTGACCTCCTGAGATCCAGAGTTTCTTATTGAAGTAGTTTCGGGTGATCTCATCTAGAACGCTATGAGTGATACAGACAAGTATGAATATGTTCCTTGCTTCAGTGGCAACTTATTTCAGGGCGGTAAGAATGGGTTTTGAATTTTATGGATCCCATGAACAGTATGGTGCTTTCATGTGATTTTTCGCTGAAAGTGGGGTAAGGTGAACTTTGAGAATTCCTACCAGTAGGGAATTGCCGTAGTCTGCCTGAACAGAACTAGGGCCTGGACAACTTTTTTGAGTTGAGGAATTTGAGTTGGAACTGGGGTCCCACGGCGAGGCTATTGATGTGCCGTTGTAGGTTTAGGTGATTGTTTAGGATGAAATCCAGAGATCTTCTCTACAATGTTTGGGTTGGTGTTGAGTAATGTTCTCTCTTTGAACCAACTTTGAGCATGTCTGTGGCAGTTTGGCAAGGTGATCAACATGAACTCTGTTCCTAGTGGATTCAGTTTTGGATGCTTTTTTCTCATCCAGAATTGTAGTTTGTTGACCATTTGCAGTATGATTTTGGCATTTTCGGAAGCTAAATTTTCAAATATAGCTGAGAGTCACCAGCATAGAACTGATAGGTGGCGCTTGACTGATTAGGAAAGAACCTTAGTGGTGAAACTCAAACACTGAATAGTGTGGGCAAGAGTATACAGCCTTGAGGGACTCTTTTGTAATGTGTCTGGGCTGGGGATAGAATTAGCTATTGATGTAAGGACTCCAGCTCAAGAGTGAGGAGTGATCAGAAACATGAGGAGGCATAAATCTCCATAATTGAAGATTTTTAATGTGTATCTACCATTTTCATGGTTGTGGTTTCAGCCATGCCTCCTGTTCTAAAGCTAGATTGTAGTTCTCTAGTAGATCATTTTTTTCTAGGTGGAGTTTGAGTTGAGTTTCCACACAACTTTCCAGTACTTTAGCCAAGAATGTAAAATTTGAAATAAGGTGGAAGGTTTTACAGTCCTATTGATCAGTGCCCTGCTTTTTTTTGTTTTCTAGAAGAGGAGTGACCTGGACTATTTCTATGCAGTCTGGGGCTTATCCAGTTGCCACAGAGGGGTTTATGAGATTCAGCCAGCAAGACACAACTGATTGACTGATCTCCTCGAATCGAGATGTTGGGAAGGACTCTGAGAAGTCAGAGGAGGGTTCCATCTTGGCAATGGTCCCGATCTGGGATAGCTCTTGGGCGTCAACATTGTAGATTGTTTTTCAATTTCAAACTATTTTTTGCAACAATCCTTTGCCTGATTGATTCCTGCTTTTATGTCTGCTGATTTGGTTTTAAAAGTGTGTCACTTGTATTTATGCCTTTTTAGCAGTAGTGTCAGTTCCGTTTTTTGGCAAGAGATTTTGATGCCAATTCTGAGTAGTGTTTCTGATGATCTACCTTTCCTCATTGAGTTCCTTCAAGAACCAGTGGATGGATTTTTCTTTATTTTCTGTCACTTTTGGAGTGGTCTTGTTCATGATTTCTGACATGTTCTTACACAATGGTTTGTGTGATCATCTATCTTGTTTGATGGGGAGATGCTCTGTGGTTCATTGGGCATTTCGGAGGATAGCGTGGCATGAGTAAACTTTCTATGATCTGTGACCCAATGTTCTGGCCTTTTTGGCAGGTCATTGGTTTATACTGCAATGGAGTGGAGAAAGAAATGGATAATGGATCACAAAACGATCTGACCACGCTACTGGCAGTATGGAATCCTTCTTTACACTCCCCTCTTTTGCAGTCATTAAGACTAACGTGGACCCTTTGTGTGCATCGGAGTTTGAGGTTTGGAGAGACATGGCTGGTCATTCTGACCACACCAGTACAGGATGAAGTCTCCAATGTACATATAATTCATCGTTATGATTATATTCCGGTTAGTAAAAAGGCTGGCAGAAAATTATGCTACCTTAAACTTTTAACTGGGCATTCTTCTGAGCCTTGCTATTCTTTAACTTTGCGTTTAAACCTTTCGAAGTGTCGGATGAGGAGGTTTTCCATGCAGGTACTCAAGGAAACTTTATGAAACAATGTAGGTGATTTTTATTTGCTTTTTAATTCACCATGTCTTGCAGGCTGTATGGCATAATTCTCTGAAAGTGCCACCCACCACTCAGATTTCCAAAATATTGTGGTGTGGTACAGGTCTGTGTTCACCCACTCATTAAGTCAATAGAGCACAAATAAATACATTTTGTACGGTTTCCTTTTAAATGTAATCTTTCAATTTGAAATGCATGATTTGTCCTACACCACATGCACTTGCAATTATTGGTCATTTGTATTAAGCACTCCAAATTATCCAGAGAGTCACTAAGGTTTTTTTAAACAAAGGGAGATCTTTGTTTCAGCCAGAGACTACAGAGATTAGCAGTACAGCATATTTGACTCTACTTAATGAAAAATAACCAGTCACTGAAAGTAATGAAAGACCATTCTGCTGCAAGCAAAAATAAATTGCTTTGGAACCAAAATGAATCTCCCTCCACAACAACTCCCACACAATATTTTAGTCTTCTTCTAATAGCAAAGCGTCTTATTATGAGTGGTCTTTGGTTAGCCACAAAATCAGAGTACATTTCTTCTTATGAGTTCAAAAACATTTAGGTTTACATTAATCAGATATAGCAAAAATATTCATTCTTGAAAGATAACAGTTCCATCAGGCTAGATTTATTGAACCTTCAAAGACACCAGACTCAGATTTGTTTAAAAGGGCGCATTTGGCATCCAGGTTCAAATTTCCTCTTACGGGCTAAAGCTGAAGAATGGGCAGGTCATTTGAAATCCTTGCAAAGCACTTACTACTCTTACAGGTCTAAAAAGCATATTTCAAATCTCATGGTAATATCAATAAGGGCCTGGGACATTCTTACATATTGGGGAAAAAGAATACAAATGATGGCAGAACTAAAAATAGCAACTGTCTGGGACGCTGGCACATTACTAGCAGAGTATATGATTAACACACAATATACTTTGGGCGAGATCAGGCTTCTCCAACGAGTAGCTCGTGAGCTACTGGCAGCTCTTCATCTACCTGCAAGTAGCTCTCCAGTGTGTATCCGAGCCTACTACTCTGGAACCTTTTGCTTGGTTGAATTACTATACATATGCCAAAATTGTGTATTCAATACAAAAATGTATATATTTTCAGAACTCTTAAGCTGATGTTTTTGAAAAAAAAAATGGTTGAATTTCCAAAATATATTTAAAGCTGATTTTTGAGTGAAATATTAGTAGCTCACGATGATTATAACTGAACAGAAGTAGCTCTAATTACACAAAAGGTTGGAGACCCCTGGGCCAGATGTATGTAGCACTGGTCGCAAAATATTTGGCACAAATTGCGACAATATTTTGCGGCTAGTGTGGTAATTTGTGAACCGACCTATGTACTAATAGTTTGGTTTGCAAATTAACATTGCCTTAATGGGTCACAATTTGACCTACCTCAGAATATTATTGAAGTAGGTTTCAAATTGCTACCCACTAGGGCTCACAGCCATCACAGGAAGGTCAGCAGACTACAAAGTCTGGGATTGCTTTCAAATAAAGCAACTTTTTTGTTTAAATGCAACCCATTTATCTGAAAAGGAAAACGGGATGCATGTAGAAAAAAAAAAGTTCATGTAACATTTTTCAAGAGTAGCTGCCTACTCTTAAAAAATGTTTTCCCAACATTCACAAAGGGAAAGGGGTTCCTTGCGGACCCCTTGCTGTTTGCGAAGGGCTTACCACTACATGTTTGTAATCGGTAAAGTATTATACAATTGAGATTCAGCATTGGGAAAGGACGCCCTAAACACTCTATTCTATGTACCAAATCGGTATTTGGTCACAAACACAAATTACACAATACACTCAACATACAGCATAACACAACACACAACATATACTTACATACACAAAGGCTCTTAAGGCCAGGTTTCTTCAACCATTGGCTTCTTTGGTCAAGCCACCTTCAGCCATTATGCTTTGGGGCTACTTACATTTTTTTAATTGCAGAGAAAATATTACTTTCTTGTCACCTCTTTCTCTCCTTTTTTCCACCGCTGCTCAATCTCTTGACCACTCCTCACTCCCCTCCCCCCACAAAGAAACTTCTATGGCAGCGGCAAGAGCCCCTTGACTGCACCAGGCAGAAACTGAGAACTCTCTTCCCTCTGCATCTACAGCAGCCCTGTGAAAGAAATGGAATGTGAATACACAGGAGTCCGCCAGGCTTATAAATGTTTAACACTAACCTCAAATTAAAAAAAATACAAAGTAGGTCTGACAGACCCTTGCCTCCTCTCCCTGTTCCCGTTCCATCTGCCCTATCTACTCCCTTCTTTTTCTCCCATCCAACTACATGGTTACTCCAAGGTTTCAACGAGCAAAACATGGATTTCAAAGGCTAAGCATTTGTGTTTACAGGTTGTCGATGCTTAGCAAAATGAAGCAGAATACAAAGGATACTTTTTGTAATATTTTCCAGTAAAGTTGGAAACTATCCAACTTTGTTAAAAACAGTAAGCACAGACTGGCTTCAAAACTACTTGTTATAATCAACAGCGAAATGTTAAGACACGAGACGTCCCCACCTAAGCACAGTCCAATTCACATACGGACATTCATACATACAGAGAAAAGCAAACACACATTGAAACACATATAGGCACATCTACATGCATACGGTAAACACCCTTTACAACGACATCTGAACTCCATATGCCTTTACCATTCAGGCTTTACAATGCATATGTCTTTACCATGCGTGCCTTTACCATGAAAGATTTGCCTTTACCGTGCATGCCTTTACAACGAAAATGTAAGTATTTTGCATGTAAGTGTATTATACATATATGTATATATTTTTAGGGTTTAGGGTGGGTGTGGGTTTTTGGGTAGTAAGAGTATTTTTAGGGTTTAGGGTGGGTATGGTTTTTTGGGTGGGAAGGGTAATTTTAGGGTTTTGTGTGGGTATGGGTGGCAAAGTTTTTTTATATATACATATGTATATATATATATACACACACACATACTTATACATGTATGCATGTGTCTATAATATATATATAAATATATGTATGTATATATTTAGATAAATATCAATATCGATATATATGGATTAAAATAAGATGTCACTGACCATGTCATGAGTGATGTAATATGTGACGTCATCAGCAGTGCATTGCGGGGGCGCGAGTTATAGTTAGCTCAACTAACTATAACGGCCGAATGTCTCTGGTTTTGTACGAGTGAAATGTCCAACTAACTATAACGTGCCTGAAACTTGTGGTTTTTTCAGTGAATTTCTAAGGTGTTTTAAATGCTAATTTCTAACTATAACGTCCTGAAACCTATGGTTTTTTCAGTGAATTTCAAAGGTTTCTTAAATGCTAATTTCTAACTATAACGTCCCTGAAACCTGTGGTTTTTCAGTGAATTTCTAAGGTTTTTTAAATGCTAATTCCTAACTATAACGTCCCTGAAACCTATGTTTTTTTCAGTGAATATATATATATATATATATATATCTCCACTGAAAAAACCAAAGGTTACAGGGACGTTATAGTTAGGGTCAGATTTCAGTCATACAAAACCCGTGAAATTCGGCAGGTAAAGTTACCTGAGCTAACTATAACTTACGGCCCCGCAATGCACTGCTTATTACCTCACATATTACATCACTCTTCACATGGTCAGTGCAATCACTGATGAGATCTCATCATTATTACATAAAATGCCCTGGGACCTAGTCCACCAGGGGGCCATTATTTAACAAAGCGTGGGACACCGTGCTTCATTTTTTTTTTTCGGCGGTAGTCGTGGATCCAGCGCGACTCCCACTGAAATTCTTTTTTTTAAATGCTTTTTTGACCCTGGGGGCTCGGTTCAACCAAGTCACAAGATGGCTGCCAGCACTTCCTGGTTCGAAGTGTTGGCAGTCAATCAGATCTCAGCCACGAGATCGGGAGTGTTCGCAGATCCTTCACGTCTCTAGATACACAACTGGGAATTTCTTTAAACTTCTCAGCATCTACCAAATGGATTTACACCATTTAACAAAACAAGTGCTGTCTGGAACAAGAGCTACCTTGCTGCCAAATTTGGTGTAATTCCGTTCAGCAGTTCGGACTGTAGCCGTGTCTAAAATTTCCAATGGAAATTAACATGGCCCCATTTGACGGATCACCCCGAAATTTTTAAGACAGCAGCTGAAGTGACTGCCTCATTAGCTTTGAAAATTTCATGAAGATTCATCAAACAACGCCAAAGTTATTTACAAATGAAAAAACACTCTTCCTATGGAAACTAGGTCCTAACTATAACTACCTACTGGCAAACGTCAGTAGGTAATAGATATATTCACTAATTAAAACAGAGGTCACAGGGACTTTATAGTTAGGCTTTGATCTCACTCATACAAAACCAGTGAAATTCAGCAGCTATAGTCACCGGAGCTAACTATAATTTACACACCCACAATGCACTGCTTATGTTACATCACTTATGACATGGCCAGTGACACCACTCATGACATCTCAAATTACATCACTGATTACATCACTGATGACATCATCCACAGAATGACTCACACACCCACTCACACCCCCATGGAACCTCTCACACACCCACTCCACCACAACCGCTCACATACTCATTCACAGACACATACCAGTACTCACAACTAATCACTCACTCATATTTAATGTCAATTTTATTTATCATGCATAGTTAATTAAAACCTTTACATGTAGGTTCAAAACAGATTAAAAACAGAACCATTTAACATATAATCAAATTGAGCTGAGTCGGGTTAACAATTAAAACAATATTGTATCGGGGAGGTCAGAATGAGCTGAACCCGAGAATGAAAACATTTGGAGTAGATGTTCAGAATCCACCGAAACCAGCCTCATTGAAATCCCCTTGTACATTGTTTCCTGAATGACTTAAATCTTTATGCCTGTTCTGGCGGTAAAGTGCTTATCATACTGTGCAAACGTCATGCATAAAAGTGTGTGCTGTGCAGGTGTTATGGTGCCTATTAAGTACAGCATGCACTCAACCTATAATTGAATTATTCTATGTCATGCTCATTAACGCTTGTGGGGAGCGAACCCTTATCAACAACGGCATGATTCGCCCCTACAGGGCGAATAGGAAACTCCGCTCAGATAGACTCCATCTGGCAGTAGTCCCCAGGATTAAGAAGGCCAGAAGTGGCGGACGGCTTTTTTCGTTTAATGCCTCCAGACTATGGAACTCCATTCCGTTGGACCTTCGGAGTGAACTTAACCATCTGGCATTCCGAAAACAACTCAAGACGTGGCTCTTCCCTTAGTTTTTTTGGTTCTCTGGTTACTGCTTCAGCGCTGGGATGCTTCCGGGTAGCCATGCGCTTTACAAGTGTCCATTCATTCATTAAAATTTAATTTCCCGATAAAGTCTTCCATCCTGCTATAAAGTGCTTAACATAATACTCTCTCCAAAAAGCATCATTCACACTTAAACCTTGATGATGGAATTCCTGAGAGGAATGGAATTCCTGAGAGGAATACCATCTTAGCCAAAGCTCATAAGTTGGCACTTTGCCCAGTGCATACGTTAGAATATGAAATGCATGATTTTTTAAAGTTACAATATAAGAGAGAAACATTGATGCATAAAATCAACAAAAACCAAGAGATAAAATTAGGACCAATCTCAGTGAATTGAATATTAAAGTGCAGACCTGAAATCTGAGATATGTTAGAGAGATCTAAGTTATAGCAGCAGTAAGTAAATACAAATAATGTCATAGAGAATAGAAGATGCAGCGTGGTGTCTTAGGTCTGCGGGGATAAAGCCACTTTGAAACCGTAATTGTGCTCTATATATATATGGTTTGAGTGTGTGTTTGTATATATATATATATTTTTTTTTTTGAGTTTTATATAGCGCGAACTAGACCCGAGACATCGGGTATCAGAGTGCTTTACATGAGTACCAGTTTCGTTACAGAAGGACACATTCATTTTTGTTAGGCACGGGGAGATTAAGTGATTTGCCCAGAATCACAGGATGTTGAGCGTCGTTGCCGAGACTCGAACCTGGTTCTCCAGCTTCGAAGTCGACCGCTCTAGCCGTAAGGCTACATCCTCTCCCCATATATATATGTTACCCGTGCAAACAATGTTAAGAGGCAGCAACAAAATGCACTTGGCTATTTTTAAACTGAACAGTCTGCACTGAAAATAAAATCATTATAACTCGAACTTTGGTGTTAAAAAGATGCTATTAAGCAAAGATTGAAAAGTGCACCACAGAACGAACTTCTATAAACATTATAGGTGCATTCTGGGACCTGTAGGAGGTTACCTCAGGACACGTGACCACATGGATTTAAGCATTGACATTTTACGTCATTTAAATGGACTCACTTGTGAACAAGGCAGGATTGCCGAAACGCGTCAGGACGGAATGAGTGAACTGGCTGCCACTTTCATAATGAATAAATTAACAGCATGGCTTTAAATAGGAGTTGGGCTTTTGCAATTTTCTCTCGCATTGCATGCTTTAACAGGATTCTCCATTCCTGAAGGCAGGCAGAAGCCGCCCTGCAGGGTTGGAGGCCCCCGGTAATGGAGTTCTTCTTTGTGGATAGATATATATATATATATATATTCACTGAAAAAACCATAGGTTTTAGGGACAGTTATAGTTAGTTGGACATTTCACTCGTACAAAACCCGTGAAATTCCCCGTTATAGTTAGTTCAGCTAACTATAACTCGCGCCCCGCAATGCACTGCTGATGACGTCACATATTACATCACTCATGACATGGTCAGTGACATCACTGATGACATCACTGATGACATCTCAAATGACATCACTGATGACATCATCCAGTGACTGTGTGTTTCTGTAAAGTTTAAATATTTTTAATATATATAGGAAAAGACGTATTGAAGAATGAGTGGGTGTGTAAGTGTCTGTATGGATGATTTAGTAGGTGCGTGACTGACTCTATAAGTGAGTGATTTAACGTATCTTACTGAATGCATGGGTTAGTGACTAAACTGGGTGAATGTCTGTATCCGTCTGTCTGTTGCTGTGTAAGTGGTTGCATGGGTTTGTGAATAGCTACATGAGTGTCTATATGAGTTATTGATTGGTTGTCTGAGTATCTGTATGGGTGCCTGAGTGTTTGTGTGGGTGGGGTGTGTGCGACTCTGTGCATAGATGTGTGAGTCGGTGATTCACTGGGTGGATGGTTTCAAGAGTGCATCTGTGATAGACTGTATGGGTGGGAAAGTGTGTGGAAGAGTGTGTTAGTGAGTGAATGTATGTCCCAGTGGTACATGTGTGAGTAACTACATATGTGAAAGCCAGTATATATGTGTGTTGGAGTATATAAATAGCTATAAGCGAGTGAGTGATTGTGATAGTGGCTGTATGGATGAGTGTGTGCTTGTATCAGTGATTGTATAAGAGCGTAACAATGTGCTAGTATTTGTATGATTAAGTGAGCTGGTGTGTGTATAACTGTATAGGTGAGTAAATGGCAGTGTGTTTAATTATTTGCATGACTGACTAGGTGTGTGAGTACCTCTTTGGATGAGTGGCGGTGTTTGAGTGTCTATATAGGAGTAAGAGTGCATATGATAGTCCTGTACTGAGTGACCATAAGTATGAGTGACTGTACGGGTGAGTGAGTGGATGTGTGTGTGTAGACCTAAGAATCAGTGAGTGGGTATGTAGTTATTGGTGTTGGAGTGTCTATAGTTTTGCGAATGGCAGTCTGTAATTTAGATTGGGTGTATCAAAGGTTATATTAGGGTGTGAGGAGCTGCATCAGATTATCACGTGGATGATGTCATCAGTGATGTCATTTGAGATGTCATCAGTGATGTCATCAGTGATGTCACTGACCATGTCATGAGTGATGTAATATGTGACGTCATCAGCAGTGCATTGCGGGGGCGCGAGTTATAGTTAGCTGAACTAACTATAACGGGGAATTTCACGGGTTTTGTACGAGTGAAATGTCCAACTAACTATAACTGTCCCTAAAACCTATGGTTTTTTCAGTGAATTTCAAAGGTTTTTTAAATGCTAATTTGTAACTATAACATATCTGAAACCTATGGTTTTTCAGTGAATTTCAAAGGTTTTTAAATGCTAATTTGTAACTATAACTGTCCCTAAAACCTATGGTTTTTTCAGTGAATTTCAAAGGTTTTTAAATGCTAATTTCTAACTATAACATGTCAGAAACCTATGGTTTTTTCAGTGAATTTCAAAGGTTTTTAAATGCTAATTTGTAACTATAACGTGCCTGAAACCTACGTTTTTTTCAGTGAATTTCAAAGGTTTTTAAATGTATTAATTTTTATATTATTTTTTTTCATACTGATTTACTACATTTTTAGAAACAATTTCTTTTACATATTTTATTTTTTAAATTACATTGTAATTACATTACAAAAAATACTTTCTCAGAATGAATTACTTTAGTTTAAATACTTAGCACATAGGCAATAGACTTTTAAGTACAGTAGTTACAGTTGTTGCAATGGGCAACACATTTTCAAACACAATGCAACATTCAGCTCAATGTGAATTTCTAGTTAAATGCAATTAGTTACTTTATGGATTACTTTTCTAACCACAGGACTGGATCCTAGATTCAGTCCTGGGACATCTCCTGTAAACAGTTGAGTAAAAGCGTTTTGGTTACAGTCGTGATTTTTAAGGAATATTATTGTATTTTAAAAGTTGACACTTAGAAACTTTTCCTCATAGAATCACCAATGTTATCCTATGGAAGGAAATTCACTTAGCAGGTAAAAACTGTTATCGTTACTTTTTCTTACTCAGTGTTGGATCCTGGATCCAGCACTGGTGCATCTCCTGTAAACAGTTGAAAAAATGTGTTTAAGTCATACAGGTGATTTTTAAGGAATATTTGTAGTTTGTGAAAATCGACACTTTGAAACTTTTCTGCTGAAAACCAGACAATGGATTCCTATGGAAGAAAAGATAAGTTACTGGTAAGTACGGTTAAAATTACTTTTCAGGGTCAGTGCTGGGCTAAAGATGCAGCACTGGGTTCTCTCCTGATAACAGGTGAGTAAATCGGAATTCGTATTTCGGCTGATTTTAGAGGAATATTTGTATGTTTCAAAAATCAACACAGAAACTTTTTCAGCAAAAAGCAGGCAATTATATCCTATGGAAGGAAATTCAAGTTACTGGTAAGTACGGTTAAAATTACTTTTGAGGATCAGTACTGGGCTGAAAGATGCAGCACTGAGGTCTCTCCTGATAACAGGTGAGTAAATCGGAATTCGTATTTCGGCTGATTTTAGAGGAATATTTTAAAGTTCCAAAACTCCACACTTAGAAGAATTTCCAAGTGAAACCAGTCAATGTTAGCCTATGGAAGGAAATTCAAGTTACTGGTAAGTACGGTTAAAATTACTTTTCAGGACCAGTACTGGGCTGAAAGATACAGCACTGAGGTCTCTCCTGATAACAGGTGAGTAAATCGGAATTCGTATTTCGGCTGATTTTAGAGGAATATTTTAAAGTTCCAAAACTCCACACTTAGAAGAATTTCCAAGTGAAACCAGTCAATGTTAGCCTATGGAAGGAAATTCAAGTTACTGGTAAGTACGGTTAAAATTACTTTTCAGGATTAGTACTGGGCTGAAAGATGCAGCACTGAGGTCTCTCCTGATAACAGGTGAGTAAATCAGAATTCGTATTTCGGCTGATTTTAGAGGAATATTTGCACAATGGTGAAGGGAGGGGCGGGGCCTGAGGTGACATCTGTGCAAGCGCGCCCCATTGCGCGTTTTAAGTAGGGGATTAAGTCCCCTTGAATCATGAGGGTCCCTACGGGCCAACTAGCCCACCAGGAACCTCCAGTATGCGCCAGGGGCTGCGTTGCAGAGACATGTACAGAGGCCACACCCCTTTTTACACCTCTCTGCAACGCAGCTCTGTGGCGCTTTCTGGACGTACCTGTTGGGCTAGTTGGCCCCAGGGTCCCTCAGGATTGAAGGGATTTAATTCCCCATCTTAAAACGCGCCACAGGGCCTGTTTGCACACATGTCACCTGAAGCCCCGCCCCTCCCTTCACCACTGTGCAAACGCGCCCCGTGGCGCGTTTTAAGTCGGGGATTAACTCCCCTTGAATCCTGAGGGTCCCTGGGGTGCAACTAGCCCACCATATACCTCCAAAAGCGCCACAGAGCTGCGTTGCAGAGAGGTGTAAAGGGGCGTGGCCTCTGTACACCTCTCTGCAAGGCAGCCCTGGCGCATACTGGAGGTTCCTGGTGGGCTAGTTGGCCCCAGGGTCCCCAGTATTCAAGGGGAATTGTTCCCCTCTGCAAACGCGCCAGGGCGCGTTTGCAGAGTGGTGAAGGAAGGGGCGGGGCCTGCGGGCCGATCGTTTTTTTTGTCCCCTGAAGGGGGGCTGTGTGGCCCCCTTCCTTTTTCTGTTTTTGGGCCCTGGGGACCCCATACCCCAGGGCCTTACCCCTTTTTTTAATTACAAATTTAAAAAAAACGGGAAGGGGCCGCGTGGCCCCCTTCCCTGGGCCTGTATTTGCCCGGGGACCCCATCCCCGGGGCATGGCCTCGATTTTTTGTTTTTCAATGGAGGGGGCTGCGTGGCCCCCTCCTCAGGCCATTTAAGGCCCCGGGGACCCCATCCCCGGGGCCGGCCTTTCCTTTTTTTTTTTTCATTTTTAACTTTGGGGAGGGGGCTGCGTGGCCCCCTCCCGAGCCACTATGGCCCGGGGACCCCATCCCCGGGGCCTGGTCTCACGTTGGAGACTGTGGGGGTCCCCAATCCCCCACAGTCCCGCCGGCTCCCCGTGTCCTACGGGAGCCGGCATTGCTTACACATGGGGAGCAGCTAACATGCTGCTCCCCATGTGGAAAAGCAATCAGCTTGGATATTGGAGAGAGAGCAGGTTTCCTGCTCTCTCTTCCAATATCCAAAGCAGTTTGCAATGACAGGACGGGAGCCGCGAGCTTGCAAACAGCAGCTTGCAAACAGCAGTGTCCCGGGGGTAGGCACCCCGGGACACTGCAGGAGCCGGCCCTGGGGGGTGGCGGTCCCCAGGGCCACCACAGGCTCCAGGAGTGGGGCCGCGCGGCCCCCCTCCTTACATTTTGAAAGCCCCGGGAGGTGGTGGTCCCGGGGCTTGGGGGTCCAAAACGGACCCCCATTGTAATTTTCTTAGTGCCCCGGGAGGTGGTGATCCCGGGCGTGTGGGGGCTGGAGCCCCCACACAGGATTTTCATAAATAAAAAGAAGCCCCGGGAGGTGGCGGTCCCGGGGCTGCGGGAGGGCTCATAGCCCTCCCGCACCATTCTACATACAGCCCCGGGGGTGGTGGTCCCCGGGGCTTGGGGGCCCTTAGAGGCCCCCACACATAAAATTAACCCCCCCAGCATGCCCCCGGGACTTGGCCCACCCGGGGGCCAATTAGCTGTCGAGCGCGGGAGACCGCGCTTCGATTTTTTCGGCAGGATTCGCGCACCCTGAGCGCATCCTGCCGATTTAAAAAAAAATTCTTTGCCCAGGGCGTCCTTGTGGGACCCCTGAGCAGACCTAGGGGGTCAGGGTGTTTCTACCCTGCCCCCTTTGTGCGCTTTGCGCACTTGTTTCTGTCCCTCGGGACAAAATGGCTGCCAACACTTCCTGATTTGGAGTGTTGACAGCCAATTAGCATGCAGCTCGTGATCGGGAGGGTGCGCGAATCCGACGCGGCCATGGATATCACTATCTTTTTACTTTTGATTTTCTCAGCAACTACTGAACGGATTTACACCATTTAACAAAAAGGGTTCTTTCTGAACCAAGAACTACCTCTTTGCCAAATTTGGTGTAATTCCGTTCAGCAGTTCAGGCTGTAGCCGTGTCTAAAGTTTCCTATGGAAAATTGCATGGGGAAAACGCGTTTTGGGACCCCCCTTTTTCTCGGCCCCCGCTTGACGAATCCCCCGAGACTTTCAGGGTAGGAGCGGACCGGAGCGGGCCACAAAGTTTGAAAATTTTGCGAAGATACGTCAACCGGCAAGAGAGTTATTTCAAATAGAATGTCGCGGATTTCCTATGGATAATAGGTTGTAACTATAACTATCTACTGGCGACCGCCAGTAGATAATATATATATATATATATATATATATATATATATATATATATATATATATATATATATATAATTCCATTATATATATGTATATATAATGGAATAATTAATAAAAACTATTTATTTTACAATATATTTATTTATTTATATATATACATATATATATATACATATAAAGGGGTCGATTCCGATTCGGGCCGGAAAAAGCACCGACTGACTCGGATCCGGAAAAAATACCGACCGACACGTACCCGTGGCGCACGACACGCCAAGTACGATGCAAGGCGCGAAAAATCCGACCGACACGTACCGAAACAAAGTCGACCGACCGAGCCGCACGGAAAGCAGCAATCCGGCCGGAAAAACACGCGAATTCAACCGACCGACACGCACCCGGAACAAATCCGACCGAAGCGTACACGCGAACTCCAAATCGCAAAGTACGATGCAAGGCGCGAAAACCACGAGCGAGTCGGACGGAGGACAAGCCGTAAGACCGACACGCATACAAAACCGAGCCGAAGCAACACAATACACCGCGACCGACGCGTACGCAGCATAGAAAACTGCACAAACACAGCGTGAGCGAAGCGGAGAACACCGTGCGAGACCAATGCAGGGTCCGACTCGGTCACAAGAACGTTTCCAACATACACAAACAGCACAAAGGAAAAATCACCCAAAAAAGGCCAAACAAGCAATTACCAAGCCAATAAATACTGGGGGGTGGGGACAGAGAATAAAGACACACCCACAACTCCACCTATATAAAGGACACAAATCACTACCATGAGCCTTTGCAAATGCCATTCCACTGCCAGCACCCAAGAGAAAGCAACCACACACCCACAGCTCATCCCTCACACAAGCCACACACCATCAGCACACCAACAAATACCTACCTCACATACACCCAGCAAAACACACACTCACACACCCTCACCTGCACACCAACACACACATCACCCACCATCACCACCCATCACCATGCCCCCAAGAAGAATCCCAAGTTCCTAGATAGTGAATTGGAAGTCATGGTAGACGAGATCCTCAGGGTGGAGCCACAGCTGTTTGGCACACTGGTCCAACAGACCCCCATGTCGCAGAAAACCAAGATGTGGGAGAGGATCATCAATAGGGTGAACGCCCAATCACCATGTCGGCGCACAAAGACGGACATCCAGAACAGGTGGTATGACGTGCGCAGGAGGGTACGGAAAATGCTGACGAAAGACTACATCAACAGCCAACACACCGGCAGTGGCCCTCCTGCCAAGCCAATATACCTCAGGCCCTGGGAGGAGAAGGTGTGGGCCATCCTTCCGCCAGTGAGCGTATATGGACTAGAGGACATCCCAGAGCCTGGTGAGTACACAACAAATGTACACAATATACTGCCACAAAACACACACAACACTGTCAAGGGGAGAGTCAAACCATGCACTCATAGCAATTACACAGCAACCAGAACAGAATCATCCCAAAATGTGTATGTCAGTCAGATAAACACAACACATGCCATCAAAAAAGTCACATCCAACTGTGCCAACACATGTACAAACACAACCACAACTACAGCTAGGCAGTGGCACAAATAGAACTAACAAACACATACACACATGTAGCCACCACAACAACACCAACACACAGTGAAGGCCACTCAAAGGAAGGAATTCTGTGTATGCTGGCCAAGTCAGTGTAGCCAATAGCATCATGGGAGTCGCAGTCACACATATTGCCCCCCACAACTGTCCCATCAACACCACCATGAACCATGCGCACATCACAGGGAGTGGAGAAGGACTCACAAGATGGCTGACACTGGCTACTGCTGTGGGGAGCACAAGGCCCTGCTGGCAACTGTGCACCAACAAACAGCAGGACACCACTGACTGACATCCTGAGAGACAACTTACACTCCCTGCAATGCAAGCACGTTCCATGGTGGGATATCTGGCTGGCTGGGTGGGAAGGGGGACTTGCAGCACTGACCATAGTCACAAGCACCTCCCCTCACACCCCCCCAACACAAACTCCACAGTACCCACCTGGTAGAATGCAATGCCCTCCATCCTAACACAAGATCCCACAAAGAACCACCACCCTGGGTTATGTTGTGTGAAGCACAGGGACACTCTTGGGACTCTTAGCCAAACAACTGCCAGGACAACACTCCCAGCCATCCTGTCAGCACAGCCAGCCCACCCCACAGGGAAGCAGAGTCAAAGGAAGGCAGCATGGGCATGCTGGGAAGGGGGAGGAGGCAATGGCATGATGGGAGTCGTAGTCACAGACATAGCTCACCCCCACAACTGTCCCATCAACACCACCCTGAACCATGCTCACATCACAGGGAGTGGAGAAGGACTCACAAGATGGCTGACACTGGCTACTGCTGTGGGGAGCACAAGGCCCTGCTGGCAACTGTGCACCAACAAACAGCAGGACACCACTGACTGACATCCTGAGAGACAACTTACACTCCCTGCAATGCAAGCACGTTCCATGGTGGGATATCTGGCTGGCTGGGTGGGAAGGGGGACTTGCAGCACTGACTATAGTCACAAGCACCTCCCTCCCACACCCCCAACACAAACTCCACAGTACCCACCTGGTAGAATGCAATGCCCTCCATCCTAACACAAGATCCCACAAAGAACCACCACCCTGGGTTATGTTGTGTGAAGCACAGGGACAATCTTGGGACTCTTAGCCAAACAACTGCCAGGACAACACTCCCAGCCATCCTGTCAGCACAGCCAGCCCACCCCACAGGAAGCAGAGTCAAAGGAAGGCAGCATGGGCATGCTGGGAAGGGGGAGGAGGCAATGGCATGATGGGAGTCGTAGTCACAGACATAGCTCACCCCCACAACTGTCCCATCAACACCACCCTGAACCATGCTCACATCACAGGGAGTGGAGAAGGACTCACAAGATGGCTGACACTGGCTACTGCTGTGGGGAGCACAAGGCCCTGCTGGCAACTGTGCACCAACAAACAGCAGGACACCACTGACTGACATCCTGAGAGACAACTTACACTCCCTGCAATGCAAGCACGTTCCATGGTGGGATATCTGGCTGGCTGGGTGGGAAGGGGGACTTACAGCACTGACTATAGTCACAAGCACCTCCCCTCACACACCCCCAACACAAACTCCACAGTACCCACCTGGTAGAATGCAATGCCCTCCATCCTAACACAAGATCCCACAAAGAACCACCACCCTGGGTTATGTTGTGTGAAGCACAGGGACACTCTTGGGACTCTTAGCCAAACAACTGCCAGGACAACACTCCCAGCCATCCTGTCAGCACAGCCAGCCCACCCCACAGGGAAGCAGAGTCAAAGGAAGGCAGCATGGGCATGCTGGGAAGGGGGTGGAGGCAATAGCATGATGGGAGTAGTAGTCACAGATATTGCTCAGCCTCACAACTGGCCCATCAACACCACCCTGAACCATGCTCACATCACAGGGAGTGGAGAAGGACTCACAAGATGGCTGACACTGGCTACTGCTGTGGGGAGCACAAGGCCCTGCTGGCAACTGTGCACCAACAAACAGCAGGACACCACTGACTGACATCCTGAGAGACAACTTACACTCCCTGCAATGCAAGCACGTTCCATGGTGGGATATCTGGCTGGCTGGGTGGGAAGGGGGACTTGCAGCACTGACTATAGTCACAAGCACCTCCCCTCACACACCCCGCAACACAAACTCCACAGTACCCACCTGGTAGAATGCAATGCCCTCCATCCTAACACAAGATCCCACAAAGAACCACCACCCTGGGTTATGTTGTGTGAAGCACAGGGACACTCTTGGGACTCTTAGCCAAACAACTGCCAGGACAACACTCCCAGCCATCCTGTCAGCACAGCCAGCCCACCCCACAGGGAAGCAGAGTCAAAAGGAAGGAAGCATGGGCATGCTGGGAAGGGGGAGGAGGCAATAGCATGATGGGAGTCGTAGTCACAGCTCTACATCCCCCACCACATGGCCCAGCAAGCTCACACTCACGCATGCACATCCCACAGAGAGTGGAAAGGCCCATCAAAGATGTCTGACACTGTTGCTGTGTCGTGGGGAGCACAAGGGCATGCTGGGTACTGCACACCAACCAACAGCAGGACACCACTGTCAGCCATCTTGCCATTGCTCTCACACCCACACACACTGAACTCCACACAAAAGCAAGTAAGTATGGGAATGCTGGGAAGTGGGGTGGAGGCAATGGCATGATGGGAGTCGTAGTCACAGACATAGCTCACCCCCACAACTGTCCCATCAACACCACCCTGAACCATGCTCACATCACAGGGAGTGGAGAAGGACTCACAAGATGGCTGACACTGGCTACTGCTGTGGGGAGCACAAGGCCCTGCTGGCAACTGTGCACCAACAAACAGCAGGACACCACTGACTGACATCCTGAGAGACAACTTACACTCCCTGCAATGCAAGCACGTTCCATGGTGGGATAACTGGCTAGCTGGGTGGGAAGGGGGACTTGCAGCACTGATCATAGTCACAAGCACCTCCCCTCACACACACCCCAACACAAACTCCACAGAACCCACCTGGTAGAATGCAATGCCTCACATCCCAACTCAAGATCCCACAAAGAACCACCACCCTGGGTTATGTTGTGTGAAGCACAGGGACACTCTTGGGACTGTTAGCCAAACAACTGCCAGGACAACACTCCCAGCCATCCTGTCAGCACAGCCAGCCCACCCCACAGGAAAGCAGAGTCAAAAGGAAGGAAGCATGGGCATGCTGGGAAGGGGGTGGAGGCAATAGCATGATGGGAGTCGTAGACACTGATATTGGTCACCCCCACAACTGTCCCATCAACACCACCCTGAACCATGCTCACATCACAGGAAGTGGAGAAGGACTCACAAGATGGCTGACACTGGCTACTGCTGTGGGGAGCACAAGGCCCTGCTGGCAACTGTGCACCAACAAACAGCACAACACCACTGCCTGACATCCTGAGAGACAACTTACACTCCCTGCAATGCAAGCACGTTCCATGGTGGGATATCTGGCTGGCTGGGTGGGAAGGGGGACTTGCAGCACTGACCATAGTCACAAGCACCTCCCCTCACACACACCCCAACACAAACTCCACAGAACCCACCTGGTAGAATGCAATGCCTCACATCCCAACTCAAGATCCCACAAAGAACCACCACCCTGGGTTATGTTGTGTGAAGCACAGGGACACTCTTGGGACTGTTAGCCAAACAACTGCCAGGACAACACTCCCAGGAATCCTGTCAGCACAGCCAGCCCACCCCACAGGAAAGCAGAGTCAAAAGGAAGGAAGCATGGGCATGCTGGGAAGGGGGGTGGAGGCAATAGCATGATGGGAGTCGTAGTCACTGATATTGGTCACCCCCACAACTGTCCCATCAACACCACCCTGAACCATGCTCACATCACAGGAAGTGGAGAAGGACTCACAAGATGGCTGACACTGGCTACTGCTGTGGGGAGCACAAGGCCCTGCTGGCAACTGTGCCCCAACAAACAGCACAACACCACTGCCTGACATCCTGAGAGACAACTTACACTCCCTGCAATGCAAGCACGTTCCATGGTGGGATATCTGGCTGGCTGGCTGGGTGGGAAGGAGGACTTGCAGCACTAACCATAGTCACAAGCACCTCCCCTCACACACACCCCAACACAAACTCCACAGTACCCACCTGGTAGAATGCAATGCCCCCCATCCTAACACAAGATCCCACAAAGAACCACCACCCTGGGTTATGTCGTGTGAAGCACAGGGACACTCTTGGGACTCTTAGCCAAACAACTGCCAGGACAACACTCCCAGCCATCCTGTCAGCACAGCCACTCCACCCCACAGGGAAGCAGAATCAAAAGGAAGGAAGCATGGGCATGCTGGGAAGGGGGGTGGAGGCAATAGCATGATGGGAGTCGTAGTCACTGATATTTGTCACCCCCACAACTGTCCCATCAACACCACCCTGAACCATGCTCACATCACAGGAAGTGGAGAAGGACTCACAAGATGGCTGACACTGGCTACTGCTGTGGGGAGCACAAGGCCCTGCTGGCAACTGTGCACCAACAAACAGCAGGACACCACTGACTGACATCCTGAGAGACAACTTACACTCCCTGCAACGCAAGCACGTTCCATGGTGGGATAACTGACTGGCTGGGTGGGTGGGAAAGAGGGCCGGCTGTCAACCAAACACAACCAATGCAGACCATGTTCACACCCCAGAAAATACATAGAAATGCCCAAATAATGCAGGACAATGTGCCACACCAATATCAACCCCTGACTGTGACGACTTAGGACAATGCAATGTACAGGCCTGCAC
Source organism: Calotriton arnoldi (assembly GCA_963921515.1). Taxonomy (NCBI): domain Eukaryota; kingdom Metazoa; phylum Chordata; class Amphibia; order Caudata; family Salamandridae; genus Calotriton; species Calotriton arnoldi. The sequence continues at coordinate 640,629 of CAWUFW010007012.1, read as the reverse complement.
CCAGAGGCACAGTCACAACTGTCATGTGTGTCAACCATTGATGCCTGCAGAAACATGACATACATTGTTTGTGTCTCCCAAAAACAGGTGATGATGGGGACACAGCAGCAGACTCTGAGGAGTCCCAGTCCCAGGCTCAAGAGGATGCCGAGCTCACTGGCGTCGTACAGCCTCTGTCCTCCTCGGACGATGAAGAACAACCTGGCACATCCGGTGGAAGTCAACATGCAGCACCAGCAGGACCACCAGCTGCAGCACCAGCAGGACCACCAGCTGCACCCCTGCACCCACCCCTACAACGACTGTCACCACGAATACCATCCCTGCCGACATGGACAGAATAAGGAGCAACACCAGCACAGTGACCCTGGACCAACCTGGGGCCATGGACACCACCACCACCACCAACCCCCAAGGTGGACCAGGGTTATCTGTGCGTGCCACTGCACACACTGCACATGTCAGCAGGGGTGGTGGGAGGGGTGGGAGACAGAGGTCGCTGCTTGCAGACGTTGCTGGTGTGCATGATGACCCACAACTGGTACGCATAGCTGATGCGTACCAGTCCAGCACCGGAGAGCTCAGCCAGGTAGTGGGGCTCCTCAGAGACATTAAACAGCAGCAGGCTGCCCATCATGCCCGCTTGGACTCCCACATGTCCCACGTGGAGTCACACATGTCCCGTGTGGACTCACACATGTCCCGCGTGGAGTCCAAGTGGGATGCACTGCATGAGATGACGGCGGAGCACAGGGACATTTTACAATGCCTCCGCCAGATGAACAGCAACCAGTCCACACCTCCCTGTGTGCCAACAACATCTGGTGCCGAACAAACTGCAACTGCCACAGGGAGGGAGGAGGACTCTGGCGGAGAGTCCCCTGCACCGCAGCAGCCTGCACTTGAGGGCCCCCCAAGAAGAGGGGTTGTCCGAGGAGGGAAAAGTGAGAGGCCGATGGCCAAGCGCAACTCCCAGGAAGCCTGAACCTGTTCTGGATGTTCACCTTTGTGCACAGACTGTTCACCCTGTTGACGGCAACACTACTCCCACACATTGCATGGGGAGTACAAGTTGGACCAATGTGTCAGACAACTGTGGCCCCGATACTGGGGATCCTGTCTACCCGGACTTTCAATTTACCTAGGAACTTGGGATTGCAAGATTTATGTACAGCACAACCCATCCTATGCACTATTAACACAAATGTATCACAATAAACACACTAATACACCATACTTGCCTCTGTCGTGATTCCAACGTGGGTGCTGTTATGGGGATGATGAACTGCAAAATTACACTGTGTATGCGAACTGCAACAGCAAGTACAACACAGGCATGTGAGTACAGGCAACGTGACACACATGAGGGAGACACACCACCAGGGCTACACAACACATACACACCTAGGCCATCTGACTCATTGCCTACACTGATGTTGCCAGGGAAGACGGTGCAATGCACAGACACCACACCCATTCCCAGTTGTAGTCAAGTAGCCCACAGGTGCAGTAAGCAAATGGCAGTCAAATGTGTGACCACAGACAACGCACATCACAAAGTGAAGCACAGGTTTATTACACATTTGCAACATGCCGTAAACCACTACAGATGCAAGGTAACCCCACCTGGCAGCGGGCACACAGTCAACAACTGTAGACGGAAGGAAGTCCATGGGTGTGGCGCACATCACCTGTAGGGACACAACAGCTACCAGCCTGGATGTGCAATCACGTCGTCGGTGGACACAGTTGACCAAACGAATCTGAAAGTACCCTGTGAAGGACAGAAATGACACACAGTCAAAAGCAATGGAGTACAGGACAGAACAGCAAAACTCATGCACAATACATGTTACAAGATACCCACCCAGAACCAAGTTAGCATGTCAACACTGTTGGGGAGTACAGCCCACCTGTCACCACACATCGCAACACACATCCAGTCAAGTAGCCCATGGACACACTCCAACAGCACCAGAGCACCACCCACACATCATGCCAACTCACATCATTGACATGACACCTCAGGATACTCACATTCAGCTAAAGAAGTTGGTGATGAGCTGTGTGTGGACATCACCATCATCATCATCATCGTCACTGGCATCGTGGTCCAGGCCAGGATCCTCCACAGGTGGCGGATGTTGGTCATTGTCATCCTGGATGAGAGGCAACTCCTTCCGCACTGCCAGGTTGTGGAGCATGCAGCAGACGATGATAATCTTGCACACTTTCGCAGGGGCATATGGGAGGGACCCTCCGGTCTTGTCCAGGCAGCGGAAGTGGCTCTTCAGGAGACCAAAGGTCCGCTCAATCACTCTCCTGGTCCGACCATGTGCCTCATTGTAGCGCATCTGGGCAGGTGTCACAGGGTTCCTGAGGGGTGTCAGCAACCACGGCATGTTGGGGTATCCCGAGTCACCTACGGACAGACAAGTGCACATTAGCTGACTTGGAAAAGTGGGCGGAATACTACAGATCAGATCACACACAATGGCACAAAGTCAGTACACACCGACAAGCCAGGCACGCTGGTTCTGCATCTGTGCCATCATCCTGGGGATGCGACTACTCCTCATCACAAAGGCATCGTGTGCTGAACCAGGGAAACGGGCACACACGTGTGTGATGGTCATGTCTGCAAGACACACCACCAGTGCATTGACCGAGTGGTAGTGCTTGCGGTTCCTGTGGCCTGCTCCTGGGCCTGTGGTGGTACCAAAGCCACATGTGTCCCATCAATGGAGCCAATTACATGCGGCATCCTCCCCAGGGCATAAAAGTCACTCTTCACGTCAGTGAGTCGTCGCAGTCTAGGGAAATAGATGTACCGGTTCAGGAAGAGCAACATTGCCGCCAAAACATCGCGGAGCACACGGCTGAACATGGTCTGTGACATCCCACCAGCAGTCGCCACAGTATGTTGGAAGGTACCAGTGGCAAAGAAGTGTAGGGCTGCCATCACCTTCACCTTGGGGGTCAGCGCTGTAGGATACGGCCGGCCAGGCTGCAAATGTGGGGACAACTGCACTGCCAAATCCTCAATCAGCTGCCTGGTGAAGCGGTACCGTCGGATGCTGTCCCGTTCCACCATCGTTGCCAGGTCTGGGAATGGCCGATGGACAGCAGGAGCCCTGCAGTGCAGAGGAGAAGTAAGCAAGATTGTCAGTCACCCCACATATGCGGCATTGAACACACTCAAGATCCCAACATACATCATTATGAGGCACAACTACATGAAGTGTTCAGTACCGGAAGGACATGTATGGTACATACATGGCCAACATCTGTCAACACGGTCCAACAGGTGGCATCAATTTGTCCCAGGTTGGCCCATTGGATATCATGAGGCCGTGTCACAGTTCCCATCTCCTGCTGCCGTGTCACAATAACCCCCCACAGTGACATGTGAGGACAGATGTGCCCCAGGCACCACAGCTCAATGACAGGTACATTCCCAGGGACCCTGTAATGCCACATGGACACTGGCATTACATGGAGTATCATGTATACACCACAGCAAAACAACCATGACACCCACAGGTAGTGGCCCCACTTGCCACGGCAGGACAGACATGGACGTCTGTGACACACACGCACAACATCAGAGTCCATGCACACACAACGTGGATGTGGAGACTGTCTCCCATTGTGCACATGAAATCAGAGACATTGTAAACACTACATGCACAAAGACTGTGGAGGACCATCACTATTGTGCCACTGGGACACCCTGGCTCAAACATACCGTCCCACATGGGACTCACGGGGTATGTGACATGACATACACATACACCACTGTGAAATGTGACCATGGCACATGCACAGATATGAACAGTTGCACATCACAGTGGTCACGTACACGTAACACACTGGATCCTGTCCCCATGAACACGTGCACAGCCTGGGGGTGGCTGCCCACAGGTGACACCCACAGGACAACATGTACACCAACATACACACAATAGGAAATGCATCCTTACATGCCTTATGATAAGGTTTGGACAGGCTGTCGTGATGTAGGTGTGCCCCTCACTCCCTGGGAGCTATCTGTGGCTGGCATATGTCCATCTGAGACAGGCATGCTGACATATGCCAGTCACATGTACAGTGATGCGTTGTACCGCAATGGACCGATCGGTGCCTCCGGCCGGCCCATTGCATTCAATGTGTGCGGGTACGCGTTGTACCCCTGTGCGCGTTGTACCGCAATGGATCGATCGGTGCCTCCGGCCGGCCCATTGCATTCAATGTGTGCGGTACGCGTTGTACCCCTGTGCGCGTTGTACCGCAATGGACCGATCGGTGCGCACCCATTGACAATGGGCTTGCCTGGCAACGGACGCGTTTTCGAATTTCGAACGAGTCGGTTGCTGGAAATTCAGTTGGTCACCCACAACAATGTTGCAAAATCATGTATGCCATGAAGTTGAGGATTTGAAGGATGCTGTGGGCGTGTTTTGGTGCTGCTATTCCATGGATTGGCCAGATTCAGAAGATGCAAACGACTTGGACCTATCACTTTGGACACAAGGGACAGTATCTGCCTCTCCAGCACATATATATTGCTGGCTGTTCCCCTGAGAGCTCACTTGCCTGCACTACATGCTCCAGGACGACATCTGCCACTGCACTGCTGCTGTCTCTGCCCCTCTGGACCCTGCAATGGCACGTACTGTGGAGAGAGCCCCAGCCTTCAGCCTTGAAGAGAACCAGGCCCTGCTGGACAGCCTACTTCCACAGTACAGCAAGCTGTATGGGACACCAGGGGAGCAGGTGAGTGTTCTGTGCACTGCCTTTCTGAATGTGCATTTTGTGTGACTAGCAAGGCTGGAAGTCTGCACGCCACTGGCAAGCAGGCTCACTGAGTAGTTGTCACCCCCCATAGTGTGTAGTGACTTGCACTGGACAGGTATGGTGCAGTGACAGTGCATTTGAACATGGTTTTACTTCCCATGCAATGATACCATGTAGTGACGTCTGGCAAACTGTCCATGGTCAGCTTTGCACTGCCTGTGTCCATCATGTGCCCCTGTGAATCAGACATGTATATACAACTGTGTCATGCACGGATATGTTGCATGTGTGGTAATGGCCTTTTCACTTTGTCATCCTGACAGGTTAATGCCCATCGGAAGCAGGAAATCTGGAAGGACATCGTCCGGGCTGTCCGGTCCTTGGGGGTCTACAAGCGCCTGATCCGCAACTGCCAGAAGAGGTGGCAGGACCTTCGGGGCTGGACCCGGAGGATTGCACGGGTCCAGCTGAAGCTGTCGCCTCCTCGCAGGAGGGGCGGAACACGGACCCTGACCCCCACATGCTCCAGATCCTGGCGGTGGTCTTTCCAGACCTGGATGGGCAGCTGAAGGCCAGACAGCAGCAAGGAGGGGGTGAGTCAAAGACTGCACTGTGAACTCTGTATTACATGCTTTGTGCCCTCCTCTGGCCTGGTTCAACTGCCACAGTGCAGCAGTCATGTTGTCCAGGAGCCATGTCCCTCTATTGTGCACTGCCCACTGCTCATCTGATACCCAGGTGTGGCCCTTACATTCAGGGAATTGTGTCACTTGGGACGGTGTCCTTGCAGTTTGCTTCACTAAAGGTGGGGGACAGCATCTGTTTCCCTAACTCTGTTGTGGGCATCATGGGTGGGTCCATTGTTCACACAACGCCTGTGTTTGGACATGTGATCTGCGTGTTGCTTTGATATGCGGTCCACTTGCTGAGCTGAGCCACCACATGTGCCTGGGGTATGTGGCACACGCCCATGCAGCGGGTGGGAACAATGTTTGGGCCCCAGGAGTGTGCAGATTACGTGTGTCACACATACATAGCCAGCTATCCACTATCAAGGGCACATCCCTCAATCATGTGGAGCAGGACAGTCATGACTACTCCAGGCCATGCAATGCACTCTGTACTCCCACTCCCGTGTATCAGCTGACACATTGTGCACAGTGATTTGACCCCTCCGGTGTCTGCCTCTGTGTCAGTGTGCTGTGGATTAGTTGCCAGGACTGCTGGGGTGTTTCTTGGTAGGGGCTCAGCATGCCCCTGGAGATGTGACCATAGGAGACGATACTTCTGTGTCACATAGGTGTTTGATCAGCTGCCCGTGCAGACTGGGGTATGCGAATGTGATATTCAGGCAGCTGTTCCCCATTCACAGCAAATTGTGAGGGGCTCAGGTTCAGAGGGTAGTGTCACAGGTCTCCCATATGTCCAATAGGTGTGACCTGGACAGATGAGGGTTGAGATGATGTGTTGTGTGGGGGATGTACATGTGCACTTGTGCAGCTCCAGGACTTGCATTCCCATGACCTACTATTGAGACACAGTGCATAGTGTTGTTGTCTGGCTGCCAAGTCATACATCACTGAGACAGTGATGTATGACTTAGCAGTCATGCCTCTGCCATGGCATGTGTCAACTTATTTGTGGTCCTGCAGGGGAGTGACATGTGCTACATGCACACCATAGTGGCGCTGGCTATCAGGACATGGGTGCATCATGGTGTCTGTCGCTGGTATGCATCACATGCATTTCCTATTTGACTCTGGGCATCCCTTTCACACGTAAACCTGTACTGACTCAGTGGCAAGAGCTGTGATGTGTCCACACCGTGTCCTCTGCACTGTCCAACTACTGTGTACTTGGTGCATGTGTCCACACTGGGGTGTTGCAATCCAACAGACACCAGACAGATGGGTGCAAGGCCATGTGGGATGTGAGTGCCATGCTTGGCATCAGACTGACAATTGGCTTCTCCTGTTCAGTTAGGGCACTTTTAGCAATGTACAACTAATGATGCCAGGGCTTGCTCTGTGATGTGCTGTGCTCACAGTGGTGTGTGCGTTTGGTGCAGGTGACTGATGTCTGTCTGTTTCCCCATTGTTTGCAGATACATCCACGGCCACGGAAGGGGACAGCTCCACGGACCAGGAGGAGCCAGAGAGCCAGACTCGGTCAGCAGCCGAGGAGTGGTCGGAGGGACCCAGTGGCACGGAGGGCGAGGGGAGCCACACCGAGGAATCCTCAGCACCATCCACCTCAGCTGAGGACCAGAGCAACTCGGAGGATGACTCCCTTGTGGAGGCGGGTGTCAGCAGCCACCACACCCCAGCTAGTGTTGCTGTCCCCGCCACCACCAGCACCACCACCGCCCTCCCATCGGCTCCCATTCCCAAGGTCCGTGGAGGCTCCCATGTTCGGGAGCGTGTCTCCTTTGGCCCAGGCACCGCACCCCTGCCCCTGTGTCCCCTGCTGCCCTGAGTGAGGAGTCTGTGTACCTCCTTCGCCAGCTCCATGTAGGGCAGACAGCCATGCTGAGTGTCTTCCATGCGCACACCGCACTGTTGACTCAGCTGGTGTCGTTCATGGAGGGCATCTCATCGGGCATGTCTGACCTACAGAGGGGCAACAGGTCCATGGACTCCTCCCTGACGGCAGCAGTGTCCCTCCTCAGACAGTCCCTCACACCTCCTGCCTCTGCTCCATCCACACTCCCCAGCACCTTGCCCGTCCCAAGCACACACACACCGGCACAGGCACACACCAGCACACACACATCCAGCACACAGACACACACGCCACAAACTAAACGCACACGCATGCACAGTCAGGGGACTGAAACCAGACTCACAGGGGATGGGGCCCTGGTACACACACACGCATCCACGGGCACTGCACAGTCCTCAGTTGCCTCTCCCTCCAAAGCACCCTCCCTTGCCTCACCTGCAACCCCAAAGACCCAGTGCCTCTTCCTCAGTGACCTCGGCCTCTTCCCCTCCGATCCAGCTGCCCCAGCATCCAGGGGGAAGAGGAAGCCCCCCACACGGAGCAGAGTGCCCCTCGCCCCTGGACACCCTCCCCAGGCGCAGACAGACTGAGGCCCCCACCCGCAAGTCCCCCGGAGTGGTAAGAGCAAGACCCCGCCGCCGCCCTGCAGCTCAAGCACCAGGTCTCCTTCCTCCATCCCTCAGGCCCCCACTCCACAGGTGCCCCCACCACACCCTGCCCCAGGTTCCCCCACCCACAGATATACCATCCCCAAGAGGCTCCGGCCTTCTCCCCCTGCCACTTGCTCTCCCGGCACCACACCCCCGCTGCGCTTGTCTGTGCCACTGATGTGGTGAGGGTGTCCTCCCCCTCTGTCCAGCCAACCTTGCCTGTTCCCCATTCTCCTCCCCTGGTGGTAGGCACTGCAGTGGAGTCCACTACCACCCTGTCTGACTTGGGCACTGCAGTGGCGGACCTGTCCACTCCATCTGCAGGGTCCACTGCAGTCGTGCCGGCACCCACAACATCTGAGCCATGCCCCCAGTTGTGCCGGCACACACCATGTCAGACACCTCCACTGCAGTTGTCAGTGGCTCTCCAGCACCCACCACCCCTTCCCTGCTTCCTCCTGGTGAGCCCTGATCCTGTCCCTGCGGTGCCTGGCCTACCCCCCGGTTGCCCCTCCTAGTGGATTGTCCCTGGTTTTGTGCAGGCATGTGTAGGGTGGCATCTGCCACTGTCACCCACTTGTGACTTTGTTGATGGACTGGCCATTGGCCTTTGTTTATGTTCTACCGGACTTCTACTTTTAATGCCACATATGCTGAATAAAGCAACTTTCTGTTCTCTAGTGCTTTTGCTTCTGATGTACATGATGTTGATGATGCTAACAATGCCCTTGCTGCAGTGATGGTGATATTTGGTCTCATGATAATGAAGTGTTACTGTGCAGGAACCCATGTGGTCCAGGGGTATGTGTCCTATCCTGTGGTGTATCCATGTCATCCATAGCAGCATCTGAGGGTGTCATGTGTTCAGTATTTGGCAATGAGATTTCCTACTTAGATTGGCAACTTCACATCTGTGGCTTCCACCCCTGCACATCTGTTGTGCCTGCCATTGTTCTATTCGTCTACTTCCCTGACCATGTGGCCATCTCCAGTGAACATGCAGGTTTGGGCATCAATGGGGAAGGACTCATCTGTGTTGTCAGTGCAACATTGCTATACAAGTGTGTTGGATCTGTGCTGATGATTCCGTTGGCACTTCCATGACCAGGCTGATGGGACGGGAGCCCTCATTTGGTGCTAATTGTTGATTGTGTGTCCCATTGCTGCCATGGTATGGTATCTGTTCGCCTCACATCTGCAGTCTCCACAGGGTATCTGCATGTGTGTGCCCATTGGTGCAAATATGTGGGTCTGCATTCGGATGGTCACTTCTGTCATTGTGTCATTGATGATTGTTGACGGTGTCAGCCCCCATGGGTGTTGTTTGTCTGCACATGGCCAAAGTTATGTCTTATTTGCACTGCAGGATTTGGCTCCCCCAATTTATGTTGCAATGGGACACATACACTACTTTGCCACTGATGTGTTTGTTGTTCTGTGACCAGGAATCATCCATGCAGTTTGGCAGTTGCACCTCTTACTTTGTCAACACTTGCCTTTTGGTCACTGTGATGATGGGGGTTTGGACCCCATTGCCACAATGTTCAAAATGTGCTGCAGCTATGGACCCCACACTTGCCTTTTGGTCACTGTGATGATGGGGGTTTGGACCCCATTGCCACAATGTTCAAAATGTGCTGCAGCTATGGACCCCACACTTGCCTTTTGGTCACTGTGATGATGGGGGTTTGGACCCCATTGCCACAATGGTCATGGCCTGCTTGCGTTGTGTGTGCCACACACATATTTGTGTGGCACATGTGCTAGGGGGTCACATTGTATGTTAGAAGTCATGTTCGGTGTTGTAGGCATTTGACACAGTCTACACACGCTTGTCATGGTGTTGGGGGATGTCTTCTTCTTGCATTCCCTAGGTTGTGGTGTGCTGGTTGTGTCATGCATTGTCCATCCTATGGGTGGGGGTGGTAGTGGTGGTAGGCATCCTGCCCCCCTGGGTGAGGGTGGTAGTGGTGGTGGGCATCCTGCCCCCTGGCTAAGGGTGGTAGTAGTGGTAGGCATCCAGCCCCCCTGGGTGAGGGTGGTAGTAGTGGTAGGCATCCTGCCCCCCTGGCTAAGGGTGGTAGTAGTGGTAGGCATCCTGCCCCCTGGCTAAGGGTGGTAGTGGTGGTAGGCATCCTGCCCCCCTGGTTGAGGGTGGTACTAGTGGTAGGCATCCTGCCCCCTTGGGTGAGGGTGGTAGTAGTGGTAGGCATCCTGCCCCCTGGCTGAGGGTGGTAGTAGTGGTAGGCATCCTGCCCCCCTGGGTGAGGGTGGTAGTAGTGGTGGGCATCCTGCCCCCTGGCTAAGGGTGGTAGTAGTGGTAGGCATCCTGCCCCCCTGGGTGAGGGTGGTAGTAGTGGTGGGCATCCAGCCCCCCCTGGGTGAGGGTGGTAGTAGTGGTAGGCATCCTGCCCCCCCTGGCTAGGGGTGGTAGTGGTGGTAGGCATCCTGCCCCCTGGGTGAGGGTGGTAGTAGTGGTAGGCATCCTGCCCCCCTGGCTAAGGGTGGTAGTGGTGGTAGGCATCCTGCCCCCCTGGGTGAGGGTGGTACTAGTGGTAGGCATCCAGCCCCCTGGGTAAGGGTGGTAGTAGTGGTAGGCATCCTGCCCCCTGGCTAAGGGTGGTAGTAGTGGTAGGCATCCTGCCCCCTGGGTGAGGGTGGTAGTAGTGGTGGGCATCCTGCCCCCGTGGGTGAGGGTGGTAGTAGTGGTAGGCATCCAGCCCCCCTGGGTGAGGGTGGTAGTAGTGGTAGGCATCCTGCCCCCTGGCTAAGGGTGGTAGTAGTGGTAGGCATCCTGCCCCCCTGGGTGAGGGTGGTAGTAGTGGTGGGCATCCTGCCCCCTGGGTGAGGGTGGTAGTAGTGGTAGGCATCCTGCCCCCCCTGGGTGAGGGTGGTACTAGTGGTAGGCATCCAGCCCCCCCTGGGTAAGGGTGGTAGTGGTGGTAGGCATCCTGCCCACCCTGGCTAGGGGTGGTAGTAGTGGTAGGCATCCTGCCCCCCTGGGTGAGGGTGGTAGTAGTGGTAGGCATCCTGCCCCCTGGGTGAGGGTGGTACTAGTGGTAGGCATCCTGCCCCCCTGGGTGAGGGTGGTAGTAGTGGTGGGCATCCTGCCCCCTGGGTGAGGGTGGTAGTAGTGGTAGGCATCCAGCCCCCCTGGGTGAGGGTGGTAGTAGTGGTAGGCATCCTGCCCCCCTGGCTAAGGGTGGTAGTAGTGGTAGGCATCCAGCCCCCTGGGTAAGGGTGGTAGTGGTGGTAGGCATCCAGCCCCCCTGGGTAGGGGTGGTGGTGCGCATTCAGGCCCCTGTGTGCATATGTGGCATTGGTGATGGGCATCCCGCCCCTATGGTGCTGCTGTTGCTGGTGTAAGTATATTCTGCATCCCTGTGTGTGTGTGTGATGTGTCGTGTACGTGTTGTATGTGTTTTGTGGTTGGTGTCTGGTTTACCTTCTGCGCCGTACGCGTCCGTGCCTGTTCCGGTAGTAAATGTAGAATATTGGTATGATCGGGACGAAGGGATTCATGGTTGGTTTGTGTCGTTCGTCCTTCTCGTTGCTTCGCGTCGTCCTCGTCGCTTCGCCTCGTCCTCGTCGCTTCGCCTCGTCCTCGTCGCTTCGCGTCGTCCTCGTCGCTGCCGTGTTCGTCTCGGAGCCGTGGATCGTGTTGTGGCGCGAATCGGAGCTTATGTGCGCCTCTCCCGGATGCTTTGAAATGCCGTGCGTAGCGACGGGTTCGGCGCGTACGGAAAGCGCATCGTACTTGTCCGGCCGGACAGGGCTGCATTTTTCCTTCCGTGCGACTCGATTCGGCGTTTCCGGATTCGCCTCGGTCGGAGAACAGGACCTGGTTTGGGTGAGTACGGCTCGGCCGGATTCTTTGCTGTTGTGCGCATCGTACTTGCTCGTTCGGTGTGCTGTACGGATCGGTCGGGAAACAGGCTTTCGCATGGCTTTTTTCCCGACCGAATGGTATTGGGTGCGCCTCCGACCGAGATCGGAATCGGCCCCAAAGTCGTTATGTATAAAAGAAACAATATTTTTTCCTGTTTTTCGATGATTTTTTACATTTTAGGTATAGAAACACGATATTGTGGTAAACAATTTTTTGACACAACATTTTTACTAGCGATATTTTTTACCATGATATTATGTCAGTGAACCCATGATGTATGAAGACTTGAAATGTGTCCAACCTCCAATAACTACTGGAGTACATATTTCAACCTAACGACGATGAGTACTGCAAAACGTTGTGATCGAAACAGACAAATACAAAACAGTTTAATGTGTACAATTGGAAGCCCTATAGAAAGTTACATGCAAATGTATGCATCACTATGTGATTTGAATTTGTATCCACCATGCATGCCTTTATGCGGTGTATATTACTCTAAACCAGAAACCTCCTGTACCGATCGGCTCATATAAAAAAGACCATACAATTGGGCCTAGATATGGAGACTAATTCTCACAATATTGGGGAATGGCTGTTGTAAAAGAACCTTGCAACAATATCACATAAACTTTTCATACCAGTTGGCACTGTAGCTATTATTTAGGACTCCTTCTAGTGTTCGGCTATACTGAGCTGCCCTTCGCAATGTCTATGAAGCATTAGCAACCTTAAGTCAGGGTAAGTTATGCTAGGCCACAGCACATATATGAAATCACGTTTGTTATGCTAGCATGTTTTCAGAGTGAGACCCACCGTTTTTGCACATAGGGCATTTCACGATTTTGTGTGTTCTTTGAAATGCTCACCTTATCAGTATGCTGATAAATGCATTTGCGTGTGCAATGACTACTGTAAGAACAACAGAAAATGAATACTGAAAATTACTGTCTTTTTTATCCAGGTTTTCCTGTTTCATTATGAGCGTGGTGGGTCTCATCTAGAACATTTGTATTCACAAAAAAAGTAACACATATTTCAAATAGCTAGAAATCCGTAACAAAACATTAAAACCTGAAGATGACCTTTAATCATATTGAGCACATGAGGAGGCCCAAACATATTGGTTCGCGGATGTATGAATCTTCGTATTCAGAAAACATCCCAACATTATGGGGGCTATTCTCAAGAACGTGCGATAATCATCGTCAAAATAGGTTAACGCAATTTTTCACATCGCCGTCTATCGCAGGAAAATAACTCCGTAATAACGTCTTATTCCCAACACGGCCGTAACATGCGATAGTTTCCCGATAACGCGTCAAATGTCCGCGATAAAATTACCGGGACGGCGACAAAAATCTAAAGCCTAACGTGAAAAAACTTGCGATGGGCCCAACTGCGATAAAAAATCCAGCGATAAGCAGCACCAGGCCTGCAAGTCCCACAAGTCAGGCGGGAAAAAACACTATAAAAGCGGCAACAAAAAACACAAACAAAACACAAACAACTGCGAAGCACCATGGAGGTAGCCGGAGCAAGTACAGAGGACAACCAGAACCCCACAAGCCCCACGGAGGACCAGCCTGGGACCTCGGGGTCAGGGAAGGAGCAAGGAGAAGAAGAAGAGGAACCCGCGTTTCAGTACGCAGGAAAACCAGATCCTCATTACGGAGGTGATAGAACACCACCACCAACTGTTCATCACCTCCACTGTGTCATTGGCAACTAAAAATAGTATATGGCAGTCCATATTGGCCAAGGTGAATGCAGTCGGAGTGAAGAGAAGGGAAGTGGACGACTGCAAGAAGCGCTGGACTGATGTGAAGCACAAAACCAAGCTGAAACTCGCAGCCAATCTGAAAGCAGCAATACAGACTGGAGGTGGGAGTCCAGCGACACACCAGGAGCTGGATGAGATGGAGGAAATGGTGATCCGAGTCATCATTGGGGAGACGGTGGCAGGAGTTGGGGAAACGGACATTGCACAACAATGACCTGAGCCAACAGCAACAGGGTGAGTAAAGACCAGGGACTGGGGGGACGGGGGGAGATGGGCACAATGGCACACATGCACAATTAAGTATAGCACATCTGCGGACAAACCATGCCCAAGTGTCACAACTCCGACCAAGAGCCCAATTTACCCAAGTCTGCAATATCTCAGCACTGTATAAGCACAGAAGTGAAAGGCACACAGCCTGAAAGGGATAAGGGCCAGCAAAATCAGAGCTGAAGGGAAAACACACCCACAATGCAGCACACACACATAAAAATCAGAGCACCTCAACATTGACAACAATGTGGTACAAACTGCAACACCTTCACAACAGAACAGAGGACACAACTGCTGCCGCTTGTGTGTAGAAAATGGCCATTCGCATTTGGCATAGCAGGAAACTGTGAGATGATAATGTATAAGTACAACCTCACATCCCTGATGGTGTAGAAATGTCAACTGTCCTGTATCAAATAGGCATCTCCTCACAAACAGTCCCAATGTACATTGTCATGCAGTCTGTAAGTAAACTTGTACAATGCGTAAACATACATGTGAACACAATGTCAATCTGCATCTCCCCTTCACATTGCAGAGGGAGAATCAACACCTCCTGCAGAGCAGACCCAACAACTCAGCACTGATGATGAAGAGGACCTCCCCAACATCGACACCGACGCCCGTCAACAGCTCACGGACAGCTTGGCACCCCACCTCCAGGAGCAGGGCAGCCCAGCTGCATCGAGGAGACCCCACCCCTTCACAGACCACACAGCAGGAAGCACCCACCACCACGGCTGTCTCCCAGGACCCCCACGACCAACACATGGCATTCCAACGCCGTGTGTTAGGGTGCCTGGAGAAGATGGCTGATCAGCTGCGGGTGGGGTTCGACCTCATGGCAGCCAAACTAGATGCCATACGTGGGTGTCTAAGTCCCATCAGGGACCACTTACAGTCCGTAACGGACACCCACTGTCTGCTCCATGCTCTCCAACAATCCATGGCTGACATCGCTGGAGTCATGACTCTGAGCCAAGACCAACTCTCTAGTCAGAGTGGCTCAGGCGATGTCAGCCGGGAGTTGGGACACATAAGGAGAATGATGGAGAGCTTGGAGCGGATGCAGGCGGAAAGAATGTTTGCCACGGCTGCACACCAGCGGGATGTAGCTGTGATCTTCCATGCCCTGCAGATCCTCGTCATGGCATTGCCGCCACAAGGCCTGGCGCGGATGAATGCTGCTGCTACTACTCTATCCACATCTCCGCCCCCTGATGTGTCAGTGCCACACAGTGATGCAGACTAAACACCACCACCCACATGTGAGGCACCTGACACATCAGAGGGACGAAGATGATGATGAATCTGGCTTTGTGGTAAGAATGAAGTGGCAGCATTCATCTCCGCCATATGGCCAGTTTCAGCTTGGTTCTGCCCTCTGCATCATGCCCTGGAATAACACCTTCCACTGTCCCCCGATACACTCAGCGACACTCACCTTGGACCTCGACATGGACTGCCATATTTTGTTTGGTTACCAATGACACAGCAATAACACTGAAGACTGAAATCTTCCTCTTCCGATGAACTTGTCAATCCCTAAAGGACTCTGGCTGGCCCTCCACGGGGCAACAATGTAAAGTGGGGTTTGCATGGCCCTGTACTGGTCCAGCATCAACACTCCACTGAATGCGAATAAAACATTCTAATTCACACAGATGTGTCATAGCTATGATCAATCAAGTATGAAAGTATGGATGAATGTAGGGACAGTGATTCCACAAAAAGGTACTCCCTGGGTAATGCTATCAATGCGCATGTATGGCCGTGACCCAGATCGGCAGTGAGACACACATTGTCATTCAAATCAACACTCATCACAGTTGAATACAAGTGAAGGTGCGTAGACTTTATTAGCATATGCGTGTCAGTATGGGCAAGATAAGTGCCACAACATGCAGACCAATGCAGCAGTATGTCAGAATTTTGAAACGTTGCCAAGCGCCGCAGTCCACTCCAGGGGAGTGCCTCACCTTTCACAGGTGTGTGTTAACCCGAGTTGTTGTCCGCTCATGTATTCGGAGTACAGGCGAATGCAGCCATGTCCACTGTTGTCGTGGGATATGTGACCAGATCTCCAAGATGCAACAAGGTGTTGGGACATGTGCAATGGGTTCCAATGTGTTGTGGCTGCAGGTACGTAGTTACTTGTCCATGAAAGCGATTGCAGCTTCGTAGGCTATCATTTCCAACATGAGGTCGTTGTCGACTTCATCAAACAGGACGGCAAGGCGATCCATTAGCAGGTTTTAAGACAAAATCCTAACTTAAATTTAACTTAAGTTTAACTGAAGTTAGGATTCTGTCTTAAGACCAAAACTTAAGACAAACTTAAGACAAAATCCTAACTTAAGTTTAACTTAAGTTTAACTGAAGATTAGGATTTTGTCTTAAGACCAAAACTTAAGACAAACTTAAGACAAAATCCTAACTTTACTACTCCTAAATGCCTTTTGTGAATACCGAAAGTCGTAAAGTTAGGATTTTGTCTCAGATTACTTTTGTGAATCGGGCCCAATGTGAGTTACATCGAGTGACTGTTAAATGGGATAGAGTGCTATGAACCTGATATTGTGACCTGAATGAAATGATCTTGGTACTGCACCTCTTTCTTTTCTAATGTTCTTAAAACTCATGTCCCTCCTCTTCTTCTTTGGAATACTTGATCAAACAGGTGGTTGTCTTCTTATCACTATATAGATGATGTTCATCTCAGAAAGCAGATTTTACTATGTGTTACAACAAAAGGTATGATCATGTTTGGAATTTCAAAAAACGATCTTAGCAGCACCCACATGGTATTAAAACAAAAAGTTAAAAATCTCATTTAATTGCCCCTTTCCAATGCAATTTTGAATGGAGAATGACAGTAATGTTTGTATTTCTGTATGTTCTCATTGGCAGGAAGTCCATTGAAAACTGTAACTTGCATTGGGAATGTGCTTAAATGTCTTACTCAGCATACTAATTTAAAGTGTGGTACTTGGCTTTTATTGATAATGGTTAAACTATGTTCAAATTGTGAGCGTGTAGTGGTACGATATTTAGGTTACTACGGGGCATATTATCAAGGGCTTTATCGCCGCGTTAGCGTCACTTTTAGGCGATAAAGCGGCGATAATCCTAACGCCCTATCAACAATGCGTCGCTAACCCCTATTAGCGCCAGTATCCCGCGATAGTACCCGGAATTTTTATCGCCCTTGATGCCAGCGATATTCACCGCTAATGAGATGAGAAGTAGGCGTTCCTGACTAAAATCCACAGAAAAATATCGCTTACACAGCATCGCACTATCAACAATGCTATCGCCGAACCGCGTAACTACAAAAAAACGAGCGCTAACACACGTTAGCTCCAGTTTTTAACACCTGATACAAACCTGACTTAAATTGCAGATAAGTGGACATATATAAGGGAGACTAGGCCAGAGCTCCCTCAGAACAGCCACAGAAGCCATGGAGGTAGTCATCATGCAGATTGGAGCCCCACGAAGGCAACAACAACCACCGCCAATGCAACCCCCGGACCACCCCCACTGAGGCAGCGACAAAGAAGACAGCGGGCACTGCCAGACGTGTCTGCCTTGCTGATTTAAAGCCAGAGGATGTCATAGCCCACTACAGGCTCAAAGGACATCCATCCAGCATACCCTGACCCTCATTGCCCACAGGCTGACGCCACCAACACAGCGGAGAACAAACATCCCTCCGCAGACCAAACTGCTTGCTGTGCTGCACTTCTTGGCCTCTGGGACATTCCAACCAACAACAGCCAGAGTTGGCGGAGTATCACAGTCAGCCTTCTCAGGCTTCCTCCCCACTGTCTTGGATGGTATACTCAGCCTGATACCCCAACACCTTCACTTCCCCAACACCATGCAGGAGCAGATTGCTATCAAGCAAGGATTCTATGCCATCGCTGGATTCCCGCAGGTGTTGGGTGCAATTGACTGCACACATGTATCATTTGTGCCGCCTGCGGACAGCGCACACATATACCGCAACAGAAAGCACACGTATTCAATGAACGTGCAGGCAATAGTAGATCACCGGGGACTGTTCACAAATGTCATTGCCAAATTTCCAGGGAGTGTGCACGATGCATTCATCTTATTCCCAACACGGCCGTAACATGCGATAGTTTCCCGATAACGCGTCAAATGTCCGCGATAAAATTACCGGGACGGCGACAAAAATCTAAAGCCTAACGTGAAAAAACTTGCGATGGGCCCAACTGCGATGAAAAATATCCAGCGATAAGCAGCACCAGGCCTGCAAGTCCCACAAGTCAGGCGGGAAAAACCACTATAAAAGCGGCAACAAAAAACACAAACAAAACACAAACAACTGCGAAGCACCATGGAGGTAGCCGGAGCAAGTACAGAGGACAACCAGAACCCCACAAGCCCCACGGAGGACCAGCCTGGGACCTCGGGGTCAGGGAAGGGCAAGGAGAAGAAGAAGAGGAACCCGCGTTTCAGTACGCAGGAAAACCAGATCCTCATTACGGAGGTGATAGAACACCACCACCAACTGTTCATCACCTCCACTGTGTCATTGGCAACTAAAAATAGTATATGGCAGTCCATATTGGCCAAGGTGAATGCAGTCGGAGTGAAGAGAAGGGAAGTGGACGACTGCAAGAAGCGCTGGACTGATGTGAAGCACAAAAACAAGCTGAAACTCGCAGCCAATCTGAAAGCAGCAATACAGACTGGAGGTGGGAGTCCAGCGACACACCAGGAGCTGGATGAGATGGAGGAAATGGTGACCCGAGTCATCATTGGGGAGACGGTGGCAGGAGTTGGGGAAACGGACATTGCACAACAATGACCTGAGCCAACAGCAACAGGGTGAGTAAAGACCAGGGACTGGGGGACGGGGGAGATGGGCACAATGGCACACATGCACAATTAAGTATAGCACATCTGCGGACAAACCATGCCCAAGTGTCACAACTCCGACCAAGAGCCCAATTTACCCAAGTCTGCAATATCTCAGCACTGTATAAGCACAGAAGTGAAAGGCACACAGCCTGAAAGGGATAAGGGCCAGCAAAATCAGAGCTGAAGGGAAAACACACCCACAATGCAGCACACACACATAAAAATCAGAGCACCTCAACATTGACAACAATGTGGTACAAACTGCAACACCTTCACAACAGAACAGAGGACACAACTGCTGCCGCTTGTGTGTAGAAAATGGCCATTCGCATTTGGCATAGCAGGAAACTGTGAGATGATAATGTATAAGTACAACCTCACATCCCTGATGGTGTAGAAATGTCAACTGTCCTGTATCAAATAGGCATCTCCTCACAAACAGTCCCAATGTACATTGTCATGCAGTCTGTAAGTAAACTTGTACAATGCGTAAACATACATGTGAACACAATGTCAATCTGCATCTCCCCTTCACATTGCAGAGGGAGAATCAACACCTCCTGCAGAGCAGACCCAACAACTCAGCACTGATGATGAAGAGGACCTCCCCAACATCGACACCGACGCCCGTCAACAGCTCACGGACAGCTTCGGCACCCCACCTCCAGGAGCAGGGCAGCCCAGCTGCATCGAGGAGACCCCACCCCCTTCACAGACCACACAGCAGGAAGCACCCACCACCACGGCTGTCTCCCAGGACCCCCACGACCAACACATGGCATTCCAACGCCGTGTGTTAGGGTGCCTGGAGAAGATGGCTGATCAGCTGCGGGTGGGGTTCGACCTCATGGCAGCCAAACTAGATGCCATACGTGGGTGTCTAAGTCCCATCAGGGACCACTTACAGTCCGTAACAGACACCCACTGTCTGCTCCATGCTCTCCAACAATCCATGGCTGACATCGCTGGAGTCATGACTCTGAGCCAAGACCATCTCTCTAGTCAGAGTGGCTCAGGCGATGTCAGCCGGGAGTTGGGACACATAAGGAGAATGATGGAGAGCTTGGAGCGGATGCAGGCGGAAAGAATGTTTGCCACGGCTGCACACCAGCGGGATGTAGCTGTGATCTTCCAGGCCCTGCAGATCCTCGTCATGGCATTGCCGCCACAAGGCCTGGCGCGGATGAATGCTGCTGCTACTACTCTATCCACATCTCCGCCCCCTGATGTGTCAGTGCCACACAGTGATGCAGACTAAACACCACCACCCACATGTGAGGCACCTGACACATCAGAGGACGAAGATGATGATGAATCTGGCTTTGTGGTAAGAATGAAGTGGCAGCATT
Organism: Calotriton arnoldi; assembly: GCA_963921515.1. Classification (NCBI taxonomy): domain Eukaryota; kingdom Metazoa; phylum Chordata; class Amphibia; order Caudata; family Salamandridae; genus Calotriton; species Calotriton arnoldi. The sequence goes on along the minus strand of CAWUFW010007012.1, from coordinate 620,493 downwards.
CATCTCCGCCATATGCCCAGTTTCAGCTTGGTTCTGCCCTCTGCATCATGCCCTGGAATAACACCTTCCACTGTCCCCCGATACACTCAGCGACACTCACCTTGGACCTCGACATGGACTGCCATATTTTGTTTGGTTACCAATGACACAGCAATAACACTGCAGACTGAAGTCTTCCTCTTCCGATGAACTTGTCAATCCCTAAAGGACTCTGGCTGGCCCTCCACGGGGCAACAATGTAAAGTGGGGTTTGCATGGCCCTGTACTGGTCCAGCTTCAACACTCCACTGAATGCGAATAAAACATTCTAATTCACACAGATGTGTCATGGCTATGATCAATCAAGTATGAAAGTATGGATGAATGTAGTGACAGTGATTCCACAAAAAGGTACTCCCTGGGTAATGCTATCAATGCGCATGTATGGCCGTGACCCAGATCGGCAGTGAGACACACATTGTCATTCAAATCAACACTCATCACAGTTGAATACAAGTGAAGGTGCGTAGACTTTATTAGCATATGCGTGTCAGTATGGGCAAGATAAGTGCCACAACATGCAGACCAATGCAGCAGTATGTCAGAATTTTGAAAGCGTTGCCAAGCGCCGCAGTCCACTCCAGGGGAGTGCCTCACCTTTCACAGGTGTGTGTTAACCCGAGTTGTTGTCCGCTCATGTATTCGGAGTACAGGCGAATGCAGCCATGTCCACTGTTGTCGTGGGATATGTGACCAGATCTCCAAGATGCAACAAGGTGTTGGGACATGTGCAATGGGTTCCAATGTGTTGTGGCTGCAGGTACGTAGTTACTTGTCCATGAAAGCGATTGCAGCTTCGTAGGCTATCATTTCCAACATGAGGTCGTTGTCGACTTCATCAAACAGGACGGCAAGGCGATCCATTAGCAGGTTTTAAGACAAAATCCTAACTTACATTTAACTTAAGTTTAACTGAAGTTAGGATTCTGTCTTAAGACCAAAACTTAAGACAAACTTAAGACAAAATCCTAACTTAAGTTTAACTTAAGTTTAACTGAAGTTAGGATTTTGTCTTAAGACCAAAACTTAAGATAAACTTAAGACAAAATCCTAACTTTACTACTCCTAAATGCCTTTTGTGAATACCGAAAGTCGTAAAGTTAGGATTTTGTCTCAGATTACTTTTGTGATTCGGGCCCAATGTGAGTTACATCGAGTGACTGTTAAATGGGATAGAGTGCTATGAACCTGATATTGTGACCTGAATGAAATGATCTTGGTACTGCACCTCTTTCTTTTCTAATGTTCTTAAAACTCATGTCCCTCCTCTTCTTCTTTGGAATACTTGATCAAACAGGTGGTTGTCTTCTTATCACTATATAGATGATGTTCATCTCAGAAAGCAGATTTTACTATGTGTTACAACAAAAAGGTATGATCATGTTTGGAATTTCAAAAAACGATCTTAGCAGCACCCACATGGTATTAAAACAAAAAGTTAAAAAATCTCATTTAATTGCCCCTTTCCAATGCAATTTTGAATGGAGAATGACAGTAATGTTTGTATTTCTGTATGTTCTCATTGGCAGGAAGTCCATTGAAAACTGTAACTTGCATTGGGAATGTGCTTAAATGTCTTACTCAGCATACTAATTTAAAGTGTGGTACTTGGCTTTTATTGATAATGGTTAAACTATGTTCAAATTGTGAGCGTGTAGTGGTACGATATTTAGGTTACTACGGGGCATATTATCAAGGGCTTTATCGCCGCGTTAGCGTCACTTTTAGGCGATAAAGCGGCGATAATCCTAACGCCCTACCAACAATGCGTCGCTAACCCCTATTAGCGCCAGTATCCCGCGATAGTACCCGGAATTTTTATCGCCCTTGATGCCAGCGATATTCACAGCTAATGAGATGAGAAGTAGGCGTTCCTGACTAAAATCCACAGAAAAATATCGCTAACACATCATCGCACTATCAACAATGCTATCGCCGAACCGCGTAGCTACAAAAAAACGAGCGCTAACACACGTTAGCTCCAGTTTTTAACACCTGATACAAACCTGACTTAAATTGCAGATAAGTGGACATATATAAGGAGACTAGGCCAGAGCTCCCTCAGAACAGCCACAGAAGCCATGGAGGTAGTCATCATGCAGATTGGAGTCCCACGAAGGCAACAACAACCACCGCCAATGCAACCCCCCCCGGACCACCCCCACTGAGGCAGCGACAAAGAAGACAGCGGGCACTGCCAGACGTGTCTGCCTTGCTGATTTAAAGCCAGAGGATGTCATAGCCCACTACAGGCTCAAAAGGACATCCATCCAGCATACCCTGACCCTCATTGCCCACAGGCTGACGCCACCAACACAGCGGAGAACAAACATCCCTCCGCAGACCAAACTGCTTGCTGTGCTGCACTTCTTGGCCTCTGGGACATTCCAACCAACAACAGCCAGAGTTGGCGGAGTATCACAGTCAGCCTTCTCAGGCTTCCTCCCCACTGTCTTGGATGGTATACTCAGCCTGATACCCCAACACCTTCACTTCCCCAACACCATGCAGGAGCAGATTGCTATCAAGCAAGGATTCTATGCCATCGCTGGATTCCCGCAGGTGTTGGGTGCAATTGACTGCACACATGTATCATTTGTGCCGCCTGCGGACAGCGCACACATATACCGCAACAGAAAGCACACGTATTCAATGAACGTGCAGGCAATAGTAGATCACCGGGGACTGTTCACAAATGTCATTGCCAAATTTCCAGGGAGTGTGCACGATGCATTCATCTTATTCCCAACTCGGCCGTAACATGCGATAGTTTCCCGATAACGCGTCAAATGTCCGCGATAAAATTACCGGGACGGCGACAAAAATCTAAAGCCTAACGTGAAAAAACTTGCGATGGGCCCAACTGCGATAAAAAATCCAGCGATAAGCAGCACCAGGCCTGCAAGTCCCACAAGTCAGGCGGGAAAAACCACTATAAAAGCGGCAACAAAAACACAGACAAAACACAAACAACTGCGAAGCACCATGGAGGTAGCCGGAGCAAGTACAGAGGACAACCAGAACCCCACAAGCCCCACGGAGGACCAGCCTGGGACCTCGGGGTCAGGGAAGGGCAAGGAGAAGAAGAAGAGGAACCCGCGTTTCCAGTACGCAGGAAAACCAGATCCTCATTACGGAGGTGATAGAACACCACCACCAACTGTTCATCACCTCCACTGTGTCATTGGCAACTAAAAATAGTATATGGCAGTCCATATTGGCCAAGGTGAATGCAGTCGGAGTGAAGAGAAGGGAAGTGGACGACTGCAAGAAGCGCTGGACTGATGTGAAGCACAAAACCAAGCTGAAACTCGCAGCCAATCTGAAAGCAGCAATACAGACTGGAGGTGGGAGTCCAGCGACACACCAGGAGCTGGATGAGATGGAGGAAATGGTGACCCGAGTCATCATTGGGGAGACGGTGGCAGGAGTTGGGGAAACGGACATTGCACAACAATGACCTGAGCCAACAGCAACAGGGTGAGTAAAGACCAGGGACTGGGGGACGGGGGAGATGGGCACAATGGCACACATGCACAATTAAGTATAGCACATCTGCGGACAAACCATGCCCAAGTGTCACAACTCCGACCAAGAGCCCAATTTACCCAAGTCTGCAATATCTCAGCACTGTATAAGCACAGAAGTGAAAGGCACACAGCCTGAAAGGGATAAGGGCCAGCAAAATCAGAGCTGAAGGGAAAACACACCCACAATGCAGCACACACACATAAAAATCAGAGCACCTCAACATTGACAACAATGTGGTACAAACTGCAACACCTTCACAACAGAACAGAGGACACAACTGCTGCCGCTTGTGTGTAGAAAATGGCCATTCGCATTTGGCATAGCAGGAAACTGTGAGATGATAATGTATAAGTACAACCTCACATCCCTGATGGTGTAGAAATGTCAACTGTCCTGTATCAAATAGGCATCTCCTCACAAACAGTCCCAATGTACATTGTCATGCAGTCTGTAAGTAAACTTGTACAATGCGTAAACATACATGTGAACACAATGTCAATCTGCATCTCCCCTTCACATTGCAGAGGGAGAATCAACACCTCCTGCAGAGCAGACCCAACAACTCAGCACTGATGATGAAGAGGACCTCCCCAACATCGACACCGACGCCCGTCAACAGCTCACGGACAGCTTCGGCACCCCACCTCCAGGAGCAGGGCAGCCCAGCTGCATCGAGGAGACCCCACCCCTTCACAGACCACACAGCAGGAAGCACCCACCACCACGGCTGTCTCCCAGGACCCCACGACCAACACATGGCATTCCAACGCCGTGTGTTAGGGTGCCTGGAGAAGATGGCTGATCAGCTGCGGGTGGGGTTCGACCTCATGGCAGCCAAACTAGATGCCATACGTGGGTGTCTAAGTCCCATCAGGGACCACTTACAGTCCGTAACGGACACCCACTGTCTGCTCCATGCTCTCCAACAATCCATGGCTGACATCGCTGGAGTCATGACTCTGAGCCAAGACCAACTCTCTAGTCAGAGTGGCTCAGGCGATGTCAGCCGGGAGTTGGGACACATAAGGAGAATGATGGAGAGCTTGGAGCGGATGCAGGCGGAAAGAATGTTTGCCACGGCTGCACACCAGCGGGATGTAGCTGTGATCTTCCATGCCCTGCAGATCCTCGTCATGGCATTGCCGCCACAAGGCCTGGCGCGGATGAATGCTGCTGCTACTACTCTATCCACATCTCCGCCCCCTGATGTGTCAGTGCCACACAGTGATGCAGACTAAACACCACCACCCACATGTGAGGCACCTGACACATCAGAGGACGAAGATGATGATGAATCTGGCTTTGTGGTAAGAATGAAGTGGCAGCATTCATCTCCGCCATATGGCCAGTTTCAGCTTGGTTCTGCCCTCTGCATCATGCCCTGGAATAACACCTTCCACTGTCCCCCGATACACTCAGCGACACTCACCTTGGACCTCGACATGGACTGCCATATTTTGTTTGGTTACCAATGACACAGCAATAACACTGCAGACTGAAGTCTTCCTCTTCCGATGAACTTGTCAATCCCTAAAGGACTCTGGCTGGCCCTCCACGGGGCAACAATGTAAAGTGGGGTTTGCATGGCCCTGTGCTGGTCCAGCTTCAACACTCCACTGAATGCGAATAAAACATTCTAATTCACACAGATGTGTCATAGCTATGATCAATCAAGTATGAAAGTATGGATGAATGTAGGGACAGTGATTCCACAAAAAGGTACTCCTGGGTAATGCTATCAATGCGCATGTATGGCCGTGACCCAGATCGGCAGTGAGACACACATTGTCATTCAAATCAACACTCATCACAGTTGAATACAAGTGAAGGTGCGTAGACTTTATTAGCATATGCGTGTCAGTATGGGCAAGATAAGTGCCACAACATGCAGACCAATGCAGCAGTATGTCAGAATTTTGAAACGTTGCCAAGTGCCGCAGTCCACTCCAGGGGAGTGCCTCACCTTTCACAGGTGTGTGTTAACCCGAGTTGTTGTCCGCTCATGTATTCGGAGTACAGGCGAATGCAGCCATGTCCACTGTTGTCGTGGGATATGTGACCAGATCTCCAAGATGCAACAAGGTGTTGGGACATGTGCAATGGGTTCCAATGTGTTGTGGCTGCAGGTACGTAGTTACTTGTCCATGAAAGCGATTGCAGCTTCGTAGGCTATCATTTCCAACATGAGGTTGTTGTCGACTTCATCAAACAGGACGGCAAGGCGATCCATTAGCAGGTTTTAAGACAAAATCCTAACTTAAATTTAACTTAAGTTTAACTGAAGTTAGGATTCTGTCTTAAGACCAAAACTTAAGACAAACTTAAGACAAAATCCTAACTTAAGTTTAACTTAAGTTTAACTGAAGTTAGGATTTTGTCTTAAGACCAAAACTTAAGACAAACTTAAGACAAAATCCTAACTTTACTACTCCTAAATGCCTTTTGTGAATACCGAAAGTCGTAAAGTTAGGATTTTATCTCAGATTACTTTTGTGAATCGGGCCCAATGTGAGTTACATCGAGTGACTGTTAAATGGGATAGAGTGCTATGAACCTGATATTGTGACCTGAATGAAATGATCTTGGTACTGCACCTCTTTCTTTTCTAATGTTCTTAAAACTCATGTCCCTCCTCTTCTTCTTTGGAATACTTGATCAAACAGGTGGTTGTCTTCTTATCACTATATAGATGATGTTCATCTCAGAAAGCAGATTTTACTATGTGTTACAACAAAAGGTATGATCATGTTTGGAATTTCAAAAAACGATCTTAGCAGCACCCACATGGTATTAAAACAAAAAGTTAAAAAATCTCATTTAATTGCCCCTTTCCAATGCAATTTTGAATGGAGAATGACAGTAATGTTTGTATTTCTGTATGTTCTCATTGGCAGGAAGTCCATTGAAAACTGTAACTTGCATTGGGAATGTGCTTAAATGTCTTACTCAGCATACTAATTTAAAGTGTGGTACTTGGCTTTTATTGATAATGGTTAAACTATGTTCAAATTGTGAGCGTGTAGTGGTACGATATTTAGGTTACTACGGGGCATATTATCAAGGGCTTTATCGCCGCGTTAGCGTCACTTTTAGGCGATAAAGCGGCGATAATCCTAACGCCCTACCAACAATGCGTCGCTAACCCCTATTAGCGCCAGTATCCCGCGATAGTACCCGGAATTTTTATCGCCCTTGATGCCAGCGATATTCACCGCTAATGAGATGAGAAGTAGGCGTTCCTGACTAAAATCCACAGAAAAATATCGCTAACACAGCATCGCACTATCAACAATGCTATCGCCGAACCGCGTAGCTACAAAAAAACGAGCGCTAACACACGTTAGCTCCAGTTTTTAACACCTGATACAAACCTGACTTAAATTGCAGATAAGTGGACATATATAAGGGAGACTAGGCCAGAGCTCCCTCAGAACAGCCACAGAAGCCATGGAGGTAGTCATCATGCAGATTGGAGTCCCACGAAGGCAACAACAACCACCGCCAATGCAACCCCCCGGACCACCCCCACTGAGGCAGCGACAAAGAAGACAGCGGGCACTGCCAGGCGTGTCTGCCTTGCTGATTTAAAGCCAGAGGATGTCATAGCCCACTACAGGCTCAAAAGGACATCCATCCAGCATACCCTGACCCTCATTGCCCACAGGCTGACGCCACCAACACAGCGGAGAACAAACATCCCTCCGCAGACCAAACTGCTTGCTGTGCTGCACTTCTTGGCCTCTGGGACATTCCAACCAACAACAGCCAGAGTTGGCGGAGTATCACAGTCAGCCTTCTCAGGCTTCCTCCCCACTGTCTTGGATGGTATACTCAGCCTGATACCCCAACACCTTCACTTCCCCAACACCATGCAGGAGCAGATTGCTATCAAGCAAGGATTCTATGCCATCGCTGGATTCCCGCAGGTGTTGGGTGCAATTGACTGCACACATGTATCATTTGTGCCGCCTGCGGACAGCGCACACATATACCGCAACAGAAAGCACACGTATTCAATGAACGTGCAGGCAATAGTAGATCACCGGGGACTGTTCACAAATGTCATTGCCAAATTTCCAGGGAGTGTGCACGATGCATTCATCTACCGACACTGCGTCATAAACCAGCGCTTCCAGAATCACATATATGGAAACTCATTGCTTGTCGGTAAGTACCAACTGGACACACCACATGCACTAAATCCACTAGAATGTTGCCCCATCAAGAATGAGGATTCAAATACGTTGCCTAGGTAACGATAGGGGGCTGCAAAGGCAGTGGCACACCACCTGGTGTCACATGCTGATGTATTGTGTACGAGCATGAGATCACCAGGCTCCTCTGCGTACAGTACCCACCATCTACTGAACATCCATGTCGCAAATCAAAGTTAACCTCACTGGCATCCCAGTCTGGTGTGTTGGTGTATTGGTGAGGAGGAACATAATGTTGTTGTCCATGTTGCTGGTGACACATGATGGTTGACTAAATATCGCACAAGTACTCCCCATGTCTCATCAGTGTGTCAACTCAGAGCTGTGGAGTGACCAGGCTTGTATCAATGCATGTGGAATGTTGGATTTTCCAAATGTTGCAAATGTGTATGCGCAGGTGGAGAAATCTGTCCAGAAAAACTATCTTTGGCCATTGCTGTTGAATGCAGTGTTGATGGTGCTGCTGTTGATGGTGGTGTGTAGCATCTCATCTCCAACTCAGCTACACAAAAGTCTCATTGTCCCATCTGTAATATGGTGTGTCATGTTGTTGCACAATGAGTAAGTGGATGTGTCCGTGCACACAACATGTGTGTAGACTATGTATTGGCAAACACCAAAACATATCAAATTACAAGAAGTGTGCTAAGGTGTGCCCTGCGTATCAGTGTGGTGAAGTGCATGGACAATCAGATGTTGTTAAACAATTCACAGAGTGCAATTGACCTTGAGTATGTATGGAATGTGAGTTTGAGGCTCTGCTTGCGACAGAGGATGTAGTCCATGAAGTTCATGTCATGACATGTGAGGCTGTAGATGGCGTGTGCAAACCGTCAATGCCCTCAGTGCAGCCTGCAAGCGAGGGTCTGCTATCAGTTGCTTTGTGTAAGCTCCGGACATTCAATTGCATATGTTGTGTGGTGTCACAGGTCTGTCGTCAGCACCAGACGCAGATCGGAATGTGATTTGTGCCAGGCGTGGCCCATGTCATGATAACATTCACATGGCGTTGACTGCGAGGAGTGATGATTAGTGCCATCGCTAGATGTGTGGATGCCACCTTGCAGCACACACCAGCAAAATGGCTGTTTGAAGGATCAACACTGAGGCAATGTACTGAGCATTGATGCTGCCAAATAGCCAGAAGCAACACATGGCCTACCTAAATTTAAATCTGCAAAAATCAGAAATGTACAATGCCTCTCTCAACACTGCCAACACAGTATGCACAATGAATAATGGACACATCTCCCTCTTACTTGTGACAGGTGACCAAGGATATGCTCTCTGCCCGTGGATGATGACACCCATACGAAATCCCACCACCCAGGCACAGAGGCAGTACAATTCTGCACATAGACGTACACGTGGCATCGTTGAGCGCTACATTTGGCGTGCTGAAGTCACGTTTCCGTTGCCTGGACATCACAGGTGGCAAACTTCTGTACAGCCCTGAAATGGTAAACAAAATCATACTAGCATGTTGTGTATTGCACAACATATGTGTCGCACCAAGGCCCCCTGGATCCAAGTTCCTGCAGCACCGGACGATGACCAGGATGATGAGGAAGATCACCGAGGTGGACCACACCCCACAGCCACTGCAGCCGGAATTGCCCGAAGGGACAGGATAATAAACAATTACTTCACTTGAGCACATCACGTTGTGACTGACTACAACAGAGACATGTTTCGTGAACATTACCACAACAACTGTTTGTGACAATAAACAAACTTAACACATATACCCTGTCTGCAAATCACTCTCCTGCATAAGTATATCCCAAATGAAACTTTCACATTGTTCAAAATTAACTATAATGACCACTAAAGTCAAACAATGGCGTGCATGTCACCTCATTACAGAGATGCCATAGTGTGTCAATTGTTCACCACTTGACTTAAGAAGGTGTAAATTGTGGTACACAATTACTCAATTAGTGTGACATACTGTACGTAAATCATGATTTACAGGGTGTACTCGGTCCTAAATCTTGAAATGTATGTGGGCGTATGGGGAAAACAATGATCATGAATGTTCAGTCTGTGTGAAAATATCATTACAATGTAATGAAATGGGGCACACATATGGAAATTGGGTGTGAAATGGGGCTCAAATATGAATATTGCCCGTGAAATGGGGGTCAAATATGACTATTGGGCGTGAAATGGTGGTCAAACATGAAAATTGGGCATGAAATGGGGGTCAAACATGAAAATTGGGTGTGAAATGGGGGTCAAATAAGATAAAATAAACTCACCTTGACCACAAGACCATGAATGAGCCATCAGCAGACCCCACATGCGCACCATCCCTGAACACCTTCATGAAGCACATCAAGACCTATCTCATTGTCGAACTAATCTGCGTATCAGCGGATTCAACCAACAGACCTGAAGAACTATTGGGCCATCTCCTTCCCACACTTTGCAGACAAAGTCACCTAGAGACACATAAAGCCACAGATTAGTGCCTTCACTGAAGAAAATCCCATCAGGGCCCCCTCTCTGTCGGGGTACGGCAGCAAGCACAGCACCAAGATCGCACACCTCACCACCAACTACGACATACGCATGCCACTTGACCAGGCCCAACTAGTGGAACACATCCCATAACACTTCTCTGCAGCCTTCAACCCTGTCACACAATGCAGCACATCCGCCAGAAACCACGACACCGGGATACGATGAACCGCCCTCTCCTGGATCCACTCCTCCCTCTCCGTAACAAACCACAGGATCTGACTCCCCCTTCATCCACCAACCGACAGAGATCAACTGTGGAGTACCACACGGATCGTCCCTAAGCCCCACAAGTATTCCTTTTTTTTTTTTTTTTTATTCTTTTTATTGTTAACATGAGGTCAAATTAGCAAAGCAAATAAAATAAACAAGAAAAGCATTTTCAAAACATTACTATATCTATAAAAAAAGAAATAGAAACAAAAGTACATACAATTTTACATACAAACAAAAAGAAGAAAGAACATTTTGAGTTTAAAGAAAGAACCAGAGAAAATGGAGAAGAAAAAAAAAAAAAAAAGAAAAGAAGGAATAAAATTTATCTTTAAAAAAATGCTCCCCAGATTTTTTCAATTTTACACATTGAACGGGTCCCCCTGGTTTTAGCAAGTGCAAGTTCCATATTATATATTTCTTTAACAATACCCCACCATTCCAGCGTCGTCGGTGGGCTCCGTACGATCCATCCCCGGGCTATAGCTAACCTAGCACAAGCCAGTAAAATAATTATGAGTTCTCTCTGGTGAGAGTCTCCGGACTGTCCACCCAACAACACATCTGACATTGTTAATAGTATAGGTCTTCCGAGCTTATGAGAAATAGTTTTGGTGACTCCTCGCCAGAACGCTGTTAGTGACGGACATTGAAAAAACATATGTTGAAGGTCAGCTGCGAATAGATCGCATTTTGGACATCTAGTCCGATCACTAGTAGAGTTATCTAGTGACCATTTCGCTATCCTTTCAGGAGTGTAGTACAGTGAACAGATAGTTCTATACGATTGTAATCTCAAATTAGAGGAGTGTACTGACTTGCAAATACCGCTAAATGCAGATGAAATATTATTAGCAGTAATAGTAATCCCCATTTTCTGGCTCCAGCGTGCGGCTATTCTCCCGCAGTCATCTACTTTATAAGAGTTAAAGCCTTTATATCCAACACTAATCAATGATTTATCTTTAGCTAGGTAAATACAGTCCCATATATCAGAATCTAACAATACCGTGAGTTTCAAGCTGCGTATAAGATAGTCACGGATTTGATAGTACTTTAGCCGCATGCTCTCTGTAAGATTGTATATGAGCTTCAATCTATCAAATGTTAAGAACCCATTAGAATCATACAGATCCCCTAAGCTTTTTATACCCAGATTGTCCCAATGTCTCCCGCCCCCATCATGGAAAATTCCTGGGAGGATTGGATTATCCCATAAGGGAAGTTTGGGGTGGTACGTCGGTGCTTTGTATTTATTGAGAACAGCCCTCCAGATAAATACAATATCCTGTGCAATCTTGAATTTAACCCGCTTGAAATAATTTGGGTCGTTAATTCGTTAATTCGATACAGAAACATTTTAGATTCTTCTCCCAGCATAAATGCATAGTAAAAAAGGGGGTTATTATTAGGATTTACTAAACTACGCATACGTCCTAGGAAGGCCGACCAAAAATATAATTTAAAGTCTGGGAAGTCAAGACCCCCTTGGCTGAATGGAAGCTTCAATAACTCAATTGCGCGATGCGCTTTTTTATAGCTCCAAATAAAGCTACTTAATACACCATCTAAGCGTTTAAAAAAGAATTATTAATACGAAAGGGAATAGAACGAAATAAATAAAGAAATTTGGGAAGGATCTTCATTTTAATTAGATTTATCCGCCCACTTATACTGAGAGGGACCTTGTGCCATTTTTTTAATGAGATAGCTGTCTCCTTCAATAATGATTCGTAATTTAATAAAACTATTTCTTGTAAGTTAGCAGAGACTTTAATCCCCAAGTAAGTAGCAGTATTACAGACTCCTTGTATCGGAGTCATCGGTCTATAATTCATCACTACTTGAGTTTTATTTGTATTTAGTCTATAGCCTGAGACAGCCCCAAATCTACTTGCCTCCAACAAGATACCTTTCATAGCTTCTCCTACATCAGCTGAATATACTGCGATATCGTCTGCATATACCGTTATTTTAAGAGTACTCAGACCTGAAACAAAAGGAATAATACATAATTGGTTCTGTAGTGCCACTAAAAACGGCTCCATAGACAGAGCAAATAATAGAGGTGACATAGGGCACCCTTGACGGGTACCCCGAAGTATAGAAAATGATGTCGATTGCAGCCCTGCATAGCCAATTTTAGCACTGCGGAGTACCACACGGATCGTCCCTAAGCCCCACAAGTATTCCACAACTACATGGACACACCCACCTTCATCGTCAGATAGCATGGGCTCAGCATAGTCTCATACGCAGACAACACACAGCTCATCCACTCCCTCACGAAGATCTGAAAATACTACCAAATCTGCTCCCAGCTATGAATGTTGGAAAGTGCAGATCGAATGAAATACATCAGCCGAAAGCTCAACTCAGAGAAGACTGACATCCACATCCTCATGCCATCCACATCCGCATGGGACAACACCTGCTGGCTCTCCGCCCAGGTAAGCCTGCCATCACCGACAGACCACACACGCAACCACGGCATCATCCACTACTCTTCTGTCACCATGACCTTCCAGATCTACTCCATAGCCTTCAACAGCCCTAACTGCCTACGGATCCTACGCAATACATCCAAAAGTATATCCCCCAAATGCATCAAAAAGCAAAACCACGCATTCACACCAGCAGACTGGACTACGGCAATGCCCTAAAATCAGGAATCAACAAAACACTACTACACAAGCACCAAAACATCCTGAAGTGCGCAGACATACCTGTCATCACAACCCCACGTCACAAACACAAAAGACAGAACATACTAAACCTCCACTGGATCAACCTCGAGATAAGAGTCAACTAAAATCACTCACACACATACAAATCACTCCACCTCATCATCGGACAGAAATACATCAACAAGAGAGTCACCTTCACCCTCCCCAAGAGGAAATGACGCACAGCAAACCTTGGCCACGCAGTCTCACCCCGGAACCACAAATCAAGAGTGGGAGGAAGAGCATTCTCCTACGTCGCTGGCAAATCCGGGAACAAGATGACAGTCAACATCTAATGCTCTACCATCCTGCAGGCACTCAAGAGGGACAACAAGACATGGCAATTTGCCAGAGACGGAGCTGCACACTTACTCCCCCAAGCGCCTTGTGAGATTCACGGGTGAGTTGTGCACTTACAATTCACATCATCAATTCAATGATTGTAGTTGCAAATTGCTAGTAATCTGGGGATGAGTCATGTTAAGTGACAACAAGGGGCATAACATCAAGGACCCAAGATAACATTATCGCCGCTCCAGCGTCCGTATACAGGCCAAAAGCTGCGACAATGTAATCGCACCATTAACAAGGTCACACTATCGCGTGAATCCTTGACGTAGCAGCCCTTACCTTAACGCCCAGCTCAGCATCTCAAATGAGATGCAAGTTGGCCGTTCCTTGCAAAAACAATGTGAGTAATGTTGCAAACCGACATTTCTCCTATCAACAATGTGAACGCTAACCTGCAGAGCGATAAGAAAAGTAGCGCCAACCTTGGTTATCGCTACCTTCCTCACGCCTGCTTTCAGGCTGACTTTGCCATTATATCCAATGGAAGGTTGATATAATGGCTAAGTCTGCCCTGCCCTATCAACAACGTATCGCCAATCTGTGTGCGATTAGCACTGGATTAGCTGCGCCAATCGCACATTTGGCAGCTAACTCAGTGACTAGTATCGGCTCGGCGATGCGCGTTCTTGACAACGCGCTAACCGTGCGATTAATTCCAGAGTTAGCTGGCAATAAATATGCAAGCGCCAAGTGCGCTTTGCGATATTGATCGCCGGCCCTTGAGGATATGGCCCTCAGTCTGTCACCTGTCTTGAGATCTCAAATGTAGGCTGCCCTCATTGTGCGCAAGAAACATCAGCCTGTATTCAATGGCTTAGAGAAGACATTTCCTCTGACTGTCCATCTAGGTTCAAAATTGGTCTTGCAACATGCGTAGGGTAGCTCATCTGGTTCAAAAGGTCCGCCACTGGGGAACCCCCGCTTTACTCCTATCCCTGGAAGTGGAGAAAGCTCTCGCCCGGGTTGACTGGGCTTTTCTCCGTGCGGTCCTGCACCGCATAGGTCTCAGTCCTCTCATGATCGCCCGCATTATGGCCCCCTACTCCGCCACTAAGGCGCGGGTACGCATCAATGGCACTTTAACCCCGTCCTTCCTCATTTGCAGAGGCACCCGCCAGGACTGTCCACTCTCGCCGCTGCTCTTTGTTCTGTCAGTGGAACCCTTGGCGATTGCCATCAGGCGGTCGGCGGAAGTTCGGGGCATTCGCATGGGGGCAATGGACCATAAGATAGCTTCATTTGCGGACGACCTTCTGTTAACGCTCACTGAGCCGTTGACCTACCTCCTGACACTCCTGGATCTCCTGTCTCTCTTTGAGCGAGCATCGGGCCTTCAAGTTAACCTTTCCAAGTTGTGTGCGCTTAACCTAACTCTTCCCTCCCGGTTGCATGAAGAAGTGCAAAACATCAGTCCCTTACGCTGGGCTCCTACCTCTATCCGGTATTTTGGCATTAATATTACAGCTGATCTTAACACCTGGACACAGGCTAACTGGCCGGTAAGTAGGACTTCCATACGGGCGGACCTACGCCGTTGGAGGTCGTTGCCCCAGTCCTGGTTAGGACGCCTTAACGCGATTCAAATGTCCCTATTACCAAAGGCCCTATACCTCTGTCAGACACTCCCCACGCGAATCACACACAACGATATCCTGACACTCCAGAGGGAATTGGTCGGCTTAATTTGGGGAGGGAAGCGGGCCCGCCTATCGACTAAAGTCCTGATGCTACCAAGAGATCGAGGGGGGCTGGCCTGCCCTGATCTGTTGTCCTATTATTGGGCCTCCCACCTGCGGTATATCTTGGAATGGTCAGTAAGAGCTAGTGAGAAGCACTGCTTCCACATAGACCGCACTATGGCGTGCCGTCCGCTTTGGGACCTGGCATGGTTGCATAGGTCTGCTAGACACCCCAGTGCTCATGTCGCCACTCCTACGCGCACAGTGCTGGAGATCTTGGACAGGATTGCGATTCACCAACACCTTACTACCTTCCCTCTCCTCATACGCCGGTCTTACTTAATACAGATTTTCGGCAAGCATCTCGCCCATCTGAGTTTCCACACTGTGCGGCAGGTGAATGTCGCATCATAGAACAGCTTTTCGAAGGAGGAATCTTCAAAACTCCTGACCGATGTAGAGCGGATTGTAATCTCCCCAAAACGGTGCTGCTGGAATATGTTCAAATTTGCCACTGGCTGCGGGACCCATCGTATACTGAGGGCGCCATGCGCCAGCTTACGCCTTTTGAACGTCTGGTGCGATCGTTTGATGGGTCTAAGGGATTGATCTCCCGGACCTACAAAGTACTTCCATATTCTCAGGCGATACTCCCTCTCACGTATCGAAACCAGTGGCAAAGGGATCTTGAGGAGGATGTCACCCCGGAGCGATGGGTGCAGCTCTGGCGAGACATACGGTGTATTCTTAAATCGATAGCTCAACAGGAGTCTGCGTACAAAATGATGACGCGCTGGTACTACACTCCTCTTCGGCTCCAACGCATGTTCCCGAGCTGTACCCCGGCCTTTTGGAGATGTCTGAAATCTCGGGGCTCCTTCCTCCAAATTTGTGAGAATGTCCATTGATCCTACCTTACTGGGAGGACATCCTCGGCCGAGGCAAAACAGTGGTGGGATACCCCCTACCTAGCGATCCTGGAGTGATAATCCTGGGTCACCACTCTACCTCACTAAAAGCGATGAAACCGGCGGATTGCCGCCGGATCTTTCAAATGCTTACTGCTGCCAAGAAGGTCATTGCCGTACATTGGAAAAAACCATGCACTCCTCCGGCCTCAGTGTGGATTACACGGCTTTGGCACCTAATGGCCATGGAACTCCTGATGCATCGGCTGGCGCATACAGACGCTAAATTCCAGCGTACTTGGCAGCCCCTTATCCCCTATTTAACTCGGTTGGAACACGCTCCGTATGTACCTCCGCGCTTGTGCGCCCTGCAACTCCTTGAAGATCCACTCCTGCCCAGGGAGTCCCTCCCGATGACAGTCAAGAGTGATATGCCCTGCCCCAGCCCTGCGCTAAGCTCACTACCCGTTCCTATATGGGTAGCTCCTCCTCCAGGGGGTTGCTCGCTCCGTCCCGGCCTCTCCCCCCCGTCCTTCCCGCATCGCTAGCCAGCCGGAGAGTTGAGTCCTTTCTCTGCCTCTTCTTTTCTCCTTCCTTCCACTCTTTCTCTTCTGGGTCACATTTTACTTCGGATCCCTCGGGATGGCCATCACAACCTGTTCCCAGTGCAAATCCAGGTTAGATGCAGGTGGTACCCCCGAAGGGGGTGTCGGGGGAGGGGTGAGCGCAGGACTGGCCAGTGTCACAGCTGGCTGCAGTGCTGCTTATTTGCATGATACCCACCCCCACATTCGCCATAGGAATTAAACCTTCCATACATGGGAGCCTCCTGCCGGGGGAGACTCGTGATACAAGGCCGCCACGCCCAAATACACCTGTGGGGACGGAGCGTTTCAGGGGGAGCTCCTGTGTGAAGGCCAGGTTCGAACAAAGATATTACAATGTCGCTCACTTATATGCATAGTGGAAGAAATGTATGTAATGGGTGGGGTACGGATACGCTCCTGTCATACTGCTGTCAGCTCCCCCGACGCGGCCGGCCCCAATAGGGGTTGTAGGCGGCTTGCTGTGTGCTCCCTCCCCCCGAGATTAGCTTTTGGCTGGCACTGACAATTGCGCTGCCGGCCCATCTGGGATGTAGGCAGTACGCTGTGTATGTGGCCTTTCCATCTTCCAATAAAGGTTTTTGAAAACTGAACTAATAATTTAAATAAATAAAAAAAGAAGTTGGTCTTGCCGTAAAATCTACACGCAAACGCAATGTCTAACTTTACATGTGCCAAGTAAAAACATCGCTAGACACACCCAATGGACAACACAGTACCAACCTAAGCCTATTTGCGTCCTAAATGCGTGCAGATGAACATTACATTCCCAAAAACTGCCCGCATACACAATTCACCAACAACATAAGCACCTTTGCGAGCTATTTGCGTGCAGAAATCAATCGCAGACCTAAAAACGGGCCGCATACACAATGCAATAACATGAGCACCTTTGCGAGCTATTTGCGTGCAGAAATCAATCGCAGACCTAAAAACGGGCCGCATACACAATACAATAACATGAGCACATTAGCGAGCTATTTGCGTGCAAAACTGCATCGCATACTTAAAAACGGGCCGCATACACAATCTACTAACAACATGAGCACATTTGCGAGCTAGTTGCGTGCAAAAATTCATTGCATACTTAAAAACGGGCCGCAAAACACACAGGAAGTGATGTATGCATGCTTCCTGTCTACCAGGGAGTGTCCTTCACTTTCACTTTCTGTTCTGAGCACATTGCTGGTTATTGCTGAGATTGAGGGAGGTGTCTGGTGGTTTGTGCTGTTGGTGTGAGATTCTGAGAGTGTTGCTGTGTCCTGTGTCCTGTGAAAAGTGTCTGTTAACTTGTGTTAAATTGTTTTACATTGTTTTACATTGTTTTAAATTGTTTTGAATTGTTTCAAATTGTTTTACATTGTCTTAAATTCTTTTGAATTGTTTTAAATTGTTTGACTGTCTCCTGTCCTGAGTCTAGTTGTGTGTTTGTGTTTGTGTATTTCACGTAAGTTGTTTTAGGGGTTATCATTTTTATTTTTGAGGGGTTACTGGGGTGCAGGGAGATGCCGGCTGTGGGCAGGTCCGGAAGGATGTCTGAGGGGGCATTGGGGGCTTCCTTTGGCTGGTTAAATTTAACCTGCCATTGATGTTGGAGAGGGGGGACGTATCCTTCAAGGGTACAGTGTGGCAGTGCGGAAGGTGCGTTGGGAGCGGGTGCGGGTGCAGATGCTCCGGTGCTTTGGAGTGGACCGGAACATGCGCCAGTGGAAGCACCGCTGGCAGGACATGCTGGCACGTGAGGCCGACATCCTGGACTTCACAGGAGTAATGACTGGCATCCAGGGTGGTAAGTACAAACACTATTTTAACCCTGAATACTGTTACGTACATTGACTATTGACGTGTGGGACATGAAGGCATGATGTCATAATGCTGTGTTGACACCGTGATCCTGTTGCAATTTCGTTAATACAATTAAAGTCTTCAAAAAGACATGCGCATGATGCAGTGGACTCTTGAATTGCATGATTTAGTCTCCCCACTACAGTGTTTGCAACAGAAGGGAAGGTGTCGGAATACACTATCGTAATATCCCTTATTGTAGAGCGCAATCCAGCGCCAGTTGTATTATCAATTTCTGTTGTAATGACCGGGTAGTAAACATGTTGCGCTGTAAAGCCCACATTGTAATCTAGGTCACCTGTAGGACACATTCCATCAAGCACATGCTTATTGTGACCGTCTACTCATTTGTAAGGGTCGCAAGGCACGATGGGGGGTGTGCATGTTCAAGTCCATCAAGGTGTGTGTATGTGGTCAATCCATTTACATTAGTCTATTTCTGAAGATGGGGAGCAATGTGGTCTGTCGAGGTGGAAGTTGAGGACTCACAGTGTGTTGTAGTTAGGGGATGCAAAGGCATGCGTGGAGATGATGTGGGTGAGGGAGTTTGCTATAGGTCTACGGGGCAGCAGCGGTAGCAGGGAAAGGGGCATGGAAGGATGAAAAGTCTGTAGAGAGGGAATACAGAGTACGCATCAGGAAGCCGGATACTGACAAACAATAAATTATGTATGAGTGTGGAAAAAAGTGAAGTAACAACTTGATAAGAGTGAATGATGGAGCCGAAGGCCTGATTCAGAGCTCAAATTGACCACCAGGGTTGGTGCACAGGTGAACCTGCGTGTGGAGGAGGCCTTCATGAGCACACTCCAGAGAGTGCATGTGTTTGGGGGAGGCCTCATTCAATGGTGGAGCAGCGAGGCTGCCAGAGCAATTTCACTGACAGTTAGTCAGTGGCCTTGCTAGTCTGTCCCCGCAGCGGACGTCATGTATGAGGGGTCCAATTCATGTACA
The DNA here is from genome assembly GCA_963921515.1 of Calotriton arnoldi. Lineage (NCBI taxonomy): Eukaryota > Metazoa > Chordata > Amphibia > Caudata > Salamandridae > Calotriton > Calotriton arnoldi. The sequence goes on along the minus strand of CAWUFW010007012.1, from coordinate 600,905 downwards.
TTTGATGAGTGATGTGTGAGGTGCAATGTGTTTACACATGATGTGGTCACATCAGAGGCACAACGCAGTACCATGCCGACAATCATAGGGGGCTATGTTGGGTGACCCACTGCGCTGGATCAACACCTAACAATGTTGTGCCAAAGCTGGCACACTTGTGCCAAACCGGCGTGCTCATTAATGTATGTATGTGTACAGTAAGGGTGACTGTACATGTTCTAGCCAAGCCATTGTGCACGTGTGCTGTGTGCTTGGCATAGTGTAGTGTAAATAATGGCAGTCACACATCACTTGTGGAACCATTGCTATGCTGCCCCTGTACATGGTTTATGTGTGAGTATGATTTGGAGAGGTCAAAAAGACACACCGCAAATGGGACATCTCCAGGGTGTCATAGCCCAAATATCTCTGGGTAACTGCCCGTTGTAATCGGCCGAGATGCAATTGTACACAGAGCTATTTTAATCCCATGTCCATGTAGTGATGGGGCCTTGACATTGTGTCACATGACTCAAATGTGCATGTCTGCCAGCAGTAATGTATTGTGTGGTCCAGCTCTGCATTCACAGCTCCTGCGTGAATGGCAGTCTAAGTTGTCACAGTAATGTGGCCAACATGAAAGGCAACACCACAGTTATGTTGCATCATCAGTTACTGTAATGTATTTCATCATGAATATGTGATGTTTGCTTACGTCTGGTAACAACACGTTAACATTTGTTGTCTCGCAGATGGTCGTCAGCCTATAACCCAGGGGGACATAGACAGATACAGGGACCCGCACGCCACTGGTGAGTATGGACATATTCTAGTGTCATGTAGCAGTGCCATGGATGACTGTTACATATGCTACACTTTGTTGATAAGCAGTATGGGTGTGTATCGCATGTCCCTTACCCACAATG